>JBAWJQ010003822.1:0-88146 GCA_037783105.1 Bactrocera zonata | reverse complement strand
TAAAGCTGCGCGTGGCGTGGCAGCAACAAATTATCGCCAACAATTAAAGGCAATAAACAAAATTTAATTTTTTTTAAGCAGCATATATTAAATATGTTTGCAATTAAAGCTGCGGGGCAAATGAAAAATGCAAATAGCGTGTATGCATAGCTTTGCATAACATGTATTATATGTACATGTGTGTATGCATGCGCGATTTTATGTATGCATGTGTATAATGTATGTGTTTGTTGGTGTGTATTTTTATATTTATTTATATTTGCGTTATGTATAACGCAAACAATTAAATACTACAACAAGTTAATACAAAAATGCATGTGCAACAACAGTAACAACAATGCAGACATCAAAGCAGAGAGTTGCATATATTGCCCGCGAGCGAGATATATGCAATATATGTACTATGTGTATGTAATAAGTGGCAGTAGCAGCTTCAACGTGTTTGCGGCATTTTTGTGCACGATAACGGTGGCAAACAAAATACATACACATAGACATACAAACAGTAAATAGCATAAATTAAAAATTCACATTGAAAAGTGGAAAACAATAAAATTGCAACAAATGCGATAATTTTGCGGCACTTGTGTGCTTAAGCTTGTAAAAGTGTATAGAAGTATATACACATATGTACATATATCTTCTGCGGTGACTAATTGAACTAGAACCAAAAATGTCAGTTTAAAACTAGAGCATTTTGACTAAAGGTGAACTACTCCGAAAGGTAGAAAATTCCGTCTAAAAGTGGGCTACTCTGAAAAAGATTTAGTCCCAACTCCTGTTCCAAACTAGAGCATTTGGACTAAAAGTGAACTACCCCGAAAGGTAGAAAATTCTGTCTTAAAGTGAGTTACTCCGAAAAATATTTAGCTCCAAACATAGTTCTTTCAAACTGGGGCATTTTGAATAGAAGTGAACTACTCCGAAAGTTAGAACATTCTGTCAGAAAGGGAGCTACTCCGAAAAAGATTTAGTGCCAAAAATCCTGTTTCAAACGAGAACATTCTGACTAAAAGTGAACTACTTCGAAAGGTAGAAAATTCTTTCTAAAAGTGAGCTACTCCGAAAATAGTTTAGTCCCAAAAATAGCCTTTTAAAACTAGAGCATTCAACTAAAAGTGAACTACTTCGACAGTTAGCACACTCTGTCTAAAAGTGGGATATTCCCTATAGGATCTAGTCCCAAAAATACTTGTTTCAAACTATACAATTCTAACTAAAAGTCAACAATTCGGAAGGCAGAACATTCTGACTAAAAGTTAACTACTCCGAAAAATATTTGGTCGAATAAACGTATATAGATTTGAAACCACACCTACTCCGAAAAAGATTTAGTCCCAGAAATTCTGTTTGAAACTAGAGAATTCCGTCCAAAAGTGAACCACTCCGAAAAAGATCAGACTGATACAACTTTATTAAGGTATGCCGTAATTCGTTTTCATTTTAATAAAAAACTCGTAGCGCCAGCACAAAAATATAACCGAACTGAAATTAGTCTAGAGAGCATAAATCCTTCAGTGAAATTAATAGATAATCAGTTTATTTCACTGCAGGTTATATAAATGTATATCTTGTACATATGTACATATATGTATATGTGCGCGTTGGCGTTTGACCATAGCGCAATTTCATTGCTAACCACAAATGGCGGCGTGGCGGCAATTACCGTTGGCTGCCATTGAAAATGAATGAATGGTGCGGTTTGGTCGCTTGAAATGCTTTTTCCCATCTTAATGTGCGCTTTATCAAAGGCAAATGCGCGAGATTTATTTACAGCATTTTTTTTGTTGTATTTCAATGGTGTTAATTATGCTAAATAGGATATATCATTAAAAGTCAGGTCATGGAAAACAATTATGGATTGTATTTTTCAATGGCTGGTGAATTAAACCGCTTTATTTTGAATTGGATTTCCGTAAAGTGTGGTGGATATGACGAGCAATGAATCCCAGCAAGAAAAATTGCCATGAAAGGTAGCTCTTATACATTGAACAGGAGCCGAGGCGTTTTAGCCAGGTTCGTCGAGGCAACTCTAGAAGCTTCGAACAAATTCTTCATATCGGACTACTATCGCATTTAGCTGCCAGTCAAATTCTTTGATCAAAATCAATATAAAGATATTTTTTTTATATAATTCATATAACGGGTGATTTTTTTGAGGTTAGGATTTTCATGCATTAGTATTTGACAGATCACGTGGGATTTCAGACATGGTGTCAAAGAGAAAGATGCTCAGTATGCTTTGACATTTCATCATGAATAGACTTGCTAACGAGCAACGCTTGCAAATCATTGAATTTTATTACCAAAATCAGTGTTCGGTTCGAAATGTGTTTCGCGCTTTACGTCCGATGAGCGATGAGGCTCATTTCTGGTTGAATGGCTACGTAAATAAGCAAAATTGCCGCATTTGGGGTGAAGAGCAACCAGAAGCCGTTCAAGAACTGCCCATGCATCCCGAAAATGCACTGTTTGGTGTGGTTTGTACGCTGGTGGAATCATTGGACCGTATTTTTTCAAAGATGCTGTTGGACGCAACGTTACGGTGAATGGCGATCGCTATCGTTCGATGCTAACAAACTTTTTGTTGCCAAAAATGGAAGAACTGAACTTGGTTGACATGTGGTTTCAACAAGATGGCGCTACATGCCACACAGCTCGCGATTCTATGGCCATTTTGAGGGAAAACTTCGGACAACAATTCATCTCAAGAAATGGACCCGTAAGTTGGCCACCAAGATCATGCGATTTAACGCCTTTAGACTATTTTTTGTGGGGCTACGTCAAGTCTAAAGTCTACAGAAATAAGCCAGCAGCTATTCCAGCTTTGGAAGACAACATTTCCGAAGAAATTCGGGCTATTCCGGCCGAAATGCTCGAAAAAGTTGCCCAAAATTGGACTTTCCGAATGGACCACCCAAGACGCAGCCGCGGTCAACATTTAAATGAAATTATCTTCAAAAAGTAAATGTCATGAACCAATCTAACGTTTCAAATAAAGAACCGATGAGATTTTGCAAATTTTATGCGTTTTTTTTAAAAAAAAAGTTATCAAGCTCTTAAAAAATCACCCTTTATACATACATTATATTTTTCCTTCAACAATAGTTATGCCACAATTGTTGCACGCGCAGCTAAAAAGTTGCAATTGAATATATTTTTGACGCCAAACGAAACAACAAGCTTTCAGTTTATACTTTTAGCCATATTCAGGCAAGTTCAATGCAGTTGC
This sequence comes from Bactrocera zonata, assembly GCA_037783105.1. Taxonomy (NCBI): domain Eukaryota; kingdom Metazoa; phylum Arthropoda; class Insecta; order Diptera; family Tephritidae; genus Bactrocera; species Bactrocera zonata. The sequence continues at coordinate 84,914 of JBAWJQ010003822.1, read as the reverse complement.
CAACATTACTCCGAAAGGGCCATTTTGATAGCAGCAACTTTTGCTGCATTGTTGTGCGTCCTTGTTAGCTGATGCTGCCACAATGGCTGCATTATGTTGCTTTTATAGTTGTGTGTGTGTGTTTGTCTGTAAATATTTTATTTCGTTTTGTTTTTTAATTCACTGCGTTTGTTTCCATTTGCGGCCACAAAACACATTAAAAACAAAATAAATTCGTGTTTTCAATTTCACGCTTGAAAAAGTTGACTAATTAGATTTGCATATGATTTACAAAAGTATAGAAATTATTCGCTCGCAAAATATATTTGATATGGGGATAATACCTAAAAGCTGATAGCGACAAAACTATTAAGCCTAAAGTTGCGTAAAACTGTGTTGTTGGCACTTTAATGCCATTGCGATGGTTGCTTGGGATTTAAAGTCGTTATTTCAATTATGCTTTGGAGAGAATTCATGCTAAAGCCTAACGAACGTGCTAGATCATGGCCTTAAGTTGACTCACTATACGAGAAATATAATGTTTTGGAATTGGTTGACATCATATCGTCGCAAGATTTTTAAAAAGAAAATAAAACATCGCTTGATGGGTACTGCGCTTGTTCTCCCTAATCCAACGGTAAGCTCACATAAAGAGCTGTTCATACCACCGAGGGATCAAGGAAATCGCGGTAAACCCTAGTCGCCCAGATTTGGCCTCAAGTGATTATTTCGTGAACTTCTCCGAAAGGTCTCAAAAATACCAGTTGAAAACTAGAGCATTCTGACTAATATTGAACTACTCCGAAATGTATCTGGTCCCATGAATACCATTTAGCCTAAAAGTGAAGTTCTTCGAAAAGGATCGAGTCCACAAAATAACAGTTTCAGACTAGAGCACTCTGTTTGAAAGTGATCCACTCCGACAAGGATCCAAAAATACCAGTTCGAAACTAGAACATTGTGCCTAAAAGTGAGCTACTTCTTCTTACTCCAATTAAAAAAGTGGCTCGCCGAAAACTGATTTCACTCAAACTATGAGGTCAAGATGGAATAGGATATCCTATCCTAGAAGATCTCGAAATAATGGTAACACATATATGGAAAAAGGTTGAGAAAGCCTAAAACCGTATTTGAAGAATAAAAGCTCTGTAATGAGTTAGAACATTTTAGAGAAGGTAAAATACTTTTAAGCTATTGTGTGGCTTTAATGATTAAATCAAACTTAGCTCGGACATAAATTATTTTAGAGTCAAGATTCTGGAATAATTTAGAATTTTCGAAGTCATTCGTCGTCAAAGATCCCTAACAAAAAAGAATAAAATATATATAGCTAATCAATGACATTTCCGAAAGGCTGAGGGACGGATCAGAGTGAGACGGAATGCTTTAAGGACACGCCGGATCGCCAAATGATGTGTAAGGGTCCTGAGAAAAATCATGCATGCTTTTTACACATCCTTCTCGAAGCGGCTGCAGGACGGTTGTTGGCCTCACTGACCTCTCGTTACTACTTTTTGGCATCACATGCGAGCCGGATGGGTATAAGGGACGACGAAACATGCAGAAAGTGCTGGGAAGTAGGTATAAGAGAGACCCAAAAACACTTCCTATGCTTCCATCCGGCCTTATCAGGAACTTGTCTCAGATATCTAGAAGCTTTGCAGTTAAAGCGACTGGATGAAGTATCAGAATTAGATATTAAGTCGCTCTGTAAGCGTAAACGCTCTGTATGACGAATTCTTCAGCTCGAATTAAACGGAATCTCCAACTGGAATTAATAAGAACCAGTATGTCTCTTCAAAGCGTGAAATCTGTCCAGTATATCCTAACCTAACCTATCAAGGAGGCACATACTGAAACAAATTCTCGCACATCAAAACGCCATGCACATAACCAAACTTTATGATCAGCGAAGCTTCATTATCAGCAGAAATTGATCTGTTGTCAAAATGCATATTCAAAGCCAAAGCTTTGAGGGCGGTTAGTACAAAAAAAAATAAAAATAAAAATAAATAAAATATACTGCCATGAGGAATTTAATCCCTTCACGAATATCTGCGCCGCACAGTTCGCAGTCCGCAGTGCTGGTCGCTAACTGGCGCGCATATCGATAATGTCAACGATTCATTAGCGTTGTGGGTAATTTAGATTTTCCCATCATAATTTGCATGCGATTTTGGCCAAAGGGAAAAGTCATGCCAACTAAGAAAAAAATTACAAAAGCAAAAGAGACAAAACGGCATTGTTATTGTAAGCCAAGCAGACAGCAATGCAGGCGACTGCAATCGGCGATGGCTATCGCCAACCAGGCAGGCAGGCATCGCATTTCATCGCCGCAGCGATCACATTGGCGGACTGGAGCAGTGCGACTCGTCGATTTGCATAGCCAGGAAGCAAAAAGGCGTCTGCCAGGCAAACGCGCGCACAGCGTTGCTACGGTTGAAATTGAAGAGCGACGAATGCCGGATTTTTTTCGCTACCATTTTGTTGTTTTTTTTTTTTTTGCAAGCGCGTATTTTTTTGCTTTGGGGCGCATTTGAATACAAAAGCTGACTGCTTGCTGTTTTTTTTTTGGTTTGGAAAATTTTATTGTGATTTTTATTTGAGTGCAGCCACAAGAGATTCATTTACGATCAGCGCGATCGATCTTTCAATCAACAGCGACATCAGTTTAGTCGGTGTAGAAAGCGTGCACCAATTGGTGTAGTTGGCAGTTGGGCTGCAAGTTGCTAGCCAAGCAGCCACAGTTGCTTTGTTCCAGCAGACAACGAGCGCTGATCGAGGTTCCACTGAAATTTTGTTTTAGAGTTGATTTGAAGCAGTTTGCCGATTGTTAAAAGCTGTTCTGCTTGTTGTTGGCACTTTTTTATTGCGCTTGCGCAGCGTTCAGCTTTGTTGCTGGTTTATTTTGTCGCACAGGAGGGCGCATATTTGCATGCCGGACTCGCTGCTTCATTTCATTTGTCTCGCTGGCTTCATTTGCCTACCAATACGGCCAGTCCATGGGGACGCTCCTACCGCAAAATGAGTCCGAGTCTCTGCTAAGGGGAAAAAAATGAGGCAGTAACTGAATTTTAAATGTTTTGCATGCACCAAAATTCAATCAAAATTAAACAAGCATTGCGACTGCCAAGAAATAAATTAAAAAATTTAAATCTTCCTTTGGTCACAACTTTTTTAATTTTTCTTTTTATTCGTTTCTGCAGTGCAACCAATTGCCAATGTAATGCCAGTTCGCTTAAAAATTGAAATATACAGTTTCGTTCGATTTGCACTGAAATGCAAAAAAGAGGCAAAATAAAATTGCGATCGCTGCTTTTTGATAAATTCCTTAGCGTATAAGCAATTCCATTCCGGCCGCAACGAGATCCATTGCTTCTGCCACTATACACACTAAATCAAGATGATGATTTGTCGACTTCAATTTGGTATTTTACATACCGCACTGCTGCTTGTGCCACAAACCAAGCAGCTTAACGGTCGCCTTGTCCACTTATTTCAGTCGTTGCACGCTCGCTACTAGCTGCGCTAGAGCGTCTGCTGGAGTGCTGCGCGAAATAGTTGAGCGAGTGCGATCAGCATGTCCGCTAAATCGATTAGGTTTGGCAAATTAACGTGGCATTTACCAGTGTCTTTAATGACGATTATCTCTTTTAATAGGAAATATTTTAATACTAAATACCGCTAATGGTGACCGAACGTATATTTTGTGGCACGATTTGTGTCTTCAAATATGATTATGCAACTCTTTGCTGTACCATAAAAAAAAAATAATAATTCATTAATTAATTTTGGTGAGATTGAAGAGCTTTGAAAAAATAGCGTCATCATTTTTGATGAGGCGAGGCTGTGGCATGTCGAATATTTTTCTGTGGGTTCAGCCATGGCGGAGCTCCCTCAAATACCGAAGCTCCTTAATAAAACAACATAATCGTAAATCGAAAAGTTTGGTAGCTTTCAGCTGCTTTAACATTCAGCGTCCTAATTCCAACCTCGTCTCAAGGTATTCGTTGGTGTTCCAGGCAAAGAAGCTATGTTCCGAGCTTTGCAGCAAGCATTTTTAGAATCAGAGTCAGTTAAAAGCAACAACCTTTGTGCTCCCGAACTATCGATCTGGATTATGAATTCCTTAAACTCTGTAGTTGCTTGGCTTGTAATTTCATAAAAGTCCCTATTTTATAGTTTGAGTAAGAAAGTAGTTATTTTTAACTTTGAAATTCTCAACCAGTTTATAAAAAACCTTAACTTAAGGAATTCTCCTTCTTCTTTATTGCAGCTTGAAATGCCGTCTCACAGTTCCTTGTACTGAGTTGCTGATGAGTGCTCTCAGAGAGCAGGATTGCAAGCCGAGTAGAAAATCGCTCGGCTGTCTGTTGCGATTGCAGCTTCTCGACGTCGAATCTTCCTTGTGTTTGTTGACGTGCGTTTTTTTCTTGCACAGAGGCGGGTGCGTATCTTCACTGCAACAAAATAGTGGTCCGAATCGATGTTAGGACCTCGGAGCTTACGCATGTCTAAAACACTGGAGACATATCTTCCGTCTGTCACAACATGATCGATCTGGTTGGTGGCTTTTCGATCTAGAGACAGCCAGGTAGCTTGGTGAATTTTTGTATGCTGGAATCTAGTACTACAGATAGTATTTCGGGCCCCGGCGAAGTCGATCAGCTTAAACCCATTTGGGGATGTTTCCTCGTGAAGGCTAAATTTAACGACTGTTGTGCTAAAGATACCTTATTTGCCCACCCAAGCGTTAAAGTCAGCAAGCACAATTTTAACTTCGTGTCTGGGGTAGCGCAAATCATCGTTATGTTGAAAACTTTGATTTAGTGCGAATTGTGGCTAGGCGTTCATCCACCGTGATGAATGACAGTACTTGGCGACGGAGTCTCACTCCTACCATGAATCCCACACCGAATTTGCGCTCCTTTAAATAGTCTCTATAGAAATTGCCACAAGGACTTACACGCCTCAGTCCTTGTCCCGTCCGTCGCTTTTCTTGGACGGCGGTGATGTCAGCCTTTATTTTAACGAGGACATCAACCATCAGGGCTTTAGCTTGACTTCAAACGAATGATCTTAGGCTACCCAGAGAATACTTCGTCAAAGATCGGAAGTCGTGAGCTGCTTAAGCTATTTGTAAAATAATCCTTTCTGGCCACTCCCAAGTAAATGGCGATCGGAGAATTTACTCTACATATGACTCTATCCTCCGTTAAGCGATCCTAAAGACTATATTTAAAGTGTTGAACTCTAGTAGGGCAAAATACTTAATTTTTAGGTTACTTTAGAACTAAAAACTAATTTTGGTACAAAAATAGTTATTCTTCTTTTTTTCAATTAGACGGCGATGAAATTCTCAACCAGTTTATTAAAAACAGTTTATTAAAAACTTAAATTAAGTAATTACTGTGGAATAAGGAGGGAAAGTTTTAAAACCAATTACCCGTCTGAAGAACAACAAAGCGGCGGGGGCCTACAGATTGCCGCCCTAGCTACTCAAATTCGGCGGCAAAGAACTGATAAGGAGCAAGCATCAGCTTGTTTGTGGCATATGGTCAGACGAAAGCATGCGCGACGTTTGGAATTTAAGTATGCTCTCCCCAATCCACAAAAAAGGAGAGCCCATAATCTGCGCTAACTACCGTAGAACATCGCATATAAGGTTCTAGCGGGCTTATCGCGTGAAAGATTAAAGCCCGCCGCCTACAAACTAATTGGATCCTAACATTGTAGCTTTAGACCTAGAAAATCAATAACTGACCAGATATTCACCACGTTGGGAAAGACCCGTGAAAAGAGGATCGACACACACCACCTCTTGGTCGATTTCAAAGCTGCTTTCGACAGCACGAAAATAAGCTAGCATAAGCATCTTCGCAAAACTAAAACTGCTGTGAAAACTGACGTTGAGCAATACCAAAAGCTTCGTCAGGATCGGGAAGGACCTCTCCGAGCCCTTCGATAACAAGCGGGGTTTCAAACAAGGGGACTCCCTTTCGTGCGACTTCTTCAATCTACTTTTGGAGAAAATAATTAATAGTAATATAAGACATGGCTGCTGGCGGACTCCGATGATATTGTTATCGTCTAACAACCGCGCCGTTAGTTCTGCTTTCTCCTTAAGTTGAGAATGCTCTAAAGGGACCGAATCAGAGTAGTAAAGAGGGTGTGTTACATACACCAAGAAACTATTATTTGGGTACTCGACAATTAACAAAACAATTAGTTTACAAACAGCACCATCATCACACCATTTCTTTAATAAACTCAACAGGTCCACTTTTGACATCAAATCATACCACGACATATTTCAACGAGCTATGGAAACGTCTTTTCTAACCTTTCCAAGTTAAGAATGCTGTAAAATTTCCTGAACAAATCTTCCGGTACAGCCGTTAGCATGTTTCCATTCTACATGCTTGGCGTCACATGCCCAACGACGGCGGCAATTCTGGCGACACTAAGGTCAGTAGGTGTCACGGTAATAAGTGTGCATCATAACTGCGAAAACAACACGCCGGCGCATAAAGACAAAGGGATTGTCTAACCGACTTGGAAAACAAATAAAAAGAGCAGAAAACTGGAGCAGCGACTAGCGAGCAAAATACAAATCTCAAGCATTTGCTTCAGACAACGGATAAAGCCAGCTGAGCCAGCGAGTTTCATGAGTCGCGCACGTACGCGGTACACAACGGCAGCCAAGCCACCCACCCATACACCACAGTTAACCACGTGTGGCTGTGAAGAGTAAGAAGCGAGTGGAAGGTAGCGTTGCTGTGCCGCTTGCTTGTTGCCAAAAAATAGGAAGCATTTAAATATTTGTTGGTATGCAAATGTGCTGTACACATTACGTGATCGCGCCACATTTAACTACCGCCCGCATGTGTTGCACGTGTGTATGTGTGTGTAAATTGGCGGTGGCAAAAATGGGGAACAAGTAACGTGTGCTTGGCAAAATGTGAATACTAAGCAATGTTAGGCCAAAAAAAAAAAAAAATCGGGGAGCAGTCAGCAAGGCATTCGCCGCTAAATTGGTTGACAAAAGTAAGAGAACCGCGCGAGCTCAGCTCGAGACAGCTGAGACCATTGATGTTGACTGCGATGGAGTCAATCATCAGCACGACAGTCGCGCAATTGAATTAAATTGAAGCGGTGGCTTAAATAAGACGGCAAATGGACAGACGCGCCGACGAGCGACTGCAGCGTTAGGCGCGATTGAGCTTAGCGCAGCCGAAGTTCCCGCGCGCCTTGCTTAATTATTGCTGTCTAGCGCGATTTTTACGTTTTTCGCTTCACTTTTTAGCGAATTTTGGTACTCATGTGTGTTCAGAAATTAATTTAAGCAAAACTGTCTAGCAAATGTAATCCCATGACCAATGACTAATGACTAATGACGGCGAAAAATTGGAAAATCCCACAAAGTGGTAATTAACCGCTTAGCGTCGCATGCGGCATTAGCAATTTATTTAGTGCCACATTGCTGCATTTAAATAGCGTTTCCTTGGGCACTTGCTTGCCCTGCCGGCGTAAACTCACTGCACAGCGCTGAAAACGAAGCAGCAGACGAAAATTGTACGAAACCTACCTTTTCACGTAGCAAATTAGCGGAGTGTGTGTGCCAAATCAAATCTTTTTTACTTGAACTATGACCCCGCGCAGGCAGCAGCCGCATTAAAGGCAACAGCTCGCGTGTAGGCAGCAGTCGTACGGTTGAGCGCCCAAGCGCGCTTTATATTTGAGCCCAGCAAAAGTTTTGCGCGCGCTGCACTGATTTCCAGCATTTGCCACACGAAACTCTTCAACTCCTTCACGCTTCATTTACTTATTTAGGCGAATTTGTCGTAATATTCCCAAAAGGTTCGCTGCATTTCTGAATCGCTCTTGTTTTGTGCATTTACTGTTGGTCTTGTCGCTGTCGCTGTCGCTGTTGCTGTTGCTGTTGCTGTTATTGTTGCTGTTGTTGCTTTTCTTTTGTGCCCGCAATTCGTGTTCTCGTGCATCCGTTGTCCGGGTTACCGAGTTGGTTGTACTTGCCCGTACTTGGTGGAAATCAGACTTATTTGCTTGTAAATTCGTACCTACCTGCGCGACTTGGTCCGCTTTCGGTAGTTGTTACTCGTGGTAGTTTAGTCATTCGGCCGCTGTTGAATGTCGTGATGATGGCAAATTGTAAATAGTTTAAATGTGCTTAAATGCGCTTTAAATGGCTTTTCAAATGCTACTCAGTTATCATACAAAACTAAATGACATTAAATTAGGCAACGAGCGAGAGTATATTCGTTGTATTTAAGGGTCTATAGTCGGTAGGTTGGCGGGTTATAGTTATTCGCATACATACATGACTTACATAGAAATCTCGGGGTATGAATATGTTTCGAGGTAATAGACGGTGTTACACTGCAAAGAAAGCTGGTTTCTTTAGAGACTGATGCTTCATATATTATTTAATAGAGGCTCTTCTTCATTCAGCGAAAGTGTCTACCTAGCGAGCATTATTTTGAGATCTGAGGAGACGAAATAGTCGCTGGAGGACAGTTCTGGGGAATACCGTGGATGCGGATGTAATTTGAAGCCTTATGCATGTCATTTTGCCACCGGTTCTGCTGACATAAGGTATTGGAGAGTAGTTTTGGTTAAACAATACCTACCTTTCCTTCGAATGCGGCCATTTTTCGGCTGCTAAGCAACTTAACATTAATCATCAAACCGTTTTGAACTATTTAAAAAAAAGGTGGCTACAAAAAGAAGCTCGATGTTTGGGTACCACGTGAATTGTCTGTGAAAAATTTAATGGACCGAATTAACATCTGCGATTCTTTGCTGAAACGAAATGAAATCGAACCATTTCTGAAGCGAATGGTAACAGGAGACAAAAAGTGGGTCAAATGTGACAATAATGTGTGAAAAAGATAATGGTTCAAGTCTGGTGAAGCTCAAAAAATGGTCGCAAAGCCAGGATCGACGCCGTGAAAGGTTATGCTGAGTGTTTGGTGGGATTGGAACGGAATCATCACATCACTATGAGCTGCTCTAGCCTGGTTGAACGATTGATTCTACATTTTACTGTCAACAACTGATGAGTTTGAAGCATGCAATCGAAAAAAACGGCTGGAGCTGATCAACAGAATGGCCTTCGTCTTCCATCAGAACAACGCTAGGCCACACACATTTTTGATGACTCGGCAAAAACTGGGAGAGCTTGGCTGGGAAGTTTTGATGCATCCACCATATAGCCCTGACCTTGCACCATCGGACTACCATTTGTTTCGGTCAATGCAGAACTCCCTTAATGGAGTCAAGTTGGCTCCAGAGAAGCCTGTGAAAATTACTTGTCGCAGTTTTTTGCCGAGAAACCAGAAAAGTTTTAAACTGATGGAATAATGTCTCTAGCGAAAAATGGTAAAAAGTGGTCGCCCAAAGTGGTACATATTTTGTTCATTAAAGTTCATAATAAATATAAAAAAATAAGTTGAAGTTTGTTTAGAAATACGAAAAGACTTTTTCGACTGCCCAAAATTTCCTGAATGGTACGATGTACACGTTCAGTTGATACCTTTAAAGTATTTTGTATTTTTCGGCTAACTATAAATCATATGGTTTTAATTCTAATAGTGTCATCAATGCGTCAGGCTGGCTTTTCAATTTGAGCTATTACTTTTATTCAAGTGATTTTTCAAACATTTCGCAGAAATCGGTAGTTCATTCTTTCAGTGTTTTATGAAACTTTCCATGCAAATATTACAGAAAAATTTACCGTAAATCTGCGCCTTTTCATCTCGCCAGCGCAATGGGTACTCATACTGTGCCGCGCACCAGGGCCAAACATAAGCCATATTAAAATCATTTAAAAGTATTAATATTGCTTTTTGTAGCTACCAGAAAGTCAAATCAATACAGGAAGAAATGTAACAAATTAAATAAAAAAAAAATGTCGCGAAATGCAAAAGTAGCATGCGATTTGAGCGACGCGGTGTAACAATGGCGGCTAAAGTTCATGATCTGCAAATATGTTTTCGCTTTTGCAAGCGATCAAAAAATTTCTTTAAACTATTATTAGTTGGTGGCATGCGGAACATTTCCTAGTGAAATTTTGTGTGGATTTTTAACCAAAAAACAAAAACAAAAACGTACAACACGTGGCGACACAAAATTTTTACAATAATTGCGGCAATATGTGCCGCGCTAGGCTATGCTGTGCTAGGCGCTATGTTGCATATTTTTTTCTTTTTGCTATATTGGCTTTTTTCGACTGTTGCAAATGTTATTGCCGACAAATTATTATTATTGTGGGCCAACACGACGCTGAACGTGAAAGCGACCTCTGCTTCGAACATCAAACTGTACTAATCTCTGTGAGAAAAGCGACAAGCAGTTAGCAGCAGGAAGCGCGCGTTGGCTTTGAAGCGGCGACCGGCCACACAATGAGTTCGCCTGCGCAAAAATGCATTTATTTGCTCGTTGATTAAGTAAATGCGGCAATTTGTTGTAAGTTCTTACTCGCCTTTTTTCCAATAACATTTTTTAAGCGCCGCCATTTTTCCGCTTTAGCCGCATTTTATTTAGAGCCAAATCGACTTAATTTACTCGTAAACATGACTTAAATGAGTGCACTCAAAGGCCCTTTCGCCTGCGCCCAGGCGCTGCCAACTAACTCCGTGTGGAGTTCGCAATTTTCAGGCGCAGACTGATCTCTTAAGCGTTCGATTTGATTAGTGGCAGCAGAAGTGCCCTCCAGCGCCGTGCGCCATATTAGCGACGCGGTACGCCACAGCCCTTTCAGCCAGAACGCTGCTATTTCGCTAACAAAAGCAACAAATCACCACCATCGGCGGTGGTGGCGGCGGCGACAGCGACGGCAGTTGCAGCCGCTTAGAATGCGAGCAAATAATTTAGATCACGAATTTGTTGTCGTATGCAAATTAATCAAATCTCGCAAACTAGTTGGCTGCACTTCTTCAACTGCAAGCCGTAGCGGCTGGCAATAGCGCTAAGCCGCGTCTTGCAACTGCCACTGCGCTTGCGAGCAGTCACAAGCGGATCACTCGCTATTGTGGCTGTGTTGATTGCTCACTCTTGCCGCCAATTGTCAGCCAAATGTTGCAAGCACTAGCGGTTGACTCGTGGTTTGCGTATGCTCGCGAAGCGCGCGGTTACGTGGCCTTTGTTGTCAGCTTGTTGTGTTGACAATTCAAATCCGAAAGTACGTGCAACGCTGGCAATTGTTGTCACTATTTAAGTTGCAATAAATTGCATTTAAATGCTATTCCAAGTTGGTTTCTTCATTTCCTCTGACTTCGCGACTTATGTATGTCGGCAATAGAACGTGCAGTCAGTCGATTGATTTATTCTGTCATTGCCATGGGTTTGAAATTAATTATTTTCAGCATTTGACTGCTGAAGAAAGCACCGATCGGCGATGAGCGTGCCTTCTTGCCAGCTTTGTAATTAGGCTAGCCAAATATGTTTTCAGTCGTAGGTAGGGACGCTTATTATACAAAGCCTATGTGGCGCCTAAATCGTTGGTAAGCGCTTGACAGTGCTCCGCTTTGTAAGCTCGGCTGACTTATAAAGTTCATGGCGGCATGTCGGTTCTTTTGATGCTGAAATGCACAAGAAGGTTCTGTAGCCCATAGTGCTGTAGAAACTACTCCGAGAAATTTTGTTTCTCGGAGGTCGTTGGATCCAATTTCATGGCTATACATAAGGCAATGTTAAAGCTTCGTTAGTATTTTTGAGTTGGAAAGCTTTCAGATAAAAGCTATCGCCGATTTAAGTGTGAGTTTAGAGTTATTAATGTCAAGCAACTCACGAATTCCGTTCTCAGACCAAGTATCCTCTGTTTTGTGCGCTGTGTATTTAGTATTTTGTATCCGCCACTTAAAAAAACACCCTCAGCAGCCTCGGATGAGAGACCCTCTGTTGATGAAACGATGAGCGGTACGAGATATACGACAACATTGACATAGTTCAGCGAATTAAGAGGCAGTGGCTACGCTAGCTAGGTCCTGTCGTCTGAATGAAGAAAAACACTACAGCTCTGAGAGTAGGGAGCAGTGAAAGAGGAAGACCTCCATTTTTTGAAAAGACCTGGTGGGGGTGAAGAAGTACCTGACTGCACCTGGAATTTCCAATTGGCTCCAAACAGCAACAAAAGTAAGAACGACTGCCGCGCTGTTATAAACTCGGGTATAACGAAGAAGAATGATGTTAAGTTGCGCAATAAAGAAAAATATCAATGCACATTAAAACTTCCAGGCAAAGAGCACGTCTCTATCGAATACTATATATATTTTTCTTAGAAACTTTGACAGTCTCTTCCTGTAACATTTGTGTTACTGAGGTCTTCAACAAATCTACAGATTTAAAATTAGAAATGAAAATGTATATGAGAGCTCTTTGAGGAATGTTGATTTCTGGAATCTGTATGCGGCGCCAATATGGACTCAGGCAACAACAATTGCAACTGCTTGACCAAATTAACGCAGTACATAGGCTTTCTGCAAAGTGATAAGTGAAAGCACTGATGTGATATTCCTCTGCTAAATAGCAGCGAAGCGTCAGCTCTAATTTTGAGAAGACTAAGTCATTTAAAAAAGATTCGATATGGACAATCAGTCCACGCAAGAGGAGACTTAATTTTCTTCCTTTCTCAAATGAAGTAATCTTAGTGCAGTGACCCCGAGGGAGAGACGTGAGAGTCTTCTTCGTCCGCATGAAGTAATATTTGTCCAGTGGTGCCGAGGAAGCGATATGAGATGAGAATAGTTAGGTTTAGTGGTTTAAAGTTCTCCATTCCGGCTTTCGATGCTTCCAACTACTATAAAAAAGCCATCGACTCATCTTTAGAAAAGAGCCGGTTGCTGAAAGCATCGTAATATAAACTCTCGAGACCAACCAGATCCAAAAAAGAGGAGAGAGAAAGGGGGATAGTGGTAAACTAATGGACCTTATTTCGGTAGTAGTCCCGCGGGAGAGATATAAGTCAGGAGTAAGTTAGGTTTAGTGAATTAAAATTCTATACGGCGGCTTTCGATGCTTCCTCCTCCTATAAGAAAAAACTATCGATTAGTCTTTAGAAAAAACCGATTGTGGAAAGCATCGTGATTTTAATTCTCGAGGAGGCCTTCAGAGGAAAGGTATGATGGGGGTAGGTAGGCTTGAGTGAAGTAAAGTTCCACACTCCGTCTTTCGATGCTTCCTCCTCTTCTTCTTCTTTACTGGCGCAGACACCGCTTACGCGATTATAGCCGAGTTAACAACAGCGCGCCAGTCCTCCTACTATAAGAAAAAGCCATCGATTAATCTTTAGAAAAACCGACTGTGAAAAACATGGGAATGGTAATTTGAACTCTCGGGAGCACCGGTATTTGGTCACATTATTATACAAAAATCTGCTTCCTTGACTGCTACGACTCTATGTATTACATGCAGAGCCACAAATACATGATTTTCCAATAAGAGTGGAAAATATTTAGTCGAAACGACACTTCGAAATCATATCACCCGTTATAAATAAACATACTCCAAGCGATAACGTCACAGCAATGCTCAAGCATGATCGAACTTAATTAATTGCCACTGATACGGTGTCGCTTGCGACAGATAGCATTTAAACTGGCCTAACGCTAAATGAAAAATATTTCTAACTCCGCCGCTGCGCAATGATGGAGCGCGTGTCAGCCGCTAAAGCATGTAAAGTGTATGAAAAAATGCCTTAAATTAAGGAAATTAATAAAAAATGTTGGAAATGTTTGTAAATTGTTGTATTCACATAACTTTTAATTGGGAATATAATTCAAAGCATAAACTGATGCACACAGGGTGGTCTAACCGAGCTCATGGTTTTTGTTGTGGCACAGAGAAAACTAGAAATTAACAAAACATTGCATTTAAACAATTCAGTTTGGTGCGCTTATCTAAGATCGCGCTTTGTTTCGGTTTCTCTTTAAGCGACATGATGAAGCGTGTAGGTAGCGCGACAGCGCATGCCGCACGGAGCGAATCAGACTAAATGCATTCGTTTAACAGCGGCGACATTTGCCTTTGCTGCTCGCTGCTGTGTTGCAGTCGGAATGACATGCCGACATGCCAACTGTTGAGGATGTTGCATGCCACATGCATTGCGCTCATGCGCTTTGTGCATATATTTTACTATTTAGGTTTTTGCTGCTTGCTGTTGTTGCATATTTCTCTATTTTTCCAGCTAATTGGTGCTTGTAGAAAAATTTACGAAATCTTCCGCTTGATCTCGATTTGCCGGAAAAATAAAATAACATATTTCATATAAATTTTTGTTACATTTTTTGTTTTGCTTTCATTTTGCTGCTGTGCGCCTGCGCTTTGTCGTTTTTCAGCCGCCACAAATCAATGAGTTGCTCGCGAGCTGCGCGAATTGAAGCGCTGATGACTTGTCATTGGACAGTTGATGGCAACAGCGGTACAAACGAGACGCGCATTCATGCAACTGCGCAGACCGTGGCGCATATGTGTGTATGTGAGTGTGCGCTGTATGCATAAATGCATGTTGGCTGGCTTTCATGACTCCACCATCTGTCAGCGATGCGCCTCTTGCGGCTGTCACAGCGCTTACGATGTTGTTTGTGTTGTTGTTTTTGGTACGGCGCATGTAAAAATGAATTAGAAGAAATCAAACTGCCACTGAATGAGTAAATCATTTCATTTTCAACGACAGCTCATGTTGTAATTAACGATTGCTGCGCCGTCGCATTGATAAGTCAGGCAAGCAGTGATCGTCTCGATCGCTGCACCGCCGTTGGTTGTTGTTATTAGTGTTGTAACAGTTTGTAAGTGCACATAATGGAGAGTTCCTTAGTTGTAGCTTTCCACAGCCGTACACACCCCACCAAAATGTGCGCCCCGCTACACCTACAACCCTTAATGGTCTCGCCAGCTCGCTTGCATTATTAATTATTGTTGTACACCATTTACTATACTGTCTTTGAGTATTTGTTCTGCTTATCAGTTACATTTCTTTACTTTGCGCTGACTTCTTGACTTCTGCACGCTTGTTCGTCAACTTGTTCTGCGCTTCGTTCGTCCTAATTGGTTCCAGTAGGCTTCGCGCAAACTCTGACTGACTTGTGAGTGTGTCAGTGCATGCACGCAGTGCTTGGGTGGAAATTGTTATGCGTCGATGGTGTGTAAGTTGATTTTGTTATGTCGTAATTGCATTGCAGTTGACATTTTTCGAGTGCTCATGCGGTGCGCGTTTATTTGAGAACATTTCAATTAGTCGACGATCGGTGTTTATTGATCAGCCACCAGTTGATTTTAGTTGCTTATCAGCTTCGCAAACTGTCTAATTAGCTGCTACTTCCATGGGCTCAATAAGTATTTCTTGAACTAAATGTGAGAAAATTGAAAAAGACTAGAGCCAGCATGCGTCCATCAATCGTAGATCAGTGAAGATCAGTTGTTCTAAAAATCTACACATATGATTTCAGGTTATGAAAATATCTTGCGGTTATGTTCTCGAAAGTTGATAGACATTTGAACTCTTTTCATAATTATTTTCTACTTTTATTCGAGATTGTTTAATTTTGTGTATATAATATAATTTTCAATACCAGTTACGAATGCTCAAAAAATACAAAGAAGTAGAAACAAGAACTTAGTTGTCTATGTAGTTGTAGTTCACATCGTATTCTCAAGAGTCTCTTGAGTAAGAGTTTTCACCCAGAGCAGCCGCTTCGAAGGAACCATAAGGATATCTTGGATTTGAAATAATATGTTGTATGATAAAGCTTGGCAGTCCATAAAATTGCTGAACACCTTGATCTCTTTTCAAGCTGAATACCAATTCAACCAGCAAATTTGATACAGAGTTACATTTTAAGCTGTTAGAATATTTTTGGACTATATTTTGGCATTCAGCATTTGATTCAGCTATGAATCCCTTGAACTGAATAAATTTGGAATAGCGAAATGCTTGAAAAATAAAGTTTGAAGATGTATTTTAGGCTACTAGATTATTTTTGGACTACAATTTGGTATTCAGCACTCTATTCAGCTATCACTCCTTTAAGCTAAATAAATGCTGAATTTTAAGGTGCTTGAAGAACATATTTGGAGATTGCATTTGATACTACTAGAATAATTTTAGACTTCAATTTGGCATTCAGCACTTTATTCAGCAATCAATCTTTTAAGCTGCATAATTGCAGAATATTAAGATGCTTAAAAAATATAGCTTGAAGTTGTATTTTATATTGTTGCATTTTAGACAATATTTGACATTCAGCACTTAATTCACCTATCAATCCTCTAAGCTGA
Source organism: Bactrocera zonata (assembly GCA_037783105.1). Classification (NCBI taxonomy): domain Eukaryota; kingdom Metazoa; phylum Arthropoda; class Insecta; order Diptera; family Tephritidae; genus Bactrocera; species Bactrocera zonata. Next base: position 68,639 of record JBAWJQ010003822.1, on the reverse strand, counting down.
ATATACGCTAAAGACTTAGATGTATAAAAATTTAGTTTAAAAATGTATTTTAAACTACTATAATATTTTTGGACAACATTTTGGCATTAAGCACTTTATTCAGCTATAAATCTTTTAGCTGAATAAGTATTGAAAATTAAATTGTTTGAAAACCACAGTTAAGAATAGCGTTTAATGCTATAAAATTTTTTTAAAGCAATATTTGAAATTCAGCACTTTATTCAGCTATCAATGCCCTAAGCTGAATAAATGCTGAGTACCGAGATGCTTGAAAAATATAGTTTAAAGACGCATTTTAGACTATTTGGAATATTTTTAGACAAGATTTTGACATTCAGCACTTTGTTCAGCTTGAATGAATGCTGAATATCAATATGCTTGGGAAACATAGTTAAGAGTTGAATTTAATACTATAACAATATTTGACATTCAGCACTTTATTCAGCCAGCAATATTTTTGGCTGAATAAATGTTGAGAACCGAGATGCGTGAAAAATATGGGTTAAATATGCAGTTTAGACTATTTCAATGCAATGCATTTTAGACTATTGGAATATTTTTAGCAAACATTTGGCATTCAGCACTTTATTCAGCTATCATAAAGTATTTATCTTAGCTGAATAAGTATTTAACATCAAAATTTTTAAAGACATAGTTTGGAGTTGCAGTCTTAGCCAGTAAATAATCATATCTCTATCCATGAGTTTTTGAAATATTGAATTACATATTAAATTTATCGCTTATAAAAAACCCTCAATAACAGCTCACAAAATTTTCTTTAAAAGCGTGCCATTATTTAGCTCGACAATTCTTGATTACGAACAAGTACAATTTCATTTTACTTATGTGTAATTACTTTAAAATTTTCTGTATTATTTCCAACCAGCATTTCTTTGACTTTCTTCACAGTATTTTACTTGAGAAAATCTCTTTTTACTAACTACTTTAATATTTGCTTGGAAGCTTTCTAACCTAAAATGTAATTAAGAAGATTTTAAATCATTCTACAATACAGCATGGAGAAAGACAAAACTTTCCTTCTCGTAAATCCAAATATTTGCTGACGCTCTGCAGATTTGTCTCCGGCAAGCGTCCACACTGCCATGTGGGCAGAGTTATTTCAGTGGCACTCAATTTTATATGAAATTCAGCTATTGTTTGTGTACGTGTGCAAATTTGCAAATACGAACACATACACATGCACAGAGACTTGCACATTTCTAGAAACTAGTGGCTGGAAGTAAAACTTTCAATTTAGTACGCTCTTACCGGCTTTGAAGCCATGGGCGGCTAAACCTGGTTAGGAAAAGTGGCCAAGAAAATGAAATGGACTAAAGCGACGAAAACACACACGTATGTTGATCATGTGTGTGTGTGTGTGTATGTGTAGGCAAATGTCATATGCAAACATATTTATGTACTGTGGCGCTCGCTTATCGTAGGCCTTAGCCAAATTCTATGTCGGTACATGCTGACAGAGCGCCAGAGCGAAGCGGTGTGCGGCGCGGGAAGTGAAAGCGGGCGTAGATTAAAAGCGAGTCAAAAAACGAAAGACAAATAAGCGGTATGCGGGCCGGGTTGCGGTGCAAAACGTGCAGCTGGTTAGCAAGCTCGGTCATAAAGTGTCTATGCGCTTGTACACAAATTTTAGTTAACTTCAAATTAAAGCTGAGCGCATAGACGCTACTAAGCTTTCTGGCTGCAGTTCCGCATTTCTGGTATTCGCTTTTGCCTGTAGACTCTAGCACATAAACACACACATATATTATGTCACTTAGCATTCGAATTTGAATAGAAAGAATTCTTTGCCGTCTTTCGCTCGAATTGCTTACGCATTTTCACATGACCACTTCAAGAACCCTATTAGCTAAGCAAATTTATTTTTCTCACCTACTTTTAGGCAACTAACGAATCAAAGCTCGTATACTAACTATTTACATAGAATTGTCCTTGTTGTTCTGTGTCCTAGTCGCATGAGCAAATTGAAAATTTTCGCATAAAATGTGTAAATAAAGTGAGGCGAAGACAAGGTGAATGCAAGCATTTTTCGAAAATTGATTACAATGCTGACAACGCACGACAATTTACAATATATTCATGTAGATAAGCTTTGTAAGAATACATGCAGTTGGCTTAGGTACACATTTGTAAATATTGCAACGCACTTTGTGCGAAACTAAAACCACATAAAATCAAGCATACATTGAAATAAATGTCATGAAAAGAACCTGCCGAAAATCAAAGGTGCAAAGTTGGCCGCTTGACGCCTTATCATGACTTGGTGACTAGTTAGGAAACTATTTCTTTGAGGTCGTAGTTTGACAATAAAAATTTTTTAAATATCTTATCCTTGAAGAAAGCTATCCAGTAGTAGAACACAAGAGGATACGGTAGCACCGACCCGCTCACATTCTACCGATAGTGGTTCTAGAGTCCCATTTTCCTTGCTAGCTCATCAACTTTACAATTACCTGCGATTACGCTATGGCTCGGCATCCATACCAGTCTTATCACAAAGACGCTCGATGTTATTGATAGCGAGGTTAGGCACTCCTCGACCTACCCTGAACACACTGTAAACGAGTCTAATGGCGGCAATACTAACGCTTGCTAACTGAGTGAATGGTCACTTCTCTAAAAGAGCAGCAAATCTACTGCTAGCTTGATGGCTGCAACCCCGGCTTGGAAGACACTGCAATAGTCAGGAAGCCTGAAGCTGAAGTTGATAGAGAGCTCCCGACAGTAATCCCTTCAACCAATCTTCCCACCAAGCTTTGACCCATTCATAAAGAATCTCACTGCACCTCTCCTCCAACGGCATCTTTCCAACCATAGCTCCCTCTGTCGGTATATGGGCAGAGAAGGAGTTCTGTTCGCTTAAGTAAACTTTCAAATAAATCGAGGTATAAGCTTTCACCATGAGACAAAAGGCTTTAAAGAAATTGTAGCTAGGACTTGGAAATCTGTTAGATCTATTTGAAATGGAAAAAGCTATTTGGTTTAAGCTACTTAATAAACGCTTGATTGAGAAAGGTATTGGCATTCCGTCCAGTTTAAAGCCCATACAAGTTTTGATTTCATGCATATTACATCTCAATCGCTACTTACTTACTACACTTTCACATAAAAGATTTTAAGCTCTCGACTCAAGTCAAAAACATTTGTTAACAATTTGCGAGGTCTTTGACAATTGTGTTTAGATTTAGCCAAATCCTGAACCTTTGTTTACATTTAGTGAAATCCACAACCTTTGTTTTGGAGCCGCTGACCCTTTTGTTTACGGTTTATGGGTTCTTTGGCCTCTCTGTTTACATTATGAGTTCATTGACCTTATTGTTTACATTTTGCCGGGGTCAATGACCCCTTTGTTTACATTAGGCAAGTCCAGAACCTTTGTTTACATTTAGTCAAGTCAACAACCTTTATTTATATTTGGAGTAACTGACCTTTCTTCTGTATTTTGCCGATGTTAATGACCTCTTGGTTTCCGTTTTATGGGGTTAATGACCCCTTTGTTAAGTTTTTTTACTCTCTGTTGCAACAAGATGCAAAATTATAATAATTTTTAAGATCTCAAATCTGCAAGGTAGGCTCCGAAACAAGACAGGTTCGAAGCATTATCGTGGAAACTCTAGCTCGATTAATTATGGCTAGCAATCATAAATTTTAAATCGAAAAAATTTATGTTATCAAAAGTCCATTTTCTAACAAGAAGCGGCAAAAGAGAGACACAGGAATCAGCAGTGAAATGAGGAAATATTGTCGGCTGTACGTGGAGAGTCCTAATCCCATTAACTGCACCCTTATAGAAATAATACGAAGACAAATTTTGAGATTTATGTTTAATGGTCAAAAGAACAGGCCAAAAGGAAATATTTCAGGTTGCAACAGAGGACTTATCTTGGAGTTGATTTCTTCCCAGCTGCTACTTATGAAAACAATGCCATGGTCTTTGGTGTCGATCAAGATTTTGTTTCACTTTTTGACACTTTTTATGGCTGGTTAGCTCTCTTTTGTTTTTTCCGGAGAGTTGTTACCCAAACATCATCATAACCAGTTTGGCTGTTCACTAATTTATCCTTTTATCTACTTTCCTGCTTTATTTTATGCAGCTTTACTTGGTACGACTACTTTTTTCAACTTTTCGGCTGCTTTCTCATCCAATTGCATTGATACCGCATTTGTGACTCAAAATGGCTGCTGGCCTTACAGCAAGCACTTGAGAAAAATAAACCGCACTCACTTATTCATGTGATCAAATTGCAGTTCCGACAGTTTATTGAAGCAGTGACCCAGACAAAACCAGCTAACACATGCACGCCCTTTAACAATACTCACACACACACACACACCTACAGACCTTGCTGTAAATTTGTATTTTTCGTATTTTTCACTTGGCCATCAGGTGTACGCTCGGGGCCCAGAGCTCGTTTATGCCTTGTCTACGTTTGGCATTGTCAAAATGTTAACATTTGAAAATGTCACAACAACAACAACATGAACTTTATTACCAAAATATTAGCAGCAACAACGTGGTCTGGTATGAGCATGTGCAAGCAGCACGTGCCACAAACAAACTGCAAAACACACACAAGCGAAGAAACAAAAGACTGGCACCGACAATTGCAGCCGAGAAGTGGGTCAATTTGCAGCAGCAACAACAGCAGTGAGCAACTGAAAATGACATAAATATGTCAAATTGCACCTGTGCGCATGCATGTATGTGTGTGTGTGGCCACATTTTTCTCCACTCACTCAACAGCTGACTGGTAGTGTGCCAAGTTGCCTTTAAATTTGTTGCTTGCAAATTTTTGTCGGGTTTCCTGCATTTCGGCCATGGCGTATACGTAACCACCGCCTGCCATGCGTCTGCAGCAACTGCCGTTATTTCGAATTTTATTCAATTGCATGCATTATGTGTACCGCCATACATTTATGCATGCGTGTATGCTGTTTACACATTTCGGTCATTTTGTCGCATGACTATTTGTCAGGAGTGTGTGAAGCAAATTTCGAATTTCAGGTGCAGCAAACAACTCGACGTGGGCGCTGTAAATTCACTTTATTAGTCGTAAACTTGCATAGTGTCAGGCGTAAATTGTTGCTGCCACTTGCAGTTGCAAGCGCATTGTTGTGCATAATAAACACACATACATGTATGCCTGCGTGTATGAATATATATTCAGCTATTATCCTTAGCCGCTTGGCCAAGTATGAGCGCTTTCGCAGTGAAGCATTGTTATTTGCTTTATAAGTAATAATAATATATAAATATCTATGACTTGGTGCGGTGCATTTACATATACCACTCTGATATACATACCTATATACACATATTTTCCATGCTCTGCATTTATGAATGCTCAGCAGCTTATTCAATCACCTAGTTCTTCTTCGCCTTGGCTCCTTATTTGCCTTTCTGTGCAGCTTCCTTTATGCCAGCGCCGTTGTTATTGCATAATAAGTGCATTTCCATGCAGACAGCCGAGAACTTGCTAAACTTTCACTCTACAGCTATTCACCTTATTTTCTCGCTTTACGCCCATTACCCTTATTTACCTTGCTGGCAAGTGCTTACGTTCGATTTTCTCTGCTACAAATTTGCAACTTACATTTCCGCTTCACTGGCCGTCATTATTACAACTATTATTATCTTAGAATATGCTTATGACTTCACATATTAGCCATAAGTGCAGATAATACTTCATTTCGTAGAAACTGTAACAGAGTATAGATTTGTGTCTACATAAATTTAGAAATTTAGCACGATTGTGAAGGTTTCACTAACATTCTCTGTTTCGGCTATAAAGTAATATGTTTTATGGTATCAACCCTTTCGGAATGTACCATTGGCCTGTTGTCTTCGCTATTTGGCTCCAGGTACAGCCAGATTCTTCTACATCTGAGTTGGAGTGTGTTCATCTATTTGGATGACATGACCTAGTCTTTTAATTCGCTAAACTTTGTCAATGTCGCCTTATATCTCTTACAGCTTATCGTTCCATTGATTTCGGTACCCGCCAATGGACCAATAGAACCATAAATCTTCGGCAAAACTTTTCTCTCGAATATTCCTAAGGTCAACTGATCAGATGGTATCATTGTTCACAACTCCGCACCATATACTATAGCAACGACTTACCGACGGTTACTGAATCGAATACCTTTAGAGCTGCAAACATCCTTTTCATCCATTTGGACGACATAACCTAGCCATCGTAGCCCCTATTTCTTGATCCGTCGAACTATGTCAATGTCACCGTATAACTCATATAGCTCATCGTTCCATCGACTGCGGTATTCGCTATTGCTAATGCACAAATAACCATAAATCTCCCGAAGAACCTTTCCTTCGAACACTCCTAAAGCCGACTCATCAGACGACGTCATTGTCCAAGCTTCCGCAGCATACAGCAGGACGGTAATAATGAAGAATTTGTAGAGTTTGGTTCTTATTCGTCGAGAGAGGACTTTACTTTTCAATTGCCTACTCAGTCCAAAGTAGCATTAGTTGGCAAGAGTGATTCTGCATTGAATTCCGTTTCGAATATTGTTGTTGATGTTGATACTGGTTCCCAGAAATTCTCTACGACTTCAAAGTTATGACAGTCAACAGCAATGAAACATCTATTCCGTCGTCATCGATTGGGAAATCGCGATTACCATCTCTAGAATTTACACGTTTCACTGCCGTTCAGCAGGCTGGAGAAGTGTTTCCTCCATAACTTCAGCATGCTCTGAACATCGGCCACTAGATCACCCTTTTGGATTGTAAAAGTGTGTGCTCCGGTGTTGAAACTTTACGGTCGCCGCATCTTTTCGGAGAATTTTCGAGCATTACCCCTATCGACCAGCTTCTCAAGCTCTTCATACTCACGCATTTCGACCTCTTTCCTTTTTTGCCTGCATAAGTGTCTCGATTCCCTTTTCAACTCTTGGTATCTATACTACCCACAATATTGTGAGGTAGGCTGCCTGCTTTATCTCCACTGCGACATGACAGTCCTCATCGTACCAGCTGTTCTTTCGACTTTTACGAAAACCATTGGTTTCACATGCAGCTATAGTTAAGGAGCTTGAAAAGCCGTAGCACAGTTTCCTTATACCGAGTTGCTGATGGGTGATTTCAGATTCAGTATTGCAAATCGAGTAGACAAACGTTTCGCTGCCAGCTGCGATAGTAGCTTTTCGATGTCGCACCTTCTGTGTTTGTTGACGAGCATGCTTTGCTATATAGAGGCGGGTGCGTATCTTTGCTACAACAAGATAGAGGTCCGAGTTGATGTTAGGTCCTCGGAGCGTATGCACGCCAAAGGCTCTGGAGAAGTTTCGTTAATCCTTAACAACATGATCGATCTGTTTACGAACTTTTCGATAGCCAATGGATTATAGTTATGTTTCTGGGCAGACAGTTACAGTTGTAGAACCCAATACCCAATTCCTTCTCGCCCCTGGAGACGTGAGTAACACTTGTGTAAGATGCAGTAGCCAACACGTGTGGAGCCAGGGATCACGATCCACAACGAGAAAGCTTCATATTCGTTTTAAGGGTTCATTGAAATCTAATTGCAACGTCTGTTCAGTTGGGAGCGGGCGTCGGTCTTGAAACAAGCGGCTCGCTATATAAATGTGTATAAACTTTTATACTACTCGCCTAGCGAGGCTGTGCGAGGTTGGGACCCACCACATAGAAACTATTTCCAATGAAGTGATATAATAGCCTAGAATTGTTTAACCTTATAGGGCCTAAAACAAAGCCGTAAGGAAATGCAGATAAATCAAGAGAGTCGATATTCCAGACACTAACTATGATTGATAGTTTTGATTTCGAAACTTTCAACTTGAGAACTCGAGGGGATATATGGATCACAGACGCGTCATCAAGCATTAAAACAAAAAGTTTAAACGAGTTAGCTCGGTAGTGAAGAAGTACAGAATTCTTCGATGGATTCATTAAAATAGCTTCTAAAAGACCAACTGTTAGTGCCGATAAGTGATGTTTCGTGCTTAAAATGAGATTGATTCTGATCTTGAATCTCCCATAGTGCATATCCTATGCCTGATATCTCCAGAGACTTGGCATTCCAAGAGTGAAGCGATCACATATGTATAAACTAGCCATCAACTCAACTGGTCTTCCACTAACCAGGTTCCCCTAAAGTTTATAAATTCCTCAACAACAAGCTGCTGTGTAAACACTTACTTCTGTTAGTTTTTCAATTTATGCAATCTTTCTTATGCGCTGACTGTTACCAACAGGTCTACGCCGGTATTTCAATCTAAAGAAACTTATTATGTGCAACAAAACCGCGTTGATGAGTCGATGAAATGATTTATTAGAAGTTGTGCACACACAAACCGTTCATGAAAAAGTGCACCACAAATAACCTGTGGCCTATGCGCCGCGCTAGACAGGCCCGCTGATTGCGTCGCGAGGTGTGACGTGCTGTGCGGAGCCGCCGACAAGTTGTGTATAGCGGTGATGAGTAGCTGTTTTGAGTTGAAGTGCTCAAGTGCTGAAGTTATGTGCATTATGGATGCATGTGTTGCAAGTTATGTGCAGTTGGGCGGCGTGTTGCATGTGGCAAGTAGCACAAGCGAAGTTTAATGCGTGGCACAAGTTGAAGCGCCCACTCAGATTTGCATGACAGAAGACAGCAATTTGTAGCCATTTTCAATAGACTGCAAGAGTTGCAAGCAAGTGTGGCATGTGCAGGCAGTGTGTGCCTCTACGTTGATTACTGTGCTGCCTCGTTTGTTGTATAATTGAATACTGAAATGGGATTTCATTAAAGCGCTTTTTCTTGTGCACCACCAACTACTTCCTTTTCTCTTCTAGGGGCACTCTGCTCTTCCACGCAAAGCGCAAAGCTTTTAAAAGCGGAATGGCAGTTGCCTGCCTGAGTTGAGGTACCGCTTTGTATGCAAGCCGCACATGGTGATGCTTAATATTTGTTAACACATCACAATTCATTACATTCCCAATAGATATTACCTCCGTACCCCGGGATTTCCTCAATCTACATTCTTCTTTTCCCGCAAAGTGTGCATTTTGCCAGGAAATTTTTCGTAAATAATGAGAATTCAATTAAATTCGACTTGCACTTTTTATATGCAACTTTAACTCTGCCGTTGCTTAATTCCTTATGGACTTACTGCCTGGGAAAATGATAAATTTTCATAAAATATGCACTTACCTGACAGATTTTAGCTAACTTCGATTAACTAACTCATCCTCTGCGGCCAGCATGTTGCATGTTAGCATACGAGTATACCATAAGTGAGGCGAGGTGTTAAATTAATTCTATTTTCTCTATCAGCAACTATTTTTCGGCCACGTTTGTTTAGTAATGATTATAAATTATTGTGCAGGGACTTGCATAGCCATCATAGTTGTAAATTTATCGTAATGTTGCAGATGCAAATTGCTGACCTTAAGTTCGTGCCACACAATTTATTATAATAATTTGTAATGGTTTTTGCATACTAATTTTACTACTAAACATTTGAGACATTAAAAAGTTCATATTTAGACCTTTTGGGCTATTTTATAATGTGCCACAGCTATTAGAATGCAATATAACACTCGTGTGGCCTACTCGTTAGCATTAAGGAGGACGGTATATTTCTATTTTGTTAAATTATTTATGAATGTTTAGCGACGCAGTCGATTTTACGTCCATACTTGTCCGCTTTAAGTTATATAATCTGAGCTTTGGAACTGGTATAAACTGGTATAAACTTCTACGCTAGGAGGACCTCACAGTGGCACAGGAACTGATCGTCGTCCAACTACTGCTAAGCGTATGCTAGGTTCATTGGGCCAATGAACTGCGCAAGAAGCCAATGGAGATCCAACTCGGCCTCATTTCGATGAAAACGGAGCAGGGGTGCCTCCTCATTGGCTTTGCAGTTGCTGGCGATTCCGCTGTGACCAGAAACACAAACGAGTCTGAATGTGAAGTGGCCTGATGCTATTTTTAGTGAGAAGAAACAATCCGTGACTAGCTTTGAGTGCACATTTAGCATGCTTAGCTCTAATATCGCTGCTCTGCTGTCAGAATGAATGCTCATTTCTCTGAAAGAGGCTGCACTTCGTAGCAGTACGTCTAACGCCACCTTGATAGCAGCCACTTCTGCCTGAAAAACACTACAGTGATCTGATAACCTAAAGCTAAGAATGTCGGTGAGTTCTCCACCGACTTCTTCCCATCTAAATCTTTCTCATCGGTATGTGCGCCGAGAAATAGCCGACCGAGTGGCCTCTGGATGTAGTGATCCAAGTTTTCAGGAGTGCAGTTGAAAGAGAAGAGAATCTTGGCGTGTCCTTATTCGGTTTCCCTGAGCATAAGGGCACTCTGCGCAGCAATACACCTACCGACAATGTCCACGGGCTTTATGTTTAAAATGGCATTAAGTGTTACTACCGGTGCAGTCAGTAGCGCACCATAGATGCCGATGAGAGCCGCCTTTTCGACACACTCAATGTTTTTAGCAAGTGTAGATTGTTTTTTGAGTGTCCTCCGCCGTACCAACACACCCTGTAACATAATAGGCCTGACTACGATATCGTAGAGCCAAAACTCCACCTTTGGTGAGAGTCCCTACCTTTTCCTTATAGTTCTTCAACCGTAACATAAAGCAAACGATGTCGTACAAAGCCGACCAGCGCAAAGACAGGTCATCTCAACTTACACCTACCACTCCAACTTATTGATAACAGGAGGGGGACATACACCGAGGCCGGGGTCAGCCTTGGTATTAACCCATTTATACAGTTTCACCTTTGCACACTCACCTGACAGAATACAATGACCACCAGTCCAGGGTTCAAACCAATCCCTCTAATAGTCCAACTTTGTCCGTCCAAGCAGTTAAATCCGGTCCATCTAATACTCCAAGATTTGTCTGTCCAAGCTATCTCAGTCAATAGTTCGAAATTGGTCTATGCTAGAATACACACACCCTCAAGTTCCGTTAGGAAAGGTGTAGATCTAAGCATAACAGAATAACTATAGCTTTCTGTTTATGGGATAAATATGGAGCGTTACGCCACTTACATTACATTCCTTGGTTTATTTAAAGACAATACATTTTATTCCAAAATCGAATTACAAAACAGTTTTACAAAATACATTTAACAAAGTTGATATTTTATATTAATGATAACTTCTCTTTTCCATAATCCTAATCGTAGTTGTTAAAACTATTTGCTCTGCTTTAAACAGCCTTCGTGATGTGTGGAACTCCTTTTGCGGCCAACTTCCTTCTTACTTCCGCCGTCGCATAATATCACCGTCGACGTCGACGCTTTATTTTAGGTGGTTCTATGAACCTAACGCGAGTAGGGCGTTTTACAAAGATCTTTCTGCCACCAGAGTCTGCTTGATTTGCCCATGAGCCGGGAGAGTTGTCAGACGCGGCATACTCGCGTAAACGCATTCTATAAACAATAATTTAGTTGGATCACAAACATTTTTTATATTATTATTTTATAAACCCACCCGAGTAAACTTGAGCTACGAATGACACCGATCGCTGCTTGCTTCTCATAGAGCATCACCAAGCAAATGCAGAGGAGTAGCACGATGAAGAGAATGATCAGTATGCCAAAGGCGCCGATTTGAAAACCATGCTGTAAGCAAGTTTAACTAATAAAAATAAAATATTGAATATATCATGCTAGAATCTCACCAGGGAGCACTCGATGCACGCGTACATTTCACGTGATACGCCCAAACTGGCGAAACGTAGATCTTCACAGCGTGGAAACTGCTCAAACATCGGTGCAACTTGGCTCATCAGCTCTCGCGCTAGCAACTCACTAATATTTTCGATCTTCTCTTGCAGCAGATTCTCGAGTGTGTGGCAGAAATCGGACAACTCCTGTGCCTCACGCAACACACGCTTAATGAGTCGCGTTAGATTGTTGCCCGGTAAATGGGTGCGCAGATGCCCAGACTGTTGCGTCAGCTTGACTATGCTTGCAACAATGTTGCGTTTGAAGAGTTGCTCGAAAATGTAATCTCTAATCGTATGCAAGTGGCAAGCGAGCATTTTCTGCTGGATATTACTGTGCTCCCGGCTTGACTCAGCGATGTTATAGTTGTGCAACATATTGTATAATTCATACCAGTTTTCCAAGTTCAGCTCCTGCCTCGCTACTTCAAATATGGCGCCAGATCGGAAGATCTGTTCGAAGAAAGGCAATTTCTGGTTGAGCTCTTGAGCCCATATCTGTGTTTCGGGCTTGTTGTTGTGGTCGTATATACGGCTACAAAAATCGTTTATTGCATAGCTAGTGAGTGAGAGGCTAAGATTATCCTGGGTGTGTCCAATAGAACGCACCTGATTATGCAAGCTACAATAATGAAATTGGGTTGCATTGCAGAAGTCTTCATTTTCATTGCTGAGAGATAAGTTAGATATATATCTTATTTATATAATATCTTGAACACTCACATTTCTCTGTGGTAATTGTAATAGACGACGCCATGCAGAAAGTGCCAGATTGCAAACAAGCAGAGGAATATCAAGCTAACGGAAATGATGATAATGATGCTGAAAAATATAGAAAGAGAAGCCTAAATGTAGCGCCTATCAACCGAACTTCGGGCAAGTTTGTTTTCTGCTTTCCAGATCCACTTACCTCATCAATAAGTACCTGGTGATTGTGCGATTCCTCGCACCAATTACAAAATCTCCAAGGTGTACGCAGAGTAAAGCGAGTATTAGGGTAGCTACTATGCCATAGACCGCTTCCAGGTGACTCAAGTTGGGTGACAAAAAGAAGTCTGCGTTTGCGGTCGTTCCACGATGAAGACGTGCTAGTTCTGCGAACTTTTTCCCATCGAGTGCGGTATACTCGAGCGCTAAGTATAAAACGGAGATTTTTGTTAGAGCCGAAATATTAGGTACCTATGATACTTACTCTTCCTTGTCACGGTTGCATTCAGGCCTTTGCCAAGTACATCAAACTCAGTGTACATATTGGTTGTTAGGTTTTCACGCATATCGTTCAGAGTTGAAGCGAAAAAGACTAATTCCAAGAGTTTTACTAAAGTGTTATTGATGTTCAGGAGCTAGGAGAGAAATTAAATAATTAGTAATATTGATACAAAAATAATCTAGTTTAAGGAAAACTGATCAGTTTATTATAATTTGATCTAAATCTAGAGCTTTCTTATATGATAACGTTCGATTAAGTTCGACCAAGTAGAATAAGGGAAGTTAGGAATTGCTGTAATCATTTCAAATATATTGAAATGGGCTTATGGTAGATTTCAATGTGGTCCAATGATCCGAGACATTTTTGGTTAAGTTAAAGTTATGTTATCTTTAATTGAACTAAATGTGGTTAAATGGGGAACAAACTAGGGAAAAAATTTGAAAAATATTTACTCGACGAATGATCGCTCTTTGGCTGGTAAGGTAAAACCATCGTTTCTTTTCAGCCACGAAAATTTTTCTACTCAAAATTCTGTGCTTTCGATAGCCCGAAGTATTATAATAATAGCCTCCGAGAGCAAAATTTTTTCATTACCATCACAATCTGTTGTTCATTTGCCTCAAATTCGTTGAACAGCAGCGTAGAATAATCATTGAAATTTACGTACTGCAAATCCAATAAGGCTGTGGTGTTACGATAGAAGAAACGGGTATCTAGAGAAAAGAAAGGAAAGCAGTTGTAAAATTACTTAGATAGAAAAGGTTGGGTCTCTAAAGAAAGTCGAAGCGATTTTATGCTAAAGTAACAGACCTCAGTTCGCAGATAGAAGAAAAAGCTGAGCTGACTGCAAAATACTTTTTAATGCTAACCAATTGCAGTTTTTCTTTCAAGAAAAATATAGTCCAGTTCACCTGAAGTAAGGCCAGAAACGATTCTTTTACGTATGACTCAACAGCTCAAACTTCCGGTCTTAGACCAAGTATCCTCTGGGCAGCCGAAAACATCCGTTAGAAGGCGAGCTAAAGTGAAAAGGCGGATCGTCCCTCCTACAGAGCTGCATGCTGATCCTACCACGTAAAAATACACCTCTAATGAAAGGATCAAAATAGCATCGGATAAGAGACCGCTTTGTGCTTCGGACTGATAGATAGTTGAGAAGTAAAGTCCTCTCTCGACGAACAAAGACCACACTCTATAAGTCAATCATTATTGCCGCCCTCCCTATGGTGCTGAGGTATGGACGATGACGACATCCAATGAGACGACGTTACGAGTTTTCGAGAGAAAGTTCTTTATGGTAACGGCAAGTATCGCATACGATGAAACGACGAGTTACATGACGACATTGACATAGTTCAGAAGAATTAAGAGACAGCAGCTACGCTGGCTAGGTCCTATCGTCCCAATCGGATGAAAACGCTCCAGCTTTTGAAAGTATTTGGTGCAGTACCTGCCGGAGGAAGTTGAAGAAGACCTCCACTCCGTTGGAACAGACTCAGGTGGAGAAGGACCAGGCTACACTTGAAATCTCCAATGGACGCTAAACAGCGAAAAGGAAGAACGATGGGATGTTGTAAACGCGTCTATAACCCGCTTACGCGGTGGTGTCTAGGCCAAAAATGAAGAAGAAGATACCTCAAGGGTTTTCGACATCATAAAACAAGATAGTAATGGCAAACAGATTGCGGTTTCAAGTATAAATTAACTAGTTTCTAAAAGTCTTCACTTACGATCACTTAGCTGCATGACGTCTGCTATAAGATTATGGAGCTCCGCCTGCATTTTTTGTATGAGCGGCAGCAGATCCAGACTTTTAACGGATAGTTTTCCCAAAATACTGCGTTCCCCCTTTTGTATGACCTTCGGAGCAACGATCTCCGCTTGTGCAGCTAAATCTAGTGACGAAAGAAATAAAAAAAAAAAATAAAAATTGTATTTAACATTCGGAAAATTATACTTACGCTTCGAAAAATTCTTCACTTCGTTTCTTATGTGTTCTAGGTGTTGCGCGGACAATGGCTCGACTTGGAGCGGTGGTATATACTTTTCGAAGAAACCGCTAAGACGCAAGTTTTCAGCATTAGCATCAGTGGTGCCGTTATGTATAGTTTCTGTTGAGCTATAAGACTCAAATGCAAGCCACAGAAAGAAGCTGCTCAATAAAAATATTAAAAATAGAAGCTGTTAGTTAATTTGATATTGAAGAGCAGCGGAAGACGGCACATACATATATGGCAAAACTAGAAAGAAGATTGTAATGGACAGCGCTAAACGCAAGTAACGCTCAAATGGATTTTCGGCACGATAAGTTTTCTGATGCACGCACTCGTAAACGAACCACGTGAGGCTGGGATAAAGAGTTTTATTTAGACTCAATAATAAGAAACTCAACTTCCATACACACCCTAGCACAGTCATGATTATGGAGGTGCAGAGAAATCCGATTAAAGCGGGAAACTCGCGCAGCTGATTTTGCCAATCCGCATGGAGCAGCAGACGCGCGAAGCCATGACAGTCAAAATATCCTGCGGCACATAATGGATGTGTGAGAAGCGTTATGCATTGCTTGATGTACACACATACATATCTAGTAACTTTTTCAACAAACCTTCCATTAACTCTCGCGGTATGCGCATGGAGTAGAAAGACGTTGAGGCATTGACAATTTGACCCACGATCTCGGGTAGTGGGCACTGAAAGGCGTCGCTGGTTAAATTCATTGATTATTTAGGGCGCTCAGGGCGCTCAATTTTTATATTTTCTTAAATTTCACACGAAATTTTTTTAAGCTTTTCTATAATAAATGTGTAACTTTCAACTCGAAATTTAGTAAAATTAAGTTTTTACGAATCTAACAAATTTTTTTTATATTCGAAAAATCGTTTTGACAATATGAAGGTTTGATTTCATATGAAGAGTTGGAGAGTTTAGAAAATAAATTTCAAAGGTCTTGTCTGTTTACTCTACAGAGACTTTACATACTTCAGAAATACTTAATGAGAGAGTGAACAGTTTTTCGGTTTGAGTCTTCGGTTTGACCAAAGTTTTAGAAAACGTTTTATGATTGGATATACTTGAAACAGATAAGCAATTAGACGTCATTGTTTAAGAATATATAGCATACACGAGTAAGTACATATCCGAATTCTTCTACAGTGACTTCAGAAAGCTTAGTAAGAGAACAAAAATTTTTCGGTTTGAGTCTTCGGAATAATGTTTTAGAAAATGTTTCATGATTGTTGGTATACTTGAAACACATAAGCAATTTCAAATTTATTTTAGAATATATACCATATAAGAGTAAGTACACATCCAGCTTTAAGACAAGAAATAATCCATTTTTTTAGTTAAGCAAGCTCAGTCTCGCTGGATTCCTCGGACGTTGTAGCCGTACCACCGCTTATTTTGGCCTCTGCTGTTGATGCCACACTCGGCGCCGAACTCAAAATCGAATAAATTAAATCTCTGATCTTCGCCGTACTGGAACGCTGGGCACCTGATACTTTATTCCCATCGCTAGACGTTGATGGTGTCTTAAAGGTAACATGTGCGCTTCTGAGCCGCGCGCCAAATTTATCTCGCCAATTACTTTTCGGCGGATTCGGTTCGTCTATTGTTTCGTTTATGGGTTCATTGTCCGGGGCAGCCTCACTGACGGCCGTTGTGCTGCTGGTAGGCGTTGCAGCGTCATCGGACTCTGGAGATCTGTTAAGTATGGTTTAAAATAATATTAATATTTGTAGCAAATTTGAAGCCCTAACTCACCTACTGCCAGCACCGCTTTGCGTCGAATAGGGATATCTGTCGTAGAGGTATGCGAGCAGCATGCAAATGATCAGTATTGGAAAGAGTAGTATGAGTATGCTGAAAGCGCCAATCCAGAAACCATGCTGTAATAATGATGAAGTTTATTACTTTAACTAAACTGAGTAAAGTACACATTTTACCAAACAACTCTCGATGCATTCGTACAGCTGTCGCGGTATACCGACACTTGATAGTTTGAAGTCTTTGCATGACGGCATAAAGGCCACATGACTCGTATATAACATCATTTCCAAATCAAAATCCATTAGCAGTTGCCTCATTTCAATATCGAGCAATTCCTTAAACTCCAACTCGAAGTAATCATGTAATATACGCATCTCGCTGAGACTCTTACGCAGGAGAGAGCTCAAATTCACCGCCGGCATTTTGGCGGCAAGGCGTTCCGCATGTTTCGCTAGTCCATTCACATTTTCAACTATATGCTTCGCAATCAACGTTTCGAAGACCTGCGTTTTCATTAGATGCAAGTTGCAGGCCAGCATCAGCTCGTAATACGCAGTCTTATTGTCTGGGGCTGCCTCAGCTATAGTGGGTACGTGCGTGCTCAGCTGCTCACAGACCGCATACCAATTCTCCATATTCATCTCTTGTTTTACAACATTAAACATGTCGCCCTCATTGAAGACAGTTCCACTGAAATCTGCATACTGCAGCATTTGCAGTATATTCGAAATGCCCGCGACGCTGGGTAAGGTCGCACGCAGTGCCTCGAAAACACGCTGATTCTGAAGTTGCATAGCTTTGTATGTCTCTGCATCTGGGCCAAAAGCGCTTTCAGCGAGTAAACTGAGTATTTTATTTTGAGAGTCGCAATAAGATTTGGAGCTCAAACCGCAAGGGTTGTCGAGTGTGGTGCTTTTAAGAGAAATTAAACACGTAAGTGCTCTCTTATTTAGCTTTATCAGCGAGTTACTTACGTATCTTGCCTGAAATTGAAAAATGATGCGCCCAGAAAGAAGCTCAGAATTGCTATTAGACAGAGTATTATGGACGTAATGCAGATGAAAATGACGATACTGCAATGAAGTGAGTGAGAGAGATTATATGCATTTTGTTAAATTTTGTGGTGTTGAGAAAGTATGAGACCGATTTTGAAGTCGTTGGTGTTTCGAAGAATAGTAATTTGTCGATATATACGTGATAGTATTGCTCGGTACTAAAACTGAACAATCTTACTCACCTCACTAGAATATATTTTCGCTTCTTGAAGCGCATGAAGACCGCATGGTACATAGCATAACACAGTTGCATCCAACACAGCACAGATATCTGTGAAATTATTATAATACTGTCATAAGTACTACTATATGTAGATACTGAAGAAATTCACCATAGCTTCCACCACGTCTGTTATACTCACCATTATAGCGATGATTAGAAAAAACAATTGGTATGAATATATATCATTTGGTAAATGTATCATAACATCTCGTGGTACTTCCGAACGAAGTTTCTTTACGGCTTTGATAATTTCCAAATAATTGGCATTCATTTCATTTACTGAAATACGTGCATAAAATATGAAAACCGACTAGTGGTTTTACGAAATCGTTAATTCACCTTTTTCCTCCCACATATTCGTGAAAACTGATCTGTAATAACTGTGTAGGTCCTTTAAGCTTTTCGCGAAAGCTAGCGACATACTTGGCAACTCTATTGACATTTCAACGATGTCTTCTATGTTGGATAATACGCGCTCGATGTTGAGTAGCTGAAAGGCGAGAAAATAGAAGACCGAATCAAGAAAAGAGAATAGAGAGAATGAGATGAGAGATGAGAGAGAAAGTAACCGTTACGTTGAAGGATAAATAAAAGATATATAGGGACCCTTACTCTCCTGAAAGTTGAGACTATTTAAGGAAGAAATCAAATTTATATTTACCGTAACAATTTTGTGCTCATTCCCGTTGAGCTCATTGCGAACAAGATTCATATAAGTTGGATCCGAGATTTTGCACATAAGCAACAATGTCGTAGTATTCCGATGGAGAAATTTCGTGACTGCAAGATTTCATAGTAGTAGAAAAATATCTTAGCTTTATTGCTCGAACTTACGGTCTGTTAACTGCATAATATCTGCTAGTAGGGTCTGCATGTCCTTCCGCATCTCCTTTATGATCGGCTGAACAGCTACGCTGTCTGAGTAGATCTCCATGAGCATACTACCAGCAGGGTTCTTAACTATTTCCGGTGCTGAGGCGTTGAGGTTGGTTACCATTTCTGAAATTATTGTCCAGACTAAAACTTTAGACTGCGTTTGTATTGTTTTGGAACTATCTGTACTTACCGTCAGCCAACTGTTTCATAAACTCTTGCACGACTTCGATGTTTTCCGTGGATATATGATCGATGACATCTAAAGTCTGATCGTAAAGCATTTTCACCATATTAACATTACTCTCTGGTTCGCGATAGCTTCTTGTCGGATGGTTTTGATACGAGGTATAAGTGAACCATATAAAGAAGCTAAGCTCAAGACAAGCGTTTATTACACAAATTCAGTATACTAAGGAGCAAAGAACACTCACCTGTAAAGTATTTTCAGTAAGAAAAGCAAAGTCGACAGTATATAGCGCCATGAAGGCACGGGCGCTCTTTCAAAGCGTCGTTTTCTCTTTGGCCGAAATTGAAAGATGCACCAGATGAGAAACAAAATTGGCAGTAGCGCTGTATAAATGAGTATCCCAATCAACCAAGGAAACTCTTCAACATAATCACGCCAATCGTTACTAAGCAGTTTGTAGCCCAAGCCTGAGCAGTTCATGTATTCTGTAAACGTATATGAGTTAGAAAGCAAAGCTCTAAACTGAGCCACTTCTTTGATACATGCCTTGTGTGAGACTTCGTGGCAGCCCTAATGATTCTTTAGTCGCAAAAGCCTGTATGATAGCCTGTATCGAGAAGGGCAGGCCACAGATGTCCACGCTGGTGTAGGGCACAACTGGCAATGTTTTGAATTCGGATAATTTCATTATTGGCGACTGGATATTTACACACAATTTGGAAATTTCGGTAAGAAAATGGTTCTTGGAATTAGTTCTTTCCAAAACTAGTTTGAATTTTAGGTTTAGGAACGTTTCTTTCAAAAAAAAAAAAATAACAAATAACCATAGAATTTTCACAAGCACAAAACACAAGCAATTTTTTAGGGAACTGAAAGTTCTTAGTAGAAAATATTTGAAGTAACTATTTGACGGTTTGTTATGAAAGGAATATATAATTGACTTGTTCGACAATAACAAATACTGTGGTTATCGTAAATATTGGAACACTGAATTTCGATCTTCCGCCAACCCTGCTTAAGACTTAAAGATTTACGATCGAATAACAAAACGGACCTATACAGCTCCGAAAAAAGTTAAGATAGGTATGATTATTAATTCAAAAAATATATATTATTAAGTCGTGTAAAACCTTGTGACAGAGTTTTGTGGATATTTAAGTTCAAGGAATGGGTGATCGTTTCACCAATTTGATATCGGGTAATTCGGCAGAACACTGTCTGCTGGCGACACGCGGCTGCATAATGGGGCTGAGAGATCGAGAAGACTGTAGGAAATGTTTAGAGCAGGGCACCAGAGAAACTACCGAGCATCTCTTGTGCACTGTCCCGCATTGCCTAAAGAATTACTATGTCTCTTGGACCAAGGATGCGTAGCTTATTGGTCTACCAGTTTAGGATTGGTCTAGTTCAGCAGAAGAAGTGTCGATTTATGCTACGTTAAAGGTTGTCATGGTTTGAATAATATATAATCTGACCTAACAGAAACATCTAACCTTTCTTACCATTGAAAGTCATTTTGTGAAGTTTGCTTCAATGCTTTTGAAAGCTCTTTATTTTAAATATAAAAAATATTTCCACACAAAATTTCACAATTATTTCTTCTCCAATTTTGGCGGCGGTGGATATGTGACCAACGGTTGACGATCCTTGGGTCCTTGAAAAACCATTACGGTTACTGTTTTGTCATTTGTTCTGCCACCACCTATCAATTGCGCTTCCGCACCGACGCAGTTCGTTTGTGATCTACTGCGACATGGCAAGGGCAAAATAACACTATCTCTTCGACTGCTACTGCACATATGTGTTGAGCTTCTTTGACAGTTGGTTGTACACGTCTGTGGTGGATTTCGTTGACAAGTTCCTGCGCACATCTGTGGGGAACTCTGTTGACAGTTTGTTGGATATATCATTGGTGGATTCTGCTGACAGCCAAAGGCACCCATCACTGGCGGTATAAAGTTTACAGTATTAATGAGGGGTGTACCGGCATGCGCTCCACCACAGTTCACGCTCGTTTGGGGGACAGCACAATCTCTGCTATCTATCATAGATTGTGCAGCAGTTCCTGCTGTTGGCTCACATGGAGACCCGCTTACTGCTACTGGCGCACGCAAACATCCATCTGGTTTTGGTGGTTGGGTACAGGCAAATATCGGTGGGCCGCGTTTGTAGAGTTTGTACAGCAACAGGCTAAGTAGCATAGTAAAAAATAATGTGAAAACTAACAAGGCACTGCCGATAGCGTAGAGCATCTGAAAAAATTGAAAAAACCTATTTCAGTTCATAACTCTACTCGCGAACATCTCTTACCAGTAAATCCTCCAGACAACCGCATTTTGAGGACTTATTCATTGCACTACGTTGATCATGGTAGCAGGGTACTGACCTATTCTGTAGAGTTTTCAACTTTTTATCCAGCTTTTCGCTCAATGTAGTCAAGAAATTTTCTTTCGACAGCACATACAATTTTTCGAAGACACCCAACTCACTTTGCGCACTCTCTAAAAGTTTTGTAAAATTCTCGTAACCTTTAGGCTGCGCGCGTTGCTTGAGCCTAGTTAGCACTTCGTACAGTTCTGTGGCGATAGGTACAAATGTTTTAGCATACAAATTCGTCCTGACGGCATTTGGTATAGAATGTAGTTTGCATGAAAATATGTCCGCGCCAGTTGTATTCTCTTTGTTGTACTCTTTTATGTACCTCGCGTAGCTCGTATAGTCTTCGTCAGTTATGAGACCTTGTACGTCACTTTCGTACCACTTCTCTTGCGGGAATTCCACCACAACTTGGTGGTTACTCGTGTAATTGTCTTGATAAATAATATACTTCGGTAGCATGCGCTCGACTTTCGGTAGAATATTATCTCGCATTTGCAGAGTGGTCGATTGTTCGTCATTTTCAAAGTCGTAAGCTTCGTTGGCAACGATATTATTAACTGGATCACAGCGCCGGGACTCAGCGATGCGATAAGAGCTTCCCCTTTGAGTTGACGAAAATAAAGGAAAGCAAAGCATGAATTTGTATCGAAATAATGATTTTAAAGTAATATCAACCCTACCGTAGATCATTCTCGTGACAAATTCCCGTATGCAACACCATGGCGGGCAGGAAATGTAAGACTGTTAGAAATGCTAGTACAGGTATTGTCAAAATGTTGAGGAAAAGAAAGCTGGAAGACAGAAACTCAATGGTTAAGTAAACATTACAGAAAATATTCATATAGTCCACACACATTTTAAGCATACAATTCGCGCGCGCATAGTAACGGCAAATTCCGAAACCGAGTGCCATTAGTAAAATGTAAGCCGAGCTGTGGTGAGTAAAAATTTTGAAGCGAATTTAGAATATTTGACTGTTATATACTCACGGCAGCTGTCACAAAAAACATAGTCATCGCTAGGTACAGTATTGGATTGAGAATTTCTGGGTGTTCCTTAGATGATCTATAGTCCATGTAAGGCTTTGGAAGTTGCCGGAAAGTTGGCGCTAGCAAAATAAGAGCAAATATGTATGAGAGTGTGGAATAAATTGACTTATTTAAAGATTTTATTTAAACTTACTCATGAATAAACCGTTTTCGCTCATATCAGCGCTCAGTGTACTCTCCGCTATAGATTTTTGCAGCAGTGAGATATTCTCATGCGCCTTCAATAGGTACTCCAAGTATTCATATGAGTGTGAGTATTGCAAATAGACTGAATTTAACTATATTTCATGAAAAGTTTGGCATAATTTTAACTAAAGCTTCAATGCTTTTTCACTAAAAGCCTATTCACTTACGTGCCCCACATTAATGCGCTCTCTTTGCAGCATTTTGTTTTCTACTAAGGACGTATTTTTGACGTTTGCTTGTAGAAATGCGAAGGCTTCGCGCACAACTGTGCGAAGTACTGTAAAATTGAGTAGGAAAAGATAAATAGTAGATCTCAAATATATCATAAACTGTGTGAGAACTATAGGCATACGTTGTTTTGTGAGTGAAAAAGTGATAGCTCCTGAATGTATGCTAGAATATTTAATGCAAGCAAGAACTCATTCCGCTTCTTATGTAGGCTAATCACTACTAATATCATATACTTACGATCATCCATTTCTATTCCGAGTATTACCAACTCATAGGCATAATCTCTCAATGATTGCAGTGCAGTTGAATAAAAGTCTCGATTACTATCTAAATATTTGAGTTCTTCAAAATTTTTCTGCTCAGTTTGGGCTATTGTCTGCTGCCAATCAGCCAATTCTGGAGTGAGAAGAAAAATTTTAGAACACAGTTCAAAAGAAGAACTCTTATGAAGACGAAATGACGAGATAGGTCATAACAAGAAAGCGTTCTATGAAAAAGGTTTTCTATAATGCTTGCTCAGAGAATTTCGGCATCGAATTTTGGTTGAGTCCTGAACTCTTAATCCATATTATTAAATACTTACCATCAGTGATCACTTTCTTAATTTCTATAGAAATCTGTGTTGGATTAGCCTCATTTTCTGCTTGATTCATAAAATTAGCATCCTCATCATCTACTGCTGATCTGGCTGCATCCCTAAAAATTTTAGAATCATCTTTGGTTCTGCGTAGTAAAAAATTCGTACGAAAAGTCAAATACAAGCCAATTCTGTAAGATAAATATTTTATTAAAGCACGATATAAAAATTAATATAAAATACGTACGCAAGTGGCAGCAATAAAAGCAACAACAGGAACGTGTTGAAGTAAAGACAGCAACGATGCCGCTTCTTTGTAGATTTCTGTAGACCCCTCACAGTACAGCATAGCCAAAAGAGCCTAAAAAATAATTGATAAATAATAATAATTGCGATAGTGTGATGGTGATATTATTATGAATGTAAAAAGAAACAAATTTATAATTTCAGACATTTTCCGAATACTAAAAAGTGATCATTATTGCTTATTATTATTATTAAGTGTAATTATTTCTTTGCAGAACCATTTTGTAATAAGTTGATACGAATTAGACATTTTCGGAGTAATTCGGAGTTCAAGTTATATACCAACTTTTTCATAAATTAGTATTGTTGTATGAAAATAATATGTTTCCTAAATACTAGTTGCAATCGGCTTAGTGATTTTATTGGAATTCTAAAAAGCAGCAGCAAATTTATATTTTCGGAATACTATAAATTGATGATTGCTGCTTTTATAAATAAGAAAAAAGCATTAGAAATTTTCGGAGTAATTCGGAGTAGCCTTTGTATTGAAGTTTTCCTCAAACTCTTTCATAATCCAATACTTTTCAATGAAAATCGCAAATTTTCTCACCAAACAAGCGTCGTTAAACCCGCAATGACCAATAATACGATCAGCAATGGAAACTTCGACAGCAACTCAAACCAATCGTAGTTTACGACACGCGGTCCGAAGTCACCATTCTCAACATAACCCTTTGGTATCTCTGCAAGCGCAAATGTATTGAAAGCCAAACCGGAGAGCCGCATAAAAAATTTCGCCACACCACAATCGCCGTCGTAATGATATTCGTGGTGTAAAATCATAATAAAATCGAGTTTTTTTTTTTCAGAAAACGAACACAAATTTTGAAAATATGAAAAAGGTTTGTAAACAAATTTCAAACGCAAGAATTTTGTTATGAATTACAATTTGACTTCATAATGTAAAAAGGGAAATCGTTGCCACGTCGACAAAAAAACCAATAAATTGGGTGGGGTAAAGAATATTTCAGAAGTCGGAACATTTGTGTATCTATTTGATCGTAAATAAAATAAAATGAATACAATGGCTTGAAAAACGAGCTTTAACCGTTTGAATTGAGCTAAGAGCTGATCTTACATTCTTCTTCGATAAATCGCTTTGTACTCATTACACTCGATCTTTTCATGAGTTTCCAACCAGTTATGCGTTTTTTTAAGCCGAAGCTTACCTAATGATCTGAATCGCTGAACCTGGTCTCATTAACAATTGGATTGTGGTACTGGTATGGCTTGTACGGAGTCTGGCATAATGACAGGGGTTTTAGTTAGATTAGTTTCTAAGAAAAGGTTCTCCAATTCCAGACTGAAAAATGTTCACTGTCTTCTAGCGGTTTACTACTGGGCAGCTAGGACGCTTGTGATCTTGGGTGACGCAGGTCAGTCGTCAATAAATATTTGGTCTCAAGAAAGATCTGCGATAACTGACAAGAGGTCCTGTGCTTCATGGCTTCAAAAGGGTTCGCCTATTACTAGTTTTAGGGGTTCAACCCGGATATGGTCTAATGCTTATGCGAAGAAAAAGAGATCAAATAATTTTGCCACGTCCTACCTTTGGCTTTTTCAAGACTAAGGTTGCAAGAAAAGGTTCTCCAATTTTAGACTAGAAACCAGTCAGATGTTTATGGTCTTTTAGTCGTTTAATACTGAACGGCTTGAATACTTGTGAGCTTGGATGGTGCAAGTTAGTTGCCAATAAATTTTTGGGCTCAAGATCTGCAGTAACTCACAAGAGATTCAGTGCTGCTAGCTTCAGAAATGTTCCCCTATTCTTAGTTTTAAGGGCTCAAACAGGATATGGTCTAATGCTTATGCGAAGAAAAAGAGATCAAATCATTTTGCCACGTCCTACCTTTGACTTTTCCAAGACTAAGGTTGAAGCAGCACACTTTACGAACTGGAACAGGGAAGAAGCTAGCGAACCAAGAGCTTTCTTGAAATTTTTGCTTCTGAGCGTAGACAACAGCTTATCGTCTTCAAGAGTATTTACTACTTATAAGATTTCGAATGTGGATCAGTCTAATGACTATGTTTTGATGTTGAGAAGATGGGAAGCAGCCTGATGACTGCGTTATGAATTTCAAGTTGCTGCAGTATTTTACTAGGATTGGTTTAAAACTTATTTGCAGACTATGAAGTCCACAATCAACCTCTTCTGTTATTGTGCTTCAGCTGATTTCTGGTAAAAAGTACTACTAATACACCTCAGAAGTGAAGGGAACTCTTTAAATTTCTGAAGATTTGACAACTTTCTAAATCAATTTCAAATACAAATAAAAAATGCATCAAATCACCATGACACGACTCCACCTACTAACATACATTCATAAACAGAACTCTATGTATCACTGAAATCGCTCTAGTTTTTATAATTATGCCCTGCCGTCTATATGAATATGCTTCGTTTTGCCAGAAGTCCAAGCCCAACTTATGCGAGCGCTCACTTTCCAAAGACACACCGCAAGAGCTTAAAATATATATAAAAATACCGAAACTGCACTATAATTATCCGACTTGCTACTTATAATTTCCGGTCAAGCGATGGATTTTATGCGAAAATTGAAAATTATACAGTAGAAAGACAAAATACTTTTTTGTTATTGTTATTTGCTTACTTGCATTTTTATTGTTCTGCCTGTAAATCGATTACCGCTTGCTTCCACAGCTGTGGCAGTCGGCAATTGCACGCTTGGCATGAGCCAACACAGCGCCGCTTAAGCGAGCGCGCCCACTTCGCACGCCCCGACGCCGCGGTGCAGTTGAGCGCAGTGTGGCAGCAACAATGACATTCGCCGGTTCATTGCTTCTGCGTTGAGGTTAACGAACAATTGACTGGTCAATGGGGCGGCAGACTGGCTGCTTCTGATGGCTGTGTCAATTTTCAAACGACGCATTGATTTTTTTCTAGCCGCCGAGTTGTACAAGCGTGTTGTGGAATGGAGGAAAAAATCGCAGAATTCGCACGTTGCAAGCAATTGCAATAAAGTATTGGGTGGATGTGGTCAACTGGAAGTGCGATAGATTGCAGGCGACTCCGAAAATCCATTACAGTTCAATGGCTAACACACCCACAGTGGCACCCACACACACACACACACATGTCATATGCCGCATGCCACATTCGCTTCCATGTTTGCATATTCGCATTGGACCGCATGTTGCTGCTACCGTGGCGAGTCTGATTTTCAGCTGGTGCAGCATTGTTTATGCGGGGAATTGACAGCAACGCATGCAGACCATCGGGCCTCACCGGTGCTCGTCATCGTCATTGCCAGCAGCACCACCTTGTGCAGCAATGCGATCTTCATCCTCTCGATCTGGTTTGTTTGTGCGCATGCGCGCTTAGCTCGTCAAACAATCGTCAGCACAGACTAGGCATTGTGTTCGCTATACCATGCTATTGTTGTTGTTGTTGTTGTGTCGTTGTCAGTTTTTGCTTCTGTTAGACTTGTGGATATGTTGTTGTTTTTGCTCTTGTTAGCGCTATTGGGGTTGTTACTGTGGTTTTTGCTTTTGTTATTGTTGCTGCTCTTGCTGTAATTGTTGCTGTTTTTATTGTTTTTGCTGTTGTTTGCAGTTGTGTTGAGTTGATTAGACTTGTTCACTGACTTTCCCAAACCACCTTTCGACGAAATGTCAATAAAAATAGATACGCTGTGGGTCTAGCGGTCAGTCGCGCTGATTGCTGTTGGTGAATGATTTGCGGTGACCACCGTTGTGATGTTGCCAGATCGTGTAAATGATTTTTTCTTGACCTAACGCAATGAAGGTCCCATGGAGTGAATATAGATAATCAGACAAAGCTTATTTTAAGCCTGTTCTGCGGATTTTGTCAACCGAAAAGCGGTTAGTTCAGTTAAAACCTTTGTTGCTCTAAGATAAACGGAAAAATTTCCAACTAAATTTTGGGAAGGCTACTCAATAGACAGTCCTTAGCTGGATAAAACTCTGGAATTATTCGCGTTACGTAGAATTGATTGTCGCGCGCCTCATAAAGCTGTCAATATCTCAGATTATAGGGATTCAGTAGAAGAGAAGACTATTTTTAAGTACGCTTTCACTTCTTTAGTGAATTTCTGTACAAGTTCAATCAGTTTTGCAAGGTAATGACTTTAAAAAACTTGATTGAGCTGCTTAGTCGAAGAGACCAAATCGCATACCGTTATCTTCTTCCGACAACGACTCCATTTTTTGGCTTTTTCCTTCTTTTTCGCAGCAGCACCAGCCCCAGCAGCGGTAGCTGAAGCAGAGGCAGCAGCAGCAGCAAAAAACTTGCTGGGATACTTGATGAATTCCTTGATGATAGAAGATTCCTACCAAAATCCAAACTTTGTAAGGTTGTACCTACCCAAAAATAGCTTTTCATGGCGCATTCCTGCTGCCTTCTTCCAATGCTGTTCTCTCTCCACTCTCGCCTCCATTCGGAGCAGCTCCTTTATAGTGTAGTATACCACTGTAATGCATGGTTCTGGCCTCAAAATCGTACAAGTAACCCCAAAAGGCTTTGGCTAACGCGATAAAGTGTCTGTTAACCGTTGTAAAACGTCTTTCTGGAACTTGAGCCTTTATGAAGCTGATGTTTTCGAGCTCGGTATCACACAAATAATCCTAAAGACGCTAGCTAGAGCAATAAAGTGTCTGTGAACCGTTATGAAATGTTATTTCCAGTTAAGAGATGTGTTTTCGTAAGCCTCGTATATGCGTCATGGCTATTGGAACTTCGATAGACCCAGTTTCAGTGTTTGGTTGAAGGTAATACTCGTACATAAACGGACCTTCCACTAAGTGTGTCACAAAAAGAGCACTGGGTCATTTCCTACCAAAATGAAGGAACATTTTTGTGCTCATATTCCAAACATCTGGCAACTCTAACCTGTACATCTTTTTCGCCTACCCACTGCCAGTCAACAAACAGCGCAAATGTTGTTAACAACTGGTTGACTGACCGTCATCCATACTACAACACACACATACATACACACAAACATAAGTTTATATAGACAATGCCATGCCTAGCGCTCGTAATCACTGTCGTTATAGCCGGTTGTTGCTGTTGTCGCATTGTTAAGTGGATTTTCGTCGCCCATGAGTGGTGGCGTAGTTTTCATATTTATTTTTGATGTGATTTAGATTCGTTTAGACAGGTGAAAGGCTAAATTGTCAATTTGCAAAAGGCAGTCAGCGGGACGACCAAACCAGTCGGCGAGCGCGCACAGCCAACAGTAAATAGAGAATAGCGCAAAAAAAGCAACAACAACAACATTAACTGTAATTGCAGTGCAGCGAAAAGTGGGTCGGCACTCTTATAGACCCACACACAAAGATACACACACACACTGATATAACTTTTTGCATTCGTGTCGCTGCAGCAGTTGTTGTTGCAAGCCACCGTAATATCAATGTTGTTGCTAACGCGCTACGCTAGCGCTGTTGCTTTCCTATCACTAGGCAGCGGGTGAGTGAGTGAGTGACTTGTTCCACCTTCAACGCGTTATGAGGCGAGAGAAAAATGCCAGCAAACAACCGTCAGCAACAGTTAGTTACCCACTTCCTCTGCTGCAGGCCATATAGCCTGTCTGTCTGCTGCTCTAGCAGACGAATACACAAACACACACTTACGGTGTTGTGCTTGCAACCCAATCTGCTGCCTATTACCCACCCAGCCCAACTGGTTGACGCTTGGCTGTCAGTGTCAGGCGGCATTGTGTTGTCGTCGTTAAGTGGCAGTGTTGCCAATAAAAAACAAAGCAACTAAAAATTCACCAGGCACTCACCACCGAAATATGCAGTCGCATGAAAAATAGTTTATTCCCGTTAATAATTCAGCAATTTCTTGTTGCTCATTACTCCTACAGCGCATTGCCGTTGTTATTGGTTGTTGTTGCTTAAATTTTTTTTTTTGATTTTTTCCGCTCGTTCGATGCATCACAAATTGGAAATTTATGAAAATGAGTTAGTTGCTCATTTTCCGCTTATTGTTTGCTGTCTACCAGGCTCTGGTTGCAGTTCGTGTTGTTGCTGTTGTTGTTGTATTAGTATTGGAAATTTTTTGCTAATTTTCATTTATATTGAAAGAGAAATTGATTTTTGACTTTTCGTTTACCGAAGTAGAGCAATTTGAATGTCCTTGTTTTTGTTGTATCTATATTGGTCCCAGTGACCTGGAAAGCAGATAAGCCAATTTGCAAAGTGGAAAAGTTCAGTATTTATAATTCTTAGTAGATGAAATTCATGTGGACGCGTTGCAGGCATTTTTAGTTCAAGTAGTCTGAATGGGAAAATAATGTTCAGCAAGGATTTTGGCTCACAAATGGACTTGGAACCATTAAAGCTCTTGGAGTGCAGCTTAAAGCCTTCTTTGGTATTTCTTAATGTCCGCTTTTACAGAAAGGTCATCAAATTATGTTCGGTACTTCTTAGTCTTGGCTACTTTTTAGAATGTTTTTATTGTCATTCCGTGATTCTGACTTTATTCTCAAGACCGTTTTCCATATAAGAACTTGATTCCGATCGCTATCAAATCAGCTCGTCACGGTTATCACGATTGCTGAGCAACAACTTGAAAATTATCCAGATTTTCATCGAAAAACCATCTTCATCGATGAGGCTCATATCCGTGGTTGGTCATAAGTCACCATTGCATCCCGAAAAATTTCGGCTTGGTTGGGTCGGCGGCGTCATTTGGCCGTATTTTTTTCGTGATGATTAAGACCGGCACGTTACTGTGAATGGGAATCGCTACCGCTCAATGCTAACCGAATATTTTTGGCCCGAATTGGATGATATGGACTTGGACTCGATGTGGCGCCACAAGCCGCGCAGCGAATGTCACAATCGATTTATTGAAAACCAAGTTTGGTGAACATGTTATCTCATGACATGGCTCTGTCAATTGGCCGCCTCGGTCGTGCAATTTGAGGCCATTAGACTATTTTCTGTGGGGCTTCGTAAAGTCTATGGTCTGGGCCAACAAGCCAGCGACGATTATTGAGCTTCGTATGAATATGGAACGTGAAATTTCAGCTGTATTGCCGATTTCTGCTTGAAAAGCGTCGAAAATTTGGTT
Organism: Bactrocera zonata; assembly: GCA_037783105.1. Classification (NCBI taxonomy): domain Eukaryota; kingdom Metazoa; phylum Arthropoda; class Insecta; order Diptera; family Tephritidae; genus Bactrocera; species Bactrocera zonata. Next base: position 37,787 of record JBAWJQ010003822.1, on the reverse strand, counting down.
CAGCGTAGAAGCGAGCCCGTGGTGACCATACAGAAGATATCGAGTTCCATACATAATGGTATTGAATATATTTTCACGGGAATAAAGAATTTCATTTTTTGTAGCGCTCTTATTAAAAAACCCGTTATATACACTTTTAGGATCTCTGACCACTAGAAAACTAGTTGATGCAATTAGCTTCCTAATCTTTCATCGGAATCTTCATATTACTTTTGAGAAGATATATTAATGGCGTTAGGTTAGGTTATGTTAAGCTTGGATGGCTGATCCCTCAGTCTTGCGGGGGGATCACAATTAGACTATTATATACAGTCTTGAGCCTATCAAAAATATGCCAAGTGTTTTATTTAAATTTCCGATATTTCAACTGGATGTCAAAAAGTATGAGATCCGAGATTTTTTTACATTGAACTGGCAAAAGCGAGACATTCATAGAAGAAGTGTTGAGATAATTCTTTCAAACAGCTGGTACAGCTGGCATCCGGTCAGATATACAGTGTCCAATAAGAACTACTACAACCATTGAGAGGTGAACTAAGAGCGAAGAGTTGCCTAGACCTCTTACGATTATTAAGGGCGCACTAGTTATAAGAAAAATATATATAAAAACCCCTTAACAGAATAAGGTTTGAGTGTCATTGAAATTTAAGCATTATATCTGTTGAGAAATTTAGAAATCGGGTTTACTAGCTCTCTTAAAATCCTCTAAAAGACTATAAAAAAAAGTGTTTCATTAGAGTGTTGAGCGTTTCTCCTTAAACAAGTCGAATCCTGTAATTTGCTGCCACTGCCTTAACTTTTTATTAAAATTTTCTTAAATTTCATAAAAAGAGTGAGTGTGAGAACCGATCGTTGTAAGCCTCTGCACTCTTCTAAAAGTGTCCATGCAAATTAACCGGCTTTGTAACTAAATGGTACCTCCATGGCAGCGCACATATGTATATGCATTTTACCAACACTAACACACACATGTGAACGTGTTTGTGTACGTTTTATGCAAATTCCTCTTCGCAGTATGCTCGTACCTTTGCCTTTGCGCTGCTGAACTGCTTTAAATTGCATCGTTTAATTTTTCCACTCAATTTAAGAAGCTATAGTCGCATATTACTTGGTACTTTGCCACTACTTGTAGCCTTTATTGCACGACACACACCCACGCATGCATGCATACACATGCATTGCACTCATATATCTTCAATAACGCCTTTGTTGCAACATAAGGACATAAAATTAAGCACGACGTATCTGCATGCCACAGCCCGCTCCCTTTCATCAGCGCGGTGACAAAGTGAGGCGGAGAGTGTGAAATATGTAGGTAGCGAGGTGGGAATCTGCAGAGTAGCGGCAAGCTGAGCTGAGTGAACCGCTGCTGCTGTCATTTATGTACGCTTCCTACAGCCAGCTGCTCGAGTTTTGTTTTTGCGAATTTTCTGAATTTTATATATTCAACTTTCGCTGAAGTGTCCTTGCTTTGTGCTGCTCAAGTGTCTCTGTCTGTCGGTTAATATACTCGCATGAGAAAAAGTTGCACTGCACATGTACATGTGTGTGTGTGCTTTTCATATGCATGTGGCTGCTAGTAAATTAAGCTATCAAGTGACGCCAACTGACGGTGAGCTCTCCGGGTGGAGTGCGGCAGGCGTCGCTCCTTATGGCAGTGAAGCAGCTAGCTTCCAGTAGCCGGTTCCCAGTGCAACAGTTCCGAACGGACTACGCAACTAGCCGAAACTGTCAACCATTCCGTTAGCCTGCTGATAAGTAACAACAACAACAACAACAAGCTGCTGGTGTGCGGTCTGGTCAGTCTGGCAACACTTTAATATTCTCAGGGTGTAAAGTAATTACAAACGGTAGCTCTGGGCTACTAAAATTTCAAGTGGAAGGAACACTTTTTCTATGAGCGAAATTAAGTGGGGAAATCAGGCTGTATGTGTGCGCACTATATGCAAATGTGTGCTGTTGTGGCAGCAGGTGCGCAACGGCAATGCCAAAAGGAATTATTTGCGTTCCTTTCGAGTATAAAAAAAACTTTAAATATCGGGTGTGTCAAAAGGGTTCCAAGTGATAAAAGTAAATACTATTTGGATTGATTTATGAAAACTTTTTAAAATATTGTTGCTGAAGATGAGTTAGGGCTCGAAGAATTGGAAAAAGTATAGACGAAGTCGAACTACTATATCAGAAGGAGTTCTAGGGATATAGGGGCGGACTAGTTTTATCTTCCTAAAGTTTGGTATCAGTAATTGCATTTATGGCGAATAAAATCGCTTTTATTCTGCATGACAACACCGTAAGTAGCCTTAGATGATCATAAAATTTCTTTCAACTCATTATCTATAAAATAATTGTTCATAAGATCGGCTCCAATAACATGAAGTTCACAGCTACCCATCCAAGAGTTTGCCTCTTCATTCTGGAACAATTTTGTCTCACAACACTTTCCATAAGCACTTTTGGGATGGCTGGACCTCAGGCGAATTATGTTTTATCCCTTTGATCGACTGAAGACGGGTTCCACGGAGCGGCAATTTCAATTTGGGGAACAAGAAAAAATCACACGGAGTCAAATCTGGTGAATACGGTGGTTAATCGATGGTATTTATGCGTTTTTGGCGTCCGACTCACCGGACGGTTCAAAAATGGCTGATGGAGAGGGAACCGGAATTAATATCTCGAAGCTGGATTTCATGCGACCCTTCGAGTTTCCAGAATACTGCAATATCTTTCAAGCGGAAATCCTTGCAGTTAGGAAAGCGGAGGAATTAGTTACCAACATAAAACAAAAAAATATATAAATCGATAGACAGACAGAAATTTATCGTATTACGTCAGGGAATGTCCTTAGAAGCAGGGAGGCAGCAGATGCAGCGATTGCATATATACTGGATTCCAGAGCACAAAGTGGTTCCAGGCCACAAAGAAGTTCCGGAAAACAAAATAGCTGGTGAGATTGCCAGAAGCGCAGTCCGTCTGGCTATCGAAAAAGTACAGGAAATACGGCAGTCACTAAAATCGATATACAATGAAATTTACGAATGGTAGACAGGCGGATCGGGGCGAAATAAAATGCCTTAAGAAACGCCAAGATAATGTGTAAGAGCCCTGAAAGAAAACTAGAAAAATTTACTCGCTTTTTACACATACGTTCCCCAAAGGACTGCCGGACGATTCTTGGTCTCTTGCCAGGTCGCAATTTAGTGTCATCAGATGCGAGCCGAATGGTTATAAGTAATGACAGTACATGCAGAAAGTTCAGAGAAGTAAGCATGAGAGACACGCTAGAACAGTTCCTATACCTCTGTACAGCATTATCTAGCACTTGTCTTAAATATCTAGGAGCTTCGTAGTTCAAAGGACTAGACGAAATATTAAACTTGGATATTAAGTCGCTCTTAAAGTTCGCATAAATCATTGACGTCCTCTATGACAAATACACGGAACCTTCGTTTGGTACAACTAAGGACCAGTTAGCTAGCCAGTATAACCTAACCTAACTTTTCGCCAAATATTCTTAACAAACCTTTTAAACAACCCATTAAAGATGAGTTCAATAAATTGTTTTAAAATTGAAGCAAATACTTTTATGCTTGAGAAACCTGAAATCCAGCAACGCTTCGGTAAAATCTCAGCTATTCCCGAGCGTTATTTTTTCAACGCTTGCCTTTCATTGGCGCATATTTATGCATTATTTATTATTTTTAGGTAATTCAAGTAGTTTGTCAACCTACGGCATTGTATGCTATTCTAAATATTGTCATATTATATATGTATTCATTATTTATTATAATCTTTTTTCTGAATATGTAATTTAATACTTTCTGTGTGCAGCAGAGCATATCCTTAAGGTAATGCGTTTGCACTGCTTCACTGCCACAGTCCTGCTACCTGCTGCTTGGCCGTTTGTACTCGTCGAGCAGCTACATAAATGTGGAAGGAGCAGAGGCAGTAGCAAAAAATCAACAATTATAAATTTTTGCAGTTGACAAAATGTGTATGTATCCACCCTCTTCAGCGCTTATCGCCTTAAACGTTCCTTCCTGCATTCGGTGACAGCTACCGGAGCTGTCATTGTCCTGCTGTTGCGTGTGTATGTGTGTACACAAATGTGCATGTGGTCCGTTTTGATTGCTCCTGCGACCACGTAAGATGTGGGAAACATATTCTGGTGTGTCAAATTATTTTGAAGTGTTTGGACAGTTTTTATTGCAAGCAATCAAGCAGCCAAACAAATTTCTAAAAGCAAACATTTGCCATTAAGGAACAATGCTTATGCCCTGAAGGGTATTTGATATCGGCACACACGCCTTCGACTGCATTCTATCCAAATTGTGGGCATAACATTGCATATCGAATTTAGTTTTGATTGATTTGTACGCGCTGCGCTGGGGAAAGTGAGGTGTCACCCTTGCAATTTCGCACATGTCAATCGTTTTTGGGGTTTCCTTCGCTGCGCTAGGGTTTTCATGAGTACTCATATGTCATAAGTAATAACTTCCGTTTTCCTTTTTTTTCTCTCTCGTATTTGCTTCATTTCTCAATGTAGATTTGGTTGTTGTTAGTGTAGAAAATCACCGCAGCCCAATAGTGTAACATTTCAGTCATAATAAATAATCAAATTGTTACATAAACAATGGTTTTGATATGTGAAAATTTGTATTTGATTATTTTGTTCATAGAAACGTTGAAAAATTAACTGAGGTTTTGTCGAGAGTTCATTTATTAGAGTAGGAGTTGTTATAACGAGATCTACATATGTGGAGAGAGTTCATCAGATCCAAATAAAGCAGAACATCGAAGTCATAGATAATTTCGTCTGTCTTAGAACTTGATGAGAGCCTGAGTTCTCGAGAGAAAGGTTCTGCGGAAGATTCATGATTCTTTATTGGCATAGTTGAGCGTATTAAAAGACAGTGCGAATGTCCAACTCTGAGAGTATTCGACTTAGTGCCCGCCGGGTGAAGCAGAGGAAGAGGAAGGTGGAGAAGGATCTGGGTACACTTGGAATCTCCAATTGGCCTCAAAAAGCGAAGAGGAAGAACTGCTGGTCCGTTGTTGTAAACTCGGCTATAACCGCGTGAGCGATGTCTACGCCAATGAAGAAGATTTGTCAGTTATTGCTCAAGAGGCGTAATTGGAAACTGAGAATTCTCCCAGCAGGTCCTTAAGGAAGAAAGAAAGAACTCTTCTTGATTTTCTACTGCGACAAAAGTCTCTGTACTTTCACAATCAATCTATTGCATGTATAAAGAGCTAATTCTAGGTACCAGTACATGCTTAGAAAAGGTTGTTGGCCACCCGAACCGAGAGCGGAACGTTTATGGTTCCTTATGGTTTTTCTTTTTGCTTACTATTCCTCAAACAAAAGTTCTGGGGGTGACTGGCGAATCTTTCTCTCAAAATATAGGGTGATTTTTTTGAGGTTAGGATTTTCATGCAGTAGTATTTGACAGATCACGTGGGATGTCAGACATGGTGTCAAAGAGAAAGATGCTCAGTATGCTTTGACATTTCATCATGAATAGACTTACTAACGAGCAACGCTTGCAAATCATTGAATTTTATTACCAAAATCAGTGTTCGGTTCGAAATGTGTTTCGCGTCCGTGTCCGATGAGCGATGAGGCTCATTTCTGGTTGAATGGCTACGTAAATAAGCAAAATTGCCGCATTTGGGGTGAAGAGCAACCAGAAGCCGTTCAAGAACTGCCCATGCATCCCGAAAAATGCACTGTTTGGTGTGGTTTGTACGCTGGTGGAATCATTGGACCGTATTTTTTCAAAGATGCTGTTGGACGCAACGTTACGGTGAATGGCGATCGCTATCGTTCGATGCTAACAAACTTTTTGTTGCCAAAAATGGAAGAACTGAACTTGGTTGACATGTGGTTTCAACAAGATGGCGCTACATGCCACACAGCTCGCGATTCTATGGCCATTTTGAGGGAAAACTTCGGACAACAATTCATCTCAAGAAATGGACCCGTAAGTTGGCCACCAAGATCATGCGATTTAACGCCTTTAGACTATTTTTTGTGGGGCTACGTCAAGTCTAAAGTCTACAGAAATAAGCCAGCAACTATTCCAGCTTTGGAAGACAACATTTCCGAAGAAATTCGGGCTATTCCGGCCGAAATGCTCGAAAAAGTTGCCCAAAATTGGACTTTCCGAATGGACCACCTAAGACGCAGCCGCGGTCAACATTTAAATGAAATTATCTTCAAAAAGTAAATGTCATGAACCAATCTAACGTTTCAAATAAAGAACCGATGAGATTTTGCAAATTTTATGCGTTTTTTTTTTTTAAAAAGTTATCAAGCTCTTAAAAAATCACCCTTTATACTACTTTGAAATAGAGCAGGTCAATTTATTTTCTATAAAAGGCGTCTACGCCAACTGTTCCACGAATCATTTCTTTGTCTAGCAGGTATGGGTCTTAAACCAATTTCGATCCAGCGGTTTTTATGGCAAAGTTTAAAAAAATCTGATTAATCGGTTGTATGGGAGAAATGTGATATATTTGTCTGATCTGACCGAATCCGACAAATTTTCACTGGAAAATCAAAATACAGCTATGTACATATTAAATTTCATTCAGATTTCTCCAAAACTGACTGCCGAAAGAAAGAAGATGACAAAAAGGAGAAGTCGGAGTCAGAGTCAGAGGAAGAGGAAGACGACGATAAGAGTTTTCTTCTCTTCGAATAAACAGCTCAAGATTAAAGTTCGACTTCGTCTTGAAATTTGCTGTCAGGAAACCGGTTTTATATCCATATTCCCTTAGTCAAAAACTTTGGAAACTGTGAAGAAAAGACCGTAAGACCTCAGAGGGTACTAAGCAAACTCTAGTCAGTAAAGTTGTTAAATATCGAGTCTATTTGACTACCCAGAGTCTATTTTTTGAAGTCCAAAAAATTTACACATGGTGCTGCGGCATGACTGGTACGACGCGTATATCAACTCTTTCCAGAATTTCTCGCAGTGCTCCAACTCATTCACACAACTCACTTGAATCGTGTACAAATCTGCATAAATATGTGCAATTACATGCCCAGAGATACCATAAATTCATACAAATATGAACCAGGTCAAGCTCAAGCGCACAACGAGAGTGCCACAGTGTGGCAGAAAAAAGTGGCACCACAAGACATATGCAGATAGCGCCACATACATATGCACTTACACAAGCAGAGTGAGTTGCTTAGCAGCGTTGCAAGGGAAATTGCGGACAAAAAATGATAAAAGTGGGGGAAAAAACGGCTGCAACGAAGAGCTAAAGGGGCGCGGTTCAGGCTGTGCGCCATGTGGAGGGTTAAGAGAGAGAAGGAGAGCGCAAATATAGATACAGGCATATACAGACGTTCCGAAGACTTTTAACGCTGTCACTTACAAGAAATCACTACACCGTGTTAACAAGCTTAAAGACAACAACAACAACAGCAAGAGCAAGAAGACGAACGACAACGACAATAATTGCAACGTTACTGGTAACAAAAACAATTGCTGAAATTGCTAGCAGTTAGACAACTGGCAGCGGCAACGGCAACGGCAACAGCAGCTAAGTAACCGTGAACAAGTGCAGTCAAGCCAAAGAAGCTAGCTGCCCCAAAAGTGGTAGTACAGCAAGGTGAGGCACATACTTACAAATGCATGTGCATATGTGTATGTGTGAGTAACAGAAAGTGCAACTATGCGCCGAGATATCTTCACTGACGTGCCGCTTGCCATTCCCAAGCGAGCTTGCAGCGGCTGACGGCGTTGTGGTCGGGGGCTCCACATGCACATGCAGCCCCAGTCGTTACTCATATCTAATGGGCTGCGCTGCCGGCTCACCTGTGCCGTACTTACCAATTAGTGTTTGACATTTCGTTAGAAAAAATTGGAGCAAAGCGTAGAACAAGCAAATCAACGGCGATATGAGCGAAATAAATGTGGAATGAGCATAAGAAATGGGTTCCTTTACACTCATATATGTGTGTGCACAAAATCGGCAAAGAAGTCAACCAGCAATACACACACATACACATAAACGCTGCATATTTAATTATAATTGCGCCGAGTGCGGCAGTGCGCTGCACTTCAATGGCTCGTCGCTTGCATGCGGTCGCCATGGAAATGAGTCTTAAACGGAGCTCGAGCGCCGACTTTCGAATGCATTACTGCCAAAGTGTGTTAGGCACAAAAAGTTGTCTATTTATTTGCTGTGCTCCGTTGGTTAACTGAGTTGCAAGTGTTTAGCTCATAGCAATGCTGACGGGCTGACAGGCGCACTGCCTTCCCGCTTGCTTGGTTGGCGCGCTGAGACACTTGTCAAGCCTGAACTTGCACTTCCAACTCGAGAGTGACATGGAATTTATATACAAGCGGTGATACTGTTGCATACTATATATAATCTGTATACATGAATTCTGTACGAGATAATTAGAATATAAATAAGTTGAGTGCACTGGAAGTTGTTGTGCAGAAATGCAACAGCGGCTGGGTTAATGGAAATGGGTACCAAAAATTCGAATAATTTTGTGGTTTGTGTGGGGAATTTTAGTAATGAATTGAAAGAAGACAACTCTTACTGTTGTTATATATGACTGTAGTTAGTTTAGTTTCAGTAATGTAAGAAAAAATTTACGAATGTGTAGAGGTGAGTTAATGTGGTGGCTTTGGGGGGAGGTTTATCTCATTTAGACAGGCACTTCCAAATAATTTCTCCCTGGTTCTAAGAATAAAATATGTGAACTGCTATAACTGCTATGTATATATAATACTACTGTGACATTTGAATTTAAACTGCGCGCGTCGAAGGATTTGGGGATTTATTTTTTTTTTAGGTTGGTAGTACTGTCAGCCACATTTATGTCAAATTTCATGTCAAAATATTCATTAGTGTTTGAGATACGTGTCGTTTTGTGAGCTGCTAAAAGTGAGTTTTTCGTGTTTTACGATGTCGAAATTTGTTGAGCAAAGAATTTGCATTAAATTTTGTTTACGGAATCAATTTTCTACTGCGGATACGTTGAAGATGGTGCAGAAAGCCTTTGGTAATGACGCTATGTCTAAAAAAATGTTTACAAGTGGTATAGTGAGTTCCAAGCCGGCCGTGAACGTGTCGAAGACGAAAAGCGTCCAGGGCGACCATCAACCTCTACCGACGAAGTTCACGTTCAACAAATCAAAGATTTGGTGTTGAATAACCGTCGATTAACAATTAGAGACCTTGCTGATGAAGTTGGCATATCAAAAGGCTCAGCCAATACCATTTTGAAGGATGTTTTGGGCCTCAAGCGCGTCAAATCTCGACTGGTACCGAAAACATTGAATTTTTTGGAAAAAAGGCGTCGCGTTGAAGTGTGTGAAACGATGCTTTCCGACTACCAGGGTGTCATGAAATGCATTATAACTGGCGATGAGACTTGGATCTATGCTTACGACCCCGAAACAACCGATCAATCGAGCGAATATCGTGCCAAAAGGGAGCCGAGACCAAAAAAATCGCGCCAAAGTCGCACAAAAATCAAGGTCATGTTGACTGTTTTCTTCGATTATTGTGGTGTTGTGCATTATGAATTCCTTCCAACCGGTCAAACAGTCAACAAGGAATATTATTTGAACGTTATGCGTCGTTTGCGTAACGCTATCCGACTGAAAAGGCCGGAATTGTGGAAAGACAATTCTTGGTTATTACACCGCGATAATGCACCATCCCATACTGCCCTCGTAATTCGTGATCATTTCGCCAAAACCACAACCCATATCGTTCCGCAACCACCGTATTCACCTGATCTGGTGCCGTGCGAGTTCTGGCTGTTCACCAAGCTCAAAAGACAGCTCCGGGGACACCTTTTTTATACGATAGAGGATATTCAAGCCGCAGCGACGACGGAACTGAAGGCCATCCCGGAAAGTGACTACAACCAGTGTTTCGAAGATTGCAAAATCCGTTGGCATAAGTGCATTGCATCGGGAGGGGATTACTTTGAAGGGGATGAAATTGATTTGGAAGAATAAATAAATAATTTTCAAAATAAATACAATGTCGCCTTATTTTTTGGGCACCTAAATATGTTTAAACCTGCAAAATTTGCTAATATTTTTCGAGTTCTTTCGTTACTAATATTTAATTTTTGATTTGAAACTCTTTCCTCTTGGCATTTCGACTTTGAAGTCTACCTTCACTGCCGAGTGTGGCCTTAATTGCTCATTATTTTCAAGTATTCATCTGTAAACTTACATCAGTGATACCAACAGCAACAGAAAATAAAGTTCATGCAGCAATTAGCTGGCTCATTTCAATCAATTTCCAAAAGCAAACACAATTATAAGCACTATTTTTGAAAAAGGAATGAAAGTCGCTTCTAATTATTTTCACTTTTTTTTGGAAAATATCGAAAAATGTGTATTTTCTCTGCTTGGATGAGAGGTCGTTTCAAGTGCAGTTGAGTGACAAGTATGTGACAATTTGTGACTCAAAATGGTAGTAGAGTGGAGTTTTAAATACTCAGTTTGCAGCTGTCCGTCACATCAATAGAAGGCAGGAGATTCTAATGATGAGGCGTTTCGTGTTGCACGACTACAGCTTAGTCGCTCTGAATTCAAGTAATTAATTATAATTGAGCTTTGACGTCAGAGTCCAATACCGTCAAATACTCCACTAGAGTATTTTGGTTACAAATTATGGATTTTGACTATGCGAGATTTGTACAAAAAGTATCGCAACTTTTGAACTTTCGCAGGATATCTCTATTCGAATTTCGATTGTTTTGTTGCGTTATGTTCGTACTCATATTCCTTACTTATGCTGACACGATGGATGGACACGATTTAAATAATTTTTGACAGCCAGTTTGCTTGAACGCGTTTTGGTTCGCCTTTGATTTTTGCTTACGTGGGCTGCTATATACATATATATATTTCTGGCCTAATAAAATATTCTCAGAGAGTTATGAAAATGTGAGCGGCGAAGAGCGTGTCGAACACCCGAGCACGTCAAGAAAGGAACTTAATAAATCGATTGTTTCGTGCTATTCGACCCTAAGCAACGATTTGGTGTTAGTCGGCTTGCCGTGAAGTTTGTGTCGAATGTGATCACTTTCGAACAAAAACAGCGTTAGACTCAGTCTCTGTCGAGTCAGATCTGCTCCAGAGGATCATAACTGGCTTCGATTGAGGATCTTAACAAGATCAAAAAAACATTTTTATGTTCTTTGAGTGTTTGAAAAAAAGCTGGCAGAAGTGGAATATATCTGTTGGTGATACTTGAAAGGGGAAAAAATAGATATTCGCGAATAAAGAAACACTTTTTTAAGCAATACAAAATTTGCGATACTTTTTGAACAAGCTTTGTAGATATGAGCTTTGGCCATATCACATAACATCAGATCAGCGATTAGCGATTAGCGTCGTTCGAAGAGCATTGCGTTGGTATTGGGAACACAGATGCGTACGCAATGGAGAGTTTCAGGGGTTCAAACGATATTGCATAATTCATTCGATAATGTATCGATTATCTTTTGACATTGAGACATGAGGGACTAGGGAACCCGTGAAACGGCCATTCCAAGGCTTCGTCAAACTTCGGGCGCGTGCTAGCAGTCCGTCGAGGTCGTTAAGAAAAATCGAAACGAGTTATATATGTGGAACAACGTGGGTATCGTGTATGTGAAAAAGCGTGTCTCGTATGCATTTTGGCCCCGTGTCGAAAAAATAAGCTAACGTGATAGTGCTAGTTGAAAACTGTCGCAAAGTCGTTTCACATTAAGTTAAATAACGCTTTCTTTTTGATTCGAACCGTATTTTGCTTGTACTGCTGCAGTGGGATCGTTGTTTATACTCGGAGGATTGTCATCTGAGGGTGTTATGAATGCCATCTTACCTTCTTTGCTTTTTGCTTCCTGTTCATCTGCAAATCTCTACAAGGCTCGGACCTCGACTATTCTTCTCGAGGATACTTGATGGGAAACGGCCAAAAAACATCTATTGAAACCTTAAATGATTGTAACAAGAATTCTACCCAAATGTGCATCGATATCTACAGATCGCTGAAACTCTACCGGTATCACCTGCCCCCAGCGAAAAATCGTTTTCGAATCTTCGTTGGCTGAAAACTTACTTGCGAAAAGCGACTTGTGAAGACAGATTGAACTCTTTGCTCTTTTTAGTATCCATAGACCTTTTTATATTTAAACATCATGGTTTCATAGCCCAAAAACCTGGATATCGTTTGTAAGCACGCTGAACCTTTGCCAAAGGTGTTGGAATAAATAACACAGTAAAAGGTAAACTTGTGATGTTGCCTGTTGCAGTTGGTAGCCTTTTAGCTAAGGTCCCACTTTTTGTTTGGGTCTTCGTTGCTGCTCAATAGCACTGCACTCAGATGTGAAGTCTTACTATGGTTGGTGGACGGAAAGGGCTGTATCAACAGGACCAAGGTGTCATGCGACCCGTGCTGGGGATCAGTCTGGATGGAAGCCTTTAAATAGCCCTGTCTCGAACGGAGCTTCTGGACACGAGGTTGCCCTTTATAATAAGCTAGCGTTACTTGAGTAGCGGGTCTTAAACATGAACCAGATAAAAAAATCCAAAAATTAATTAGAGGATTTCATTTCTCCTCTAAAAAAGTCGGAGGCAATTAGTTTCGAAAGAGGGCAGCGTTTGCAACGAGCTCGAAACAGCCAGTACAAAAACAGAAGCGAAGTTTGGTATATGTGCAAGAGCTGGTACTAGCAAGGAAGCTGAAGCTAGGCCTAGGAAGGCAACAACGTCAGCGGCAGGTTGGACCAAACACTTTGACTGAATTATGGCTGCTAAGCAGGCAGTCGATGGAGATTCCAAAGGTGTCACTGCTAGTACTGCGTCTGCCAGGGAATACGCAAGTATCTTCTGCCGTGAAAACTTCTAACAAAGTCCAGCTTCCCTCATGCAGCGTATTCTCAAAACTAGATTTTTAATTCAGACGTTAACTATTACTACTTTATGCACAAAAATATTTCGATTTTCATTTTATAAATCTCAACCAACCTAAAATGTGCATCAATTATACAAAAGCATTATAATTTGTTGCAAGTTTTCGTCAATATTAATGGTGCAGCAACTCGAAAGGCAGTGGACCGTGCAACATGAACTTGAACAGCACATTTAACGCGTCGGCCAACACCAACCAACAGCGAAAACCTTAACCGCTGTGCTTTTGTAGTAATTGTTGTTGTTGTAATATTGCTAAAAATGCATAAATTTTTGTTGCATGCGCCGAAACTGAAATGAACGCGACACAGGTGCAATTGCGTACAGGACGCAATTATATTTTTTGAATTTCCTGTACACCTCTGCGACCCACATGCCACCATAAACACCAGCAGCCGCGCTGCGTCACTGTATTTTGCATAATTTATTCAAATGAGTTGAATGCGAAAATGTGTAGCAAGTTGCACAATCGCTGGCCGCCACAACTGATGATTATTATTTTTGAAAATGTTGCGGATATTAATGTTGCTGCTGTGGTTGTTGTAGCAGGCAGTGGTGGTTTTGCGGCTGGTTTGATGGTCGGTGGCAGTGACAGGCGCCGTGAGCGGGCCAAGCGTGCATTTGCAGTCAGCGACGCGAGGCACATAAAACAAAGTGGCAGTTATGAGGTTGCAAGAGTGTGTGTGTGTGTGTGTGTATTCATATGTGAGAGAATGTGTTTGTGCGAATGTGGGCGCGAAAAGAATTATATTAAAATGTAATTTTAGGGTTAAGCCCGGGGCAGCACTACCAGTTTGTGTTACCGTAAGCATATATGTGTGTTTGAATGTTGCATATATGGATGTGTGTGTGTTTCCTCACACACTCCATACGCCATTGTAAAGTTTTATATATGCACACATGCATTTATTTCCTAGTTGCAGCGCCTCAGCGCGCCGCGTAACATGCCACTGCTAGTTTCATTGTAGCAATGCTGCCGCATGTTGCATGCAGCGTTGCAAAAATTAATGTGTTGTAAAATTTAATTAATTTCAAAATTCACCAACACTCACACACACCTTAATGCAAATTTATGTGTGCGCGCAATTTCCATTCAAAGCCAACGGTGCGTATGAAGCTCTATTCTTATTGCCGTTACTATTATAGTTGTTGCCGTTGTAGTTGTTGCTGGCAGACGGCGCGTGCATAGCCCTCATTTTAGCACTCATCCATTTCGACAGTGATGCTGCGCGAGTTCCGCTTTTCATTTGCTGCCAGCACACACACACACACACAAACATGCTGTTGCATGGGTGGCGCACTTGCGTTGGTGCCGGTTGTTGCATGCACGCTTACACGCGCTGCGCGTTGTTTGCCACCTTCATTGTGCGTTAATGACTGCTCTTGATGAAGCTGTTATGCATTATTATGTTTACTGTTGTTTTTGCTGCTCTTGCGGGTGCTGCCACTGCGCCCACTTGCTTGCAACATAGCCGCTATTTGTGCTGCAAATTAATTTTGGCAAATTTATATGCTTGTATGCGCGTGTGTGTGAGTGTTTCATTACCGTAACTGCATTTATTTACAGTTACACGAGCACTTATATAATATGTACATTAGGGTGGGCCAAAAAAATTTTGTTTTTTGTTTATTTAATAAAATGTTGTTTTAAGCGAATGTTTAGGAGCGATATTTTCATAATATTTTAGCGTTGAATATGTATATTAGGGTGTGTAAAAAAAAATTAAATGTTGTTTTTTCACTTCGTACTCCGAAAAACGGGTTGTTAGACGCCTCTAAAGTGGGCTTTCCAAGTATGTGCTCGTCATTGTAACATGAAAGTCTTTCTCCTAACGGTTTCACATACATGGTGAGCCTTTGGTAAGGTTTTCACACTATCAAGCGAAAAAAAATTTGATTTTTTTTGAACCACCCAAACCCATACATATTCAACGCTAAAAAATTATGAAACTATTGCACCTAAACTCCCCAACTTGCACTGCCATTCATTCGCTTTTAACAAATTTTAATTATATAAACAATAAACTAACAGCTTTTATGCGCTGTTGTTGCCACAATTGCAATTATATTTCTCATTTGTTAGCTTTAATGTTTTGGTTCTGTCACTGGCGTGCGAAAATAAATTACAAATCGTGTTGCTTTTGATGAATTACCAAAATTGGTTGCGAGTGTTTACACAAAACAATAAATATTTTCAGTTTCTAATAGAAATGGTGGCAATTTTAATTACATACTTTCTAAAATTGTTAATTAAAAAGTTCATTCCGCGAGAGAACATGCCGAAAATCCAGTTTCGGATGTTAAAAATTTATACAAATTAGTTTTAAGGGCGCTGTGGCAATCCTGTAACCAGTACTTAAAGAGAAGCAGAAGCTGAGCGCGACATATTAATCGGTTATTCGTGTTGGAGGAAGGTTTCTGAAAGCCTTCTTTGCACCTATTTTGTGCTATTGCGTACCATACCTCTTCGATCCTAGTCCAAAGTTCTTCAAGACTTTTGAATTTTTTTCTCAGAAATCTGTATCCTAACATCTCTACATAAATTTTTATTGGGGTATGGCGGCTTTGCGCTGGCCAACTCAGGGCTTCAATGCTTTCTGCGGTGAGCCAATTGTTCACATTTCTAGCTGCGTGCTTTGGATCATTGTCATGCATAAAAAACCAATTCACGGACATCGATTCGACAAATAGTTCCATAGTTTTTTGAGATTTGTGTGGTAAAAGGTCCATTCTATCATTATGTTGTTCGTGTAGCACAAGAATTCAGTCGAGTTCACAGCCTTTGACCAGATAAAAATTCCGGTTTCGTTCCGGTTATGTAGACCCGACTATCGTGCGAACGATTCTATCATCCATCCTAACCAATGGTTCAACGCCGTACTAGGAAAACATTCCTCGTTCCTCCTCCTTAAAGCTACCACGGCTGTGTTTAACGGTTTTTATTGTGTATCTGGAGTTATATGCCTGACACCTGAGGCCATGACAAAATGTTTTATCAATCCAAAACGAGTCACCTTAGTTTCTTTGCGCCAAAGTACTCCTTATCAAAATTGTATATCCTTTTCAAAATGTTTTTTAGCAAAATTCAGTCGAGCTCTTACGTTTCTCTTGGACAGCAATATTGTTCTTCGACACATTCATTCAAATAACTAAGCATTGAGACGCCTTCTAATGTAGACGTTAAACGCAAATTATTAATTTATTTCGTAAGTACATACATCTTGTCTTAGAGTTCTACGGGGAGGCTAGAGTTTACATAGAGAATCTGCCATTTAATTCAGTATTAATTTAACCTTTTGGTTTGACTGCAACTTTTTTGAAAGTTAGAAATTTCGATGTCCAGGTTCACTCTCCAAGTTAGTGTGGGTCGGGCTTTGCGTCGGCTGCCTTCTGTATTCCTGTCGATAGCGTGTTGCTTGATTGTGACTGAAACTCGTCTAAGAACATGCCCGAGCCATTTCTATTTTCTTTTGAGAATTTCGGACCTTGCTTGATGGGTACTCGAACTTAAGTCCGAGTTAGAGACGGCGACGGGCCAGAAAATACGCCAAATATTGTGACGCCATCAATTTGTGAAAACTTGCAGCTTTTGGATGTCAGAGGTTTCGGGATTCCATGTTTCACAGACGCATAAAAATGTAGACTAACATTGGAATATATGAATATTGAATATTTTTATTTCGTTACGCCACGTACTGACCAAGAAGCTCCAGAACGCGTTGAGAAGTTTGATATCTTGTTTGGTTGTCTTTATACAGTTGTTGATGTCAGTTTTTGATGGTCACAGTTAAAATACTGTCCAAGTGAAGACTGCACCGTGACCTTGGGTTTATTGTGCCCTTAGCTTTACTTAGAATTTCGATTTTCATACTGTTCGGTAAAACTTGAGTTCCGAAAAACAATAATAATTACTCGTACTTAAACTTGCCATCTCTGGAGAAATGATACTTTTGTGTAATCAAATTTCCTTTTCTACAATGTAAGGTAATTAGAAGACAAAGAAAAAGTAAAAATACACTAGAATAAATCATGTTAAAGTTCGTAATGTGCAGTGTCAGATCGACTCGGTGCTAAAGACTGCTTAATTCGGCTACTATCATAAGACAGCAGCTCACTTAAGGAAATAATGTGAGTTTTTTATCCATCCAAGGTCTTTTAGCATAAGATATAAGGTATTTATGACAGCGTCCGTATCAGTCTAAGCGATTTTTAGGAAGTTTAAGCTTGAATATTTCGTGGTCAGCTGTAAGGGAGTATAGTACCAAAAGTTATGAGACCACTTTCGTTCATTATTTTCGAACAACGAAGGTATCTTGCTGCAGCTCAGGATCTCTTATGCTGTCACCATTTCAAGTCTTGCTTTCTTCCACTCCTATATTGTCTTAAACTCCGCTACATAACTGCTAAATCTTACAAACTACTATTCTTAAGAGTCTACGGCTTGCGAAAGACATTCATCCTAATCTCCAAACAGTGATCTAAATGCGAAAAGCTCTCCGTGCTGATCTTTTTCGACTTCTGTCATTAAAGTTGAGTCATCTGGACTACTTAACAGCTTCGCTGACACATCAGTCGTAAAATTTATGAGTACAAAATACAATATTCTCCACAATGATGATCCAAACGTTGGTGGTATGAGGAG
Source organism: Bactrocera zonata (assembly GCA_037783105.1). Classification (NCBI taxonomy): domain Eukaryota; kingdom Metazoa; phylum Arthropoda; class Insecta; order Diptera; family Tephritidae; genus Bactrocera; species Bactrocera zonata. Next base: position 20,195 of record JBAWJQ010003822.1, on the reverse strand, counting down.
AAATGAAATATTATCGGAATAAAATAATTGCAAAGTATAAAACAAAATAACGCCAATGAAGCCAAGCTGAAGCAAGAACACGAGAAACATTAAAATTATAGGCAGGTAAATACAAAAGATGAATGATACGCGGCGAAATGGAGCGGACCAATTATAATTACGACGGAAATATCACTCGACAGTGATGAAGATCAGTACTTAGGCGGACGAGCAGCACAAAAAACAAAAAAGGCGAACGAAACACGCGAATGAGTACCAGTTAAGGGAATTTTAATTGAAATAAAAATGAAATAAAAAGTTTTTAAATAAAATTGCGTGTAGGTGTGTATGTGCATGTAAGGTACACAGCGCGTGAACGCAAATGAAAGTGCAGTGATATACGAAAATATGAGTTGGAATCGAAATCACACACACACACGCAATGATGAACAAAAGCCTCCATCGAGTGCTAAGAAATATGGATAGAGCTGTTGAAGGCCACAACAACAATGTGCATAGCCAATAAAGGCAGCAAAATTTATGACTTCAGCGATAATGACAGGCGCCGCAAGGTGCAGCGTCCACGAAATAGCCACAAAATCACAAAAAAGAAAATCTGAAACAAAATATGAAAAGTGTTAATGAAAAAAGCACAAAGTGCTGCAATAAAACAAATTCAGCGCTCCGAAACAGCAAAAGTGGAAATACCAAAACAAAAACGTGAATGCGTTGGAAGCGCCGAAGCGGAGCAGACGGGACAGACGCAACACAACGAAACAAGTGTTACCAGCTAAGCAACTTCCGATTTATCTCAATTGGTGAAAATTGAGACTGAATTCCATTTAACACCGTTTCTGAAATGACAACAACATACAGGCTGGCAACAACAAGGCGGCGCGACACCGAAAGCGCAAGAATAAATAAAACAATGCGAGAAATATAAGAAAGTGCGTGGCAGACAAAACTCGGCCGCGGCAAGCCAAGGCGAAAAAGTCCGTCAAGACTTTAGCGCTCCAACGAAATCAGCCAAGCGGCTGTTGAAAACCGATATTAATGGATTTTTTCTCTGTGTCGTACACGCCTGCGCCACGAAGCGAAAGTGTCAGTGTGAGCCATATCGCATGGGCTACAGACTCGCTGCTTGTGTCGCTGTGTGAGTGCGCTTAACACCCGCTTCAGTTGCCGCTTGTGCGCGCACGCACACTAGCGCACAGCGACAGGCCGGCTATGACCCAGCTTAAGTGTCACGTTTGGGCAACGAGGCCATAGCACCAAAATAACAAAAACAGAAACACAAAAGAGCTTCTTGCGCCATGCAACGTAGCGTAACTCAAAGTTGAGGCGTTGAGCAGCGCCACCTTCCAATACCTTTACGCTTTTGGCCGAGTGACCGGTTAGCACCAGCAGCGCGTCATCTGATACCGTCCGTTGTTGGCCGCCTTGTTGTGTGTTGTTGCTGTATTTCCTTTGCTTTGTCTGAAATTTGTTAATGGTGTTTCCTCTGTTGGACTTTTTATTTGTGTTGTCATTTGTTTGTTGATAATATGCAAGTCTTTGCTTGTCTCTCTTGTTGCCTCATTTTCGTCAGCACATCACTCTAGCGCTGCTTCGACCGCACAGCCATTCATCGTCCATCCATCTAAGCGACACCGACTGCGTCAGACAATACAAAGCGTTCCTAAGTGTTACCACAAGCAATAGATTTATTTGTGCCGACCAAAGAGTGTTTTCCTGTGCTGCGTTCCGTTGTTCAGAGGCGCTCTTCGTGTCACTTATTTTGTCGGTTGTTTTTTCTTTATCTCTCGAAGAATTATTGAAGCGTTTTGTCGATGCGCTACGCAGAGAATGAACTGCTGTTTAAGTTTAGTAGAAAAATTGATTTTTTTCCTGGTTTCATATATTCTTTTAGGTTAGTCTGATAGTCATATTTTTGGTTAGTCTTAGGACAACCAACGAGAGAGAGAATTAGGGCGAAATCTTTCCTAGTTTACAACAATTATCAGAGGATCAGATTATAAGTTAATAAAAAGTTCTCAGAGCTAAAGTTCAGAATGCCGAATCCATGTGATTAGAACCTCTGGCAAATAAAATAAAAATTTAATCGTAGAAGACTTCCAGTCAAAGATTAAGAGGACAATAGAGAATGAATCAGAACAGGTATACATATATAATATAGATTAACTGGGTTGGGTTCGGTAGACTAGGACTACTGAGAATAGCACAGGAAGATCTCCACTTCATTGGAGGGATCAGGTGGAGGAGGACCTGGTTGCAGAAGAAGAATAACGCAAGACTGAAAAATACTTAAAAAGCATCCACGTTAACTTAGGTTAGATGGCAGATCCAAGGATCGCACTTAGGCTACTAATTGCAGTACCTTGTGATGTCATAAGCTTAGTACAGCGCCTGGCAATAAAAACTTGCTCAGTCGTTTAATTTCTATACCCACCAGTTCGATTGGACAGTTGGAAGTGCGAACTCCGAAGTCTTTAAGCCTTGATCTCGCAAACGCGGTACAATCAAAAAGGAAATGCTGATATGATTTAATTTCGTCTTCTTCTAAATAGCTTCTGCGTGGGGTAAGATTCTTAACCTCACAGCATGAACGCTGATAGGGCAATGTCCTGTAACCCCTATTCAGGGAGAGGCTAGCCTTACTGAGGGTAAAGATTTTACTGGATCGCTCACGATCAATCGAGGGCCAAAACTATCTTTTGACGGCGCATGAAACTAAGGTAGCCCAGCGCGGGCCAAGTCCAGTTATAGAACCCATGAGGATAGGGGAGTACCGACCGGTTCTCAATCTAATGATAGTGGGGCTTGCCTGCTTATGAGCTTTACAGTTGCCTGTGATTCCGCTGTGGCCTGACATCCATACCAGTCATATCACAAAATGACTCGCTGCCTTTGATAACGAGGTTAGGCCAACCAGTCTTGAAGGCAGTTATTGAGCTCAAGACTAGTATCGCCGCTCTGCTATCAGAATAAAAAGTCACTTCTCTGAAAGATGTTAATCTACCGCTACTTTAATGGTAGCAACACCGGCTTGAAAACACTACAATAGTCAGGAAGTCTGAAACTTAAGCTGTTAGAGCGTTCCTGACAATATACCCCTTTACCAAGTTCGCCAAGTTTTGATTCATCCGTATATAAGATCACTGTCGCTCTTCTCGGTGAATACACACCCAGATCTATACTTAGATTTTATAAATTTGGATGTAATATATTAAATTATGAATGAAATCTTCCGCCCTATGTCCTGCTCCACTTTAATGTTATAGATTCCGCCTTTCTATGGCATTAACGGAAAGTAAAGCTTGACCTTAATACCCTCATTGAAGTTACATTGATATGGGCTTACTTCGCTCAGACAGAGCATGAGTTCTAGATTGTTATCATTATCAGATGTAAGCTGAACGGAATACAAGGAAACATGGCATGGAAAACTTGACCAGAGAAGGTTGAATTTGAATATGTAGAGCGTATGTCAGCTGACACAGCTTCGAACTGAAATCTTAAACCTCAAAAGTAGGTAATTGGCTCTTCGTAGCGCCTCTCTGCAGTCTACTATAGCCAACACTAGACTCAAACTAGCGACACTTGTGTATAATATTTTTGGCTTATAAAAATTTGTTTGAAATTAGAGTGGATATTGTCGAGTGCGCCAAAGGAAGCTCTGCGTACACGAACATATTCATCTATACATAGTTATATACCACATGTGACTGCATATTGAAAGTGAGCTGTGTGGCGTGGCCACTGTGGCGACCGAAAATGAAGCGACAAATCATTTTGTTGTCTCCAACTGTCCAACAGACGCATACACACACACAGCAAGCAGGCGAGCCGCGCCGATGGAGATGGACGCGCTCTCGTCGCAAGAGACCTATTAGATTAATATACAATTTTAGTAGCTTGCAGCTGGATGCCAATGAACTAATGCATACGAAGCAATAAATGCGGAGCAGACGCGAAGGGGAGTGCAACTTTTAAATGAGACATCGTCTGCAGCGATGTGTGAATGCGTGAATGTCTGCAGATAAACACTTTGGCGGGGGGCCAGGCAACACGCAGCTTCTTCATTCACACACACACATACATATATATGCATGCACGCCGCTCCGCTAAGCGTATACGACGGAGACACAACAGCATTTGCTAATGGCCCGGGCTGACTGCTTGACTATCTGCTCGCGGCGAGCTGACAAAGTGAGTGTGGTGAAAATGGATATAAAAAAATTAAAACTAATGTCTTAATCAGTTGAAATTTTATTGAACACTAAAAGCAACGCATGCGCGACAGATAAAACGAGATACATTTATACATTTTCTACACACAAAAGAGCGAAGCGTGCAGCGCGAGTGCGGCGCGTGAATTAGTTAGCACAACGCAATGATGAAGACATTAGGAAAAAACTTGAGAAAGTAGAAGAAAAACTTAAAAATTAGAAAAAAAGTTAGAAATTAGAAAAAAAAAAATTAAAAATTAAAAAAAAACTTTAAGCATTAGTAGAATACTTTGACGATTAGTTGCTGAGTTGTCGGCAGTTTTTAGATTTTTATTTTTCATGACGCTATTTGTAACGCTTAAGTGCGTTTTATAACTTGCGCACAGCCTACGAGGTTTCGTCGTGACCGTGGCCGGTTGTTAGCGGAACTTTTTGTTTATAAAAACTTAAAAAAATAAAATTCAAAACACATTAAGTCACTCCTACACCGCTGCCATCGCGCTTCTTAAGAATAAACCGAAATAATACTTAAGGCTGCTTAAATTGTCCGAAGGTCGTAAAATCATAAGGCGCTATAATTGCCCAAACTTATTTGCTCGTTGGCCTGTCAAGCTGTCAGCGTTGCGGACTACCAGCGTACGAAAACAATAAAAACACACCAAAATTGCTAAGAATAAGAATTCATTTGAGACGCTTAAAACTGCATTACTTCGCTGCGCCACACCTACATATGGCGTTCATGCTTATGTGTGTGTGTGTGAGTGTAAAAAGTTATTTGAATCTTCTACCTGACGTTTTGAATACGCCGCCTCGTCGTCTGCGCGGATTTGTGCCACTTAAAAGCTGACGCACGCCACAATGTGTGCCAATAATGACTGGTTTCGGAGAAATAATTATGATTTCGCGAGTTAAGAGATTAAAGAAATGGTAATTAAAAAAATTAGTAAGGCTTGTATGTAAAAAATTGCTGAAAAAATCTGGCAAGGCTTGAATCTACTGTATGTTACTATACTGGACATTTCGAAATATTAATTTTGACTGAATCTGAAGTTAAAGAACCCATATATGGCTTAAGTACTTCTACGGAATAATATTTTAAAACATTAACTACCAAATCCTTTGAAAAACCACTAACCGGTATTGTTTCGGTTAGTTGTAGTTTCAAAAATTGTGGATCAATTTAATGTACTATAAAAATTAGAAATAAGTAGTTATTTGAGTTTTAAATGAGCTTTCAAGTCTAGACGTCTTGGAATAAATCCTTTTTTTCATACCTACATAGTTAAGATATTCAAAAATAGCTCCTTTAAAGGATTTTTAAAAATTCAAATCATTTTTGAATTTTTAGCCGTTTATCTGACGTGGCACTGGACTAATAGGGTTAGCTTAGGTCGTGGGGTTGATCAAAAACCGATGAAACTCACGTGGACATAATTTCGTCATTTATGTTTCACACAAAGTACTAAAGGATGATAACCTGATCTTCTTGGAACGCCGAATCGTTTTGTGTTTGCTACAAATTTAGTAAGGAATAAGCGAATAATATGATCCCGGCAACTTCGCTAGGTTCACCAAAGGTGTGTCTATCGAGATAGTTGTAATTCACCCTCAGCCCAACCCAAGCAAACAACGGAGAACCGACTCCACTCCAATCGGATGATTGAGAAAAGGGTGTCCTCCCTAGGCAGATTTGCAGTTTCTAGTGGTTCCGCTGTGACCGGGAATCCATACAACTATAATGTATAAGAATAAAGTTAAAGTTAATGAGGTTGTACATTCTTTCACTAGTTTTTAACGCACACTCAGCGAGCTCAGAGCCAGTATAGCCACTCGGCTGTCGAAACGAATGCACACCTCACTGAAGGAAGCTGCATTCCGGAGCGGTACCTTTTCTGCTGCCTTTATGCCAGCCCCCTCCGTATGAAAGACGTCACAGTGGTCTGGTAGTCTGAAATTAGAGTTGATGGAGCTAGGCCGAAGTCCGCGTTTCCGACAAATCAGCAGTTTCTCAAAGACAAGAGGATGTATGCAGACCGATATGTCAAAAATTGACAGAGAAGTTCAAGTATATATGAACAGACAGGTTGACCTGGCTGAATTGAATTCGTACTCTGTTAAGGGTATAAAAAATATGATATTAGTATACCTTCAATACAATCTTATATTATTTGCGACCTACATTGAACTAGTACATAGTGCTAAAAATTCGCGTTTTTTTTTTAACATTCAGATGTATGTTTCAGAAGTTCAGGTGTACGTTCCTGCATTTGCAGCGTACATTGGACTTATAAATGTTTCCATTACGTATTTTAGGGTAAATAAATAATAAGACTCAAGAAGTATTCGTGAAAATTTGTAATTTTTTGAGCGATATTCGTTTTTAACTTAACTTTAAGTGTAACTTAGCAGACAGCCCAGGCAGCGAATCCAATTTTTTCTAATGATTATTACATACATAGCTGAAAATTCGGCAGCAACAACAAGAAAGCAAAAATTCATTCGAATCGAAGCCATAAAATGCTATAAAATTCATAAAACTTTACTTCGAAGATAATTCTAGCACATTTTTGCTTTAATCTTAATACAAACTGTATGCCTCGTTCGACTGCAGCGCCAATTCTCGGAATCATATTATTGCCTCTCTACCTTTTTGGCACTCATTTAAGTTTTCTCGAGAATTTGAAGATTATCAATGAAACGGTAAAGCTCAGCAAGCAAGTTATTAATTGAAGAATTTGTTACGCTTTGCGCTGGAGCAAAAAGGCATTGATTAACTCTGCATTTGACAGAAGCGGATTAAAAATGCATGAAGATTTGTCAAAAAGTGCGCAAAAACTTCACAGAAAATTGAAGCAAGAAACTGCAAATGGCAATAGCGCAAATTACTGCATGCAAATTCTTTGAAGAAATGAAATATGCCAAAGGTGTTTGCCGAAAATCTCCGAAAAGGTTATTTTCACAGCATTTGCTGTGCTGTCGGTGAAACTCCAAAGCAATCGGGCATTGTAAGTCCAAATTTAATTGTCGCAATCGAGTGTGTTTAAACTTAATTAATACATTTGGTTGTTGTTGCTATATACGCTATGTTGTTGACAAAGTGGATTTTTAATTGTCATTGCCGAAGTGCCATTAAACTGACGAACTGACTGTGTAATCAAGCGGCGAAGCTAACGAGTTTGGTAAATCCCAACTACTAAATTGGTAGCCAAGGAAACAGGTCTTCAAATTTGCCTTGGCGTCGCCGTCAATCACTTCAGCACTTTAAATATACGTATGTAGTCGTATATATGTATACGTAAATTCATATTATTAGTATATAGTATACTTGTATATGGTAGAGGATGTGTATATATTAATTGGCTAAATATATCGGCGCATACAAGCGTTGTGGCGCTGGAAGTTGTTGCCATTAAGTCATTAGGACATTTTGTTGACTAGCTGTAATTCTAAGTGTAGAACAACGGTAGTTTTAAGTGCAGCAAATTGCCATTTTATTATGTGGGAATAAAGACTTTTTATACGCCAAGCAAACGTTACAACTTCTCATTAATTTTATGCTTTTGAGTGCTGATTAATAATTTTAATTTTTTTTATTTTTTTTGGTTAAAGAGTTTGGTATTTAGTTATTTGAGAGGTGTAATTAGTAAATTAAAAACTGTATTTTTCCACTGGGAAACCGTTAGTAAGATAACTGTGTTGTGAGCTAAAATTTGTATTCGTTTTATGCTGCTAGCAACATTATTATTTCATTATTATTTTAGTTGAGCATGTGGCTGGCAACATTTCTGAATATATGTATTGCAACATAGTTCGGTAAACTATTTTTGTGCCACAGTATTTTCATTTACACAAATGTTTGTGCAACATGTTGTCAGCTACATTTGTTTGTTGTTAATATATTGGAAGATGCAATATGGTAAATTATTAAAAAAATCAGTAAAGTAAAGTGTTTTAGTGTTTAAAAATGATTTCGCTTTTTCAAATGTTTATGCAACATGCTGCCGGCAAAAATGTTGCTTGTTTTTTAATCAGCAAAACAATTTTATGTTTCAAAATGTTTTCGTTTGCTCATATGTTGACGCAACATGTTGCTATCAAAAATGTTGCTTGTTAAAAACTCAGTAAAACAACTTGCTTTTTGATGTTACGAAATGTTTTCGTTTGCTCATATGAGACACAACATGTTGCTGGCAAAAATGTTGCTTGTTAAAAAATCAGTAAACATTTTTTTTGATGTTTCAATTTTTTTCCTGTGTTGCGTATGCTCATATGTTAATGCAACATGTTGCTAGCAACACTTTTTGTTACGAAAATTATTTTTTCTTGGATAATTTGCATAATTGAATTTATAAAAGTTCGTAAAATAAATATTTTTAATATTTTTCTGGTTCCAATATATTTTGATTTACACAAATGAAAATGGAACATGTTGCCTGTCACGGTTGCTTATTATAGATTTTTTGCTAGATGGTAAATTATTAAAAATTATTAAAATAATATTATTTAGTGTTTCAAAATGTTTTTGCTTTCTGATATGGTTATGCAACATGTTGCTAGAAATATTTTAGATTAGAATTATTTCGAAATTATTTTGGATGATTTAAATGTTTTTTTGTTTTCTTATATGTTTATGTAACATGTTGCTAGCAACATTTGTTGTGCAAATTATTTTTTTATGGATATTGTACATAATTGAATTTAAAAAGTTCGGCAAAATAAGCTTTTTCATATATTTAGTTTCCCATATATTTTCGTTTATACAAATGAGGGTGCAACATGTTGCTGGCGACTTTTTTTTTTTTTCTTTCTTACAATATAGTAAATGATTAAAAAATCAATAAATTAAATATGTTTTTAGTGTTTCAAAATATTTTTGTTTTCTTATATGCTTATGCAACATGTTGCTAGCGACATTTTTCGTCGTGAAAATTAGTTTTTGCTGGATAATTTGTAAAAGAAATATTGTTTTGATTTTTCAAAATATTTTCCTTTTCGCATATGTTTATGCAACATGTTGCTAGCAACATTTTTTGTCGCGAAAATCATTTTTTTGTTGAATTTGATTACAGATAATATAAAATACGATAACGAAGCATTTATTTTGCATTTATTTATGTCATCAATAACTTTTCGGAAATAAAAACGCTTGTAGTAAAAAAATATTTTGCAAACAACATTAACAACTGCTTCACTCAGCGCTTTGTAAGAAAGCTGAACTATAGAGCAATTGTTTGCAACTTATATTGCTGGAAACCTAAATTGTTTAGCCAGGAAAATAATTATGGTTCTTATTAAGAGAACTATGTTGCTAGCAACATTTGCTGGAACTGCTATATAAGAAATCTGCAACACAGGCAAACATTATGCAGCTTTAAGTAATTTGGTTGAAAGTTTTCATTTCAGTTGCCTTTTACTAAATGTTTAACACATAAGTGACATGTTGTTGCGAAACTTTTTTACTTTCAGCAATCCATATAAAATTTTCAACAAACGTACATATTTAGCAAAAATTTATATCTTTTTTATATTTGCACGCCTTAATGTGTCAGATTTTTGATTTTCCGTACAAAACATGAAAATGTTGCTAGCAACATATGACGGAAATTGCTAAGGCTCTAAAGCTTATAGTCCGGTCAATTTTGATCATGAGCGTAAGTAAGTCAGTTTGCCCAATTCAAATTATTAATTCATAAAAGCTAATTATAAAGGTAATCAACTGAGAATTTTGTTGCCTACTTTTCGGTCTGTGGCATGATGGTGTAGCTCCAATTGTTGCTAGGTTATATCAGACAACTTTGTATATCAAGCATATATACATACGCATAAAACAGTGAGTCTGTTCAATACAAATAAAACTTCCAGAAGTCAATGGCTTCATTTAGAATTGCCTATATTTAAGATTCTTCGAGTCAACTCTACTCAACTAAATTCTTATAATTCAGTTCAAATGACATTTTGCTCAGCTTAGTTGCCTTTAAATATGCTATTGTTGCACAACAAAAAAACCCGCAATAAAATAATATAATTTAAATTTCAAATAAATTAAGATTTAAGCCACAAATACATGTGTTCCTCTGTGAAGCCTTTGACGTTCGCGCTTGCCGACTATCGACAATTATGTGCATAAATTAATTGCTCGCTATAATAATTCAGTCAATATGAAGGTAAAAAAAGGAGAATGAAATTCCGGCTGAGCTGTCATATATGGCTTAGATGATGGCTCACGCAAGACAGACCGTCCATCAAGCCACATATCTATAGACTTATTTAGTAAGTATGACAGCTAAATAGCCCTAAAAATTTTAATGAGCAACACCAACATATTTACATATGCTGCTAGGTTGCTACAATAACCGCAACAACAACTGCGAATAAACCAGTATAAAGATTAAATCAGCATACAATAAGCAAAGCTTTTGACAGCCAAAAAAAGGCGTGCGATTAGAGAATGAGTAGAAACGCTGAAGAATATCGAATATGATTGGCTATAAAAACCGATTTATAGGCGGCATATTATGTTGTGCGCTGACTACCGGGTACAGCGAACTGTAAATTTATTGTTAACAGCAGTTTAGTGACGTAAGTAAACCAATGTGTTGTTCGGAGATGTGCTCTTCACTTTATGAGAGAAGAAGTTTGTACACTGATAGTTTATAAAATATATGTATGTATATTGTACTGATAACTTCTTTCATGGAATGTAGTATTGTTCTTAAATTTACTCTCTGGTTTGAGCTTTGCTATCGAATTGGACAATTTTCTTTTATGGAATTCTTAGTGGATCTAACATTTTATTCCACGATAAACCTGCAATGGGCACTAGCATAAAGTGATACTCCAGGTAACTAAGATGCGGATGAACTAGCTCGAACAGGCACCAAACTATAATTGAGGGTATATATATTCTTCTGGCTACTCACCTGTAAACATATTTAAACGACAAACATGTTGGGTTTCGGTAGAGTCAATCCCTAACTTGCTTAAAGAGCAGACAAACGTGGCATGAAAGGAATATGAGACGGACTTACCGACTACTAAATTCAAAAGGAATGACATAAGAACTTAATAACTTTAGCAGGAGTCACTGTCTAATTGGCAGACAAGCTAGCAGTCTGGGAATACCCTACAGAGACTATCGTCGAAGCTGTCAAGAGATAGCAGAAGAAGATATTATAGAACACTTTCCAAACAAATGCATGACTTTGAGTAGGAAAATGTTTTTGTTCTAACGGGTACCTACTACTGGATAGAATGGTAAGTTTAACCCGCTACAGTATTCAGAACAAAGCTACGCAAGGGTCGTTCTCGTTTCACGCGACAACTCGAGCTCTTCGTCTGATCTAATCTCGTTTAGATCGGTAAGTCCATAGGAAAAGGATAGCAACTATCGGCCAGGGTTTCTTGATGATGTCTCGGCAGTTGCATATATAAGACATTTTATATTGATAAGCTTCATCAGGAGCACAGGGTGTTTCAGAGAGATCATAATTGAATGTGGGTGGTGGTTTCACATAAGGCAAGCACCCTACCTACCTTGAGTTCTAAAAGCTTGCCAATCTTCAAAAATGTTAGCAAAGAGTTCCTCGTACACTTGCTCATTTTCAATTTTGAGGTTGAATTTAAAACGTGATGTTTTTCAACCCTTTCAATGTAATAATTTATAATAGTATGAGTATATTTTACTTTTTGAAGATACGCACTCTTTATTAAGGGGTTACATGGCTTAAGAGGTTTCGAAAAATCGATTTTTTTACTATCTTATTAAATTCAACAAGACATATAGAATATTGTCCTAAATTTTCAAGTTGATCTGAATTTTAGTTTCGGAGATATAGCCTTGAGAACTTGTGCGCTCGAGGCTAGCTAGGCTAAGTGCGCCGTCTTTAAACGGGTTTTTCTTGAAACTGTGTTTTCGAAGTCGGTTGGGAAGATTTCTCGAGAACCAGCAAAGCAGCAACCTCATAAGAGAACAATATTGCTCATATCTTGGGTCCCTCCAAAGGCTTTTGTCGGTTTTCCGTGCTTTGGCAAAGAACGCACAAGGCTTATTCGAAAGTCAATAAAATAGTATACCGAAATTTAAAGTCGGCAGAAAGTTTGTAACCCCGCATTTATAACACTTCGAAATCACGACTCAACCAGTAGTAGTCACAGGCATAGGTAGAAATCGGTGCCCGGAGAGGATATGAACGAGCCTTCTGATACATTGATTAATTGATATTATACACATTGTTTCAGGGCACCGTTTATCTTGAGAATTCCGAGCCTGAGAAGAATTGTCTCCGGTCCCCTACCTCTCACGTTTGCTGAGGATTCAATCGAAGTATCTACTCTTCTGTGCCGAATTTTCCCGGACAAATGAAACAAGTTTAAGAGACACTAAGCAATCGCATATCAATTAAGAAGCTAAATTTTGTGCGACTAATGAATATTTATAGACGATAATTAAATAAACAGCGGAGAATTCGCATAAATCAAATGTTTAATTTTATAGCGAATGTGATTGATACAGCGACGGCGAAAAAGACTAACGCATCAACCACGAGAAGCGGTTGAAGCAGTTGGAGAAGAGGGCGCATTAAATATTTAGTTTCCTTAATGCCAAATACAAAGTGCCTAGGCGCAGCGAACCATCCACTCTGCCTTCTTTTCTGTACTTCAAAAATGAAAATAAACTGCTAAAAAATCAAAGCAAGTCATTAAAAGTTCATTAAAATGCAAGTACAATGAAATAAAATTAATTTTGTGACGGCAAGATTTGGTCTGAAGATTCATTATCCTGCAAAGACGCTTAATGCACGCATATCTTCACACGGTAGTCGCAATGGAGGAGCGCGCTGCCCGCTGTAGCGCATGGAAATCGTGCAAGAAAACAAATTGTTTACAAGCATGCAACATTATTGCTGGCAGCGCACACACACATGAACGTAAATGCGCGGCAGGTAAGATGAGACATCCACGATTCGGCAAGATCTGCTGCCTCACTCGCAGCGCGCTCGTTTTACAGGCGCTCGTTGTGTGCGCCGATCAGCAACGATCAGCGTTCGACGTACTCCATCAAATGATTAATGATGCGACAGCGTCGTTCAGCGCAGCAAGCCAGCGTTTGTTGCCTTGCGGCAATCACCAAGGCTCGCTGTGCGCCGCCTTACAGCGCTTGTAGTTTGGTGTGATTTCTAACGCCTGCAGAGCGCGCACACATTTCGAGGCTGTGAAATTTGTTGCACGATCATTAGCGCCCTTTTTACATGCAGGCGCGCACTGGTTAAGGATAAAGCGCTGCGCAACCGCAAAACAATTGCCTGTGTAATAGTATTTCCAAGTGTCTGCAATTTAGTAGAATCATCATGATTACTAATGATTATTTTCATTACAAATTGTCCTAATACTTTGCTGCTATTTTTTATATAGTCATCGCTTTGTTTACGGGGGGACGGTGCGTCTAACAATGTGCGCAGCAAAACAAAGCGCACAATCAAAACACCTACTGCGCAGGCACAAAAACCTTTGGTACACATACGGCGCAGCAAACGTGTCATCATTAGTTCTTGGACAGGATAACTTTTTATGCTCTTGCAACATGTTGTTTATGCTGTGTTTTCCAAAATTTTGGGGGTTGTTGTTGCCTTTTCCTTTCTTTTCATTTCAATTGGCGGCTTTCTGTGTTTTGTTCGGGGAGATTGATGGATTGCTTTGTCGATTGTTGTTTAGGGAATTCAAAATTATTTTATTTTCCATTACAACAATGAGTTGAAATTTATAAATAATTACAAATGAAAGTGTTAGAAATGGGTTACAGGCACTGTAAGGCAATACTGACTGGCTAAGAAGGTGTTTTGGCGCTAAGAAGGTGAGGAGAGGAAAATATAAAAAAATGAGATATGCTATCAAAACACGAATTAGAAGCCAAAATATGTATAATTTTATTACATAATATATATTCGGAGTTTTTCAATAGGGATGTTAGGTTCTCAAGAATTGGGACTACCTTAAAACACAACCTAGTGGATTTTAAGAAAGCATTTGGGCTTGCGCTCGTATAAAATTGTTCTCACTTAAGGGGTTAAATGGGTTTGCGGATTTAAAGAAATCATTTTTTTATTATCTCATTAAATTCTACAACACATCTAGAATATTGTTCTAAATTTTCAAGTTGATCCGAGAAATAATTTCAGTGATACAGCCCAAGTTCTCAAGACTAGCTAGGCTAAGTGCGCCGTTTTTAAACGCGTTTTCCTCGGAATTGTGTTTTTGAAGTCGGTTGGCAAGATTTCTCGAGAACTAATCAACCGATCTTAATAAAATTTCAGGCAGCTTTTTGAGATACAATTTTTAAAGACTTAAATGAAGATTTTTTTTCGATTACAATTATTTGAAAAAACCAAAATGTTGCCAAAAATCCAATTTTCAGATTTTTTCCTTCGCCCAAGTTCTAAAGTAAAGGTTTTAACTAAAACACGTATTTTTTCTTTCTAGACGATCCGGTAAGGAGTTATCCTGCCAACGCGGGTGCATCTTTTCTGCGAGGAGTCACCGGAAATTGCGTCGCAGGAGTTTAAAATATTTTTTTTTTCCAAAAATTTAAAAAATTCGTTGTTAGTAGTGTATGTTTACAACAATACAAAATTCTAATAAAATGTTTAATTTTTTACAAGAGAAAAAATTTGTTGAAGATGGGCTGTTTACCAGAGGAAACCCATATAACCTCTTAGGAACTTAAGAAAAGTTTGGGAATGGCCTAAAGAAGTTGTGATTTCATATCATTGAATTAGTTATTGTGGGTTGTTTGAGGTCATGGGGCTTTAGCAATAAAACAGTCTCTCTTCAAGCTTAAGAAGTCAATTTTGAACGTGATATTCATAATATATGATCCGATTTATTAGAAAAAGTACTCGAAAATTGGGTTCGTTGTTTTAGTACCTGCAAAAGAAGTCGTGGAGACCATTATAATTTATTAAAGGAAATATTTCCCCGGTCAAATACCAGTGGAAACGTGAAAATATATAAAAATCGATGAGCTGCTGTGAGCCCAGGAAAAACGTTCGTCTATATTGAATGATCGCAAGTCGCGGTCGAAAGAGACTGTCCACTTTGAGGACAAAGGTTTTTGCTTGTTGGACTTTTGAGAGTTATGGTGGGATGGTTTGATATCAAACTACTGCTGTTTCCACTTGATGTATGGTGTGTGGGAGTAATTGTGTTTCCAAGTGTAGTGTGTGTGCCAGTGCTGCTTTGTGGGTGGTGTGTTGTAGTGTGCATGAGGGCGGAAAGCTTAACTCATTTAGCCCAATGTTATATTCAAAACTTAATTGTATCGACATTTGAATTTCCTTAACAATTAGTGTGTTTGTTTTTTTTGAAAAGAAATCATATCACTTTTATGGGAATGGTCTGTTTTTGTTAAACAGCACTTGTTGCTTCAACTGAAAACCACAACCACCAAAAAAAAAATGTTTCAAAATTCCTAGTATAAATTTTATATTTTAGTGCAACACCAGCCCCAAAATATTGTTTCGTACACTTACTAACACTACTGAATATTCCCTACCACATAAAAATCCATGCCATTGCATATACGCATATGTGTGTGTGTGTTTGCCGAAATACCGCTCGGCATGTTTTTAATGCGTTTCTAACTGAGCCAACGCATCATTTGTTTTACGAACTGAAAATCGCTTTGGTGGCAACAGATGCCGCGCGCTGATTGTCGGCCGAGCTGTCAGTGCAACAAAGGCCGCGCACAACCGCGAGCTTACCCATGGATCCACATACGTGTGTGTATATGTGTGTGTGCGGGTATTAATATGTCGAGTTATTTACATGTGAGCGCATTTATTAGACGCCGCTTGCCACCTTTGTGTTCTTGTTCTGGTTCTATTTTTTGATTATCAAACTGTTTGGGCGCTGTCTGCGCCTGCTGCTACAACAAGCATGCTGTCATGCACACACATGCATACACATACACTCATAGGTTGCATTCAAATGATCACTCAAATGATTAAGAGTGCGCTTACTCACACACAGCCATACACACTCCTATCAAAAAACAAGTGTAATTTATCAGCGCATACGCTTTGGTGATTTTTTTCGTGTGTGATTTGTTCTTGTTGCTGTTGTTTGCTGTTTTATGCCACGAAAATTAAGTGTTAATTATCAGCAGCGCTCTGGGGTGTCGAAATTTGTCAGTTAACACGCTGAAACAACAAAAGCCATCAGCTAACTTGCTCCAATCAGCTGTCTATGCAAACATTTATTATAAGGTGGTTCCCTCAGTTGTTGTTGTTATTTTTTGTTTTTAGTTTTTGAAAATTTTATTGTTGCAGTTGAAATGAACTGTCGCTACGTATTTGTAAACGTAATGATTTATTAATTCTTCACTTGCGGGGGTAAGGCCACTGGCTTAATTACTTTCAACTGAAAAAATATTTTAGAAAATATTCGAATATAAAAATCACTATAAAATTAAAACGAGCGTGGTGCGGCAGACAAAACGGATGACAGCTATAAAGTGTGGACATGAAAAGGCAATAAAAAGTAACTAAAAGTTATTCAATAACTAAAATTTGGGGAGTCTCTTTGAGTTTTTTCGAGCCTCTTTGCATACTTGTGTGAGTCCGCCGGTGCTGCGGACATTTAAGAGTATTAAACTGATATTAAAATTATTTGGATACTAATTATATAACGGTTTTTTAGTAAACAAAATAATTCAAAACTCGAAACTCTCGTATTCAGATTTTTCTTAATGTTTCTTTATTTTTCGTATTTTTTATTTTACAAATAGCCACCGAACTTAAAGAGCTCTTAATATGCTCTCGAAGAAACTACTTATATCCGTTATACTTCTTGTGGACAGTCAACCAAAATTTAATGCCTTATGGTTCCCAAGTATTTTGTGTCGGGTTTTCGCTAGAGCTGGGCATTTACAGCCATGTGGAAATCCGTTTCCACATTCCCTTCTAGCTTGCAGCTGCCGCAAATGTTGTTTAAGGCAGACTAATCTTTAGTAGCTGTATATCGGTATATAATATTTCTCTTCTCCTAGGCTCCTAGTTTCGCTAACTCGTCTGCTTTTTCATTACCGATAATATTCCTGTGACTGGGAACCTAAATTATGGACAAGTGCAGTTGACCTGCCAGTGAGCTTAAAGCCCTCCTACAGTTGTTGCAGGCTGCAATTAATGTGTGGTGTCGACCAGGGAAGCAATGCTAGCTGACTGCTCGTGTAGATGGATGCTTTCTGTACCCTCCCGTAGTTATTCAATAGAACTTTACAGGCCTTCCCTATACCTCGAGCTTCAGCTTGGAAGATGCTGGCTTAGCTATGTAGGCTGATTGTAAGAGATAAGTCAAGATCGTTGTAGTATTCCACCATCTCTACTCTACAGTTAATTTTACACTCTATTCACATCTGGAGGGAATCCTCATCCGAAAGTGACTTTTGATATCTAACCTTGGGAGACTTTAGTCTGATCTACTTACGCTTAGCTGGCTCACGATGGCGCAAGAAATCCTTGTACCACTGGGATAGGAAAGATTAAATAGAGGAATTTCGGTATTATTCGTGAAAAGCATCTGTTCTGTTTTATAAGAGTTAACATCGAGGCCGCTGTAACCTTCGTAGTTCCCTTTTCATAATTCAATTGAGCCGAAGTAGTATTCCATTCAGCGCTAACACCCATAACAACTGGCAAAGGTCACATCCTTGAGGATAATGCATTCAATATTTGTAATACAGGGTAGGCCATTTAAAGTTGACCCATTTGTTTCTAAAAAAAAGAACAAAAGAAAACAATGTTTTTTGTTCATTTCAAAAATAATTTATTTTGGTCCAAGGGGATTTGTTTCTGCTAATATTTAAAAATTAGATCGCGTAAATGGGCACCTTTAGCTTTGACAGCTAAATGCACTCTTTTTTCGACATTTTCCATGACTTTGGCCAATGTTTCGGATGATATGGCGGCTGTTTCACGTCGAATGTTGGCTTTCAGTTGAGCTAAGGTCTTTGGCTTATTAGCGTATACCTTGGATTTCAAATAACCCCACAAATAAAAGTCTGGTGGCGTCAAATCTGGTGATCTCGGTGGCCAGTCAACATCACCATTTTTCGATATCAATCGCCCGGGGAAAAATGGTCGCAATAAATTGATTGTTGGTCGAGCTGTATGGCATGTAGCCCCGTCCTGTTGAAACCAGAAGTTATCCATGTCATTTTCGCGAATAATGGGTATCACAAAATCCGTTATCATGGCTCGATAACGCTCACCATTGACTGTTGTCGTGGCTCCATCATCGTCTTCGAAAAATACGGTCCGATGATCATATCGCGCAACACCGCACCAAACTGTTACTTTGGTCGTAAAGAGGCTGTTCTTCAATTAATTGGGATTTTCGGTGGCATAAAATCGGCAATTTTGCTTGTTTACGATGCTCCAATTCAACGAGAAATGATGCCTCGACTCTTGACATGATGAGTTTTCGCCAGAAAGGTCAACTGCGTTTTCAGCCATTTCGATGGCCCATTTGCGCAAAATTAAGGCGTCGGCGGATAATCAGCTGGGTTTAGATTTTGTGCCATTTGAATTTTATATGGAAACATACTTCAAATCTTTATGACATTATGCGTCGGAGAGTGGTGCGAGAGAGTGTCTAATTCGCTGAGAGCTAGCGATAACTCGATGTCCGGATGGAGTCTCCTCAATACTGGCTCGTACAGCTTCGATATTTTCATCAGAACGTCTTGTGCCCGTTGTCTGGATGCATGACTGGCATTACTGAGATTACCGGTGTTCACTAAATTTTGCGTATAAAGACTCAATTGTGTTCGTAACTGGAGCACTGGTTTCACTTGTATTTTCAATTGGCGCAACGCAGCGATGAGTTAGACACGACTGAAACGTTATTGTTGAACATAAAGCTGAACAATTTCAGCGCGTTCTTTGGAGTGTACTGTTCCATGGTATAGAATTGTCTTCGAATGACTGTCACTCATAACAGCGGTATGACATTAGCCGATTTGTCAGCGCTGTTAAAAGTTACAGCGTTGCCAGATGGGTCAACTTTAAATGGCCTACCCTGTACTTATAACTCCAAGCAATTTTTTCAGCTATCTAAGTTAGACTGTGTAGTATTCCTCTTACACCTTTTCCGCCATATATAATATATGAGATCATTCGGAACGTAATCCCTTATTCCCTTATCTAAGACTAACCCTTTTTCTTCTTTGGCATTAAAACCCTGGTTCGGTCCGAGCCGAGAAAACAAAACTTCCCCAGTAACCTGTATATTGCAAGATCCGCAAGTTGCTGTGTACTTGGTCCTTCCATTGGATGAGTGTTCACCATTGCTGCCATTATCTACCTATAGATCTCGAGTCGAAGAAGCACTTCGCTAGAGCATCATCTTCCATGTGAACAATATGGTCTGACCAGTGCATTCATTGAATTTGTATGCGCTGAACTATATCCTTGCCGCCATAGAGCTCATACAGTTCGTGGTTTCAATTTCTTCGATATTCATCGTTCACGCGGACTGCTACATCTGAACTCGTTCGTGTTTCATTTTTAATTTAACTGTGCGCCAAAATGTAGGCAACATTTTGAATTTAGAGGCACATATTTCTCAATTTCTGCCGGGTTTTACCTCGATTAACTACTATAACTGGTTTAACTCAATTTATTTATAGCTTAGCTAAAAATTTTAAGACGTTTTCTTGTGGTATTGACTTTTTACGCCAAACAAGTATGCAGTCAACTACGCGCCGAAATGTAGGCAACATTTTTTGAATATTCTACGCAAACGCAAAAGTTTTACATTTTTTTATTTCTATCATCAAATATATTCCAATATTTTCATCGGCTGAAGGCCTAGTAGCCAGTGCTGCGATTTCATGTATTTATATAATAAATACTTTATTGTATAAATGATTATAAAAAAAAAATAAAAAAAATAAATTTTCATTAAATTTTTTTCTAAAAAAAAAAATAATAG
>JBAWJQ010003814.1:0-85302 GCA_037783105.1 Bactrocera zonata | reverse complement strand
ACTCGCTGGTACAAGTGCCGGCTCGCTCATGCTCCGGTGCGATACTTTGCGTAAAAATGCTGATTAGCTCAGCGCCGCTTACTCATGGCTATGCTTTGATGGACGATTTTACGGCTTAACTCAATTAGTGCGGAGTCAAAGCGCAATTTTTCGACATTTCATGCGGTTAAATATTTCATTACCCCGTCATTTGTACGTTTCATTTTCCGAGCTTTTATGGGATTAATTACCGCAATTACGGCGCTCAGCTCTTCGTCTTACATGCGAATTAAAGCTTTTACTGCAATCAGAATACAGTTCACTGTCCGGGTCCATATAATACATAAATTGGCTTGCTTTTCTTAAATTTTTTAATGGAGTGCAGATACGGTCACAAGTATTGCTGTGTGGATTTATTTCTGCTAACTAAGTAATAAGTGTAATTCAAAATTTAAAAATTGTGAGGAACTTGCAACTGTTGAAGGAGTTAATTTCAATGAGTGGAGTGAATGTTTATGATATTATTCTCAAGTCCTACATACAAGTTAAGGTCATGTATTGAAACTTCGAACGATTAAGTTTAATATTTGCTTTAAAAATATTTTATTGCAATAGCGTTGGCGCCATATCACTCAAACACCCTTCAAAGGTACTTAAAATATCTCATTGGCCCTCCAGATTAACCTAACCTAACCTAACGAAACCTTTAGAATAACAAATAAAACTATGCGTCACTGTCTTAAAGGCAAAATAAGCTTTGTGTCTGAGTCAGTGGAGAAATATTGAAAATTTAAGGAATTCATTAAATATTTACTTACAGTTAACTCGAGAAATCTCGGTATATAGTCTATCTAAAACCATAGATGCATTTAGTCAATGCACCCAAAATTTCAAAAAAATTTCCTATTAGAAGTTAAGTACAAATGAGTTTGGAAGATGTGAAAAAGCTGCCTGAAATTTATTAAAAAAGCCCGATATACATTGGGTAAATCAAATTTCAAACAAAAAATATTTTTCTAAGTTCGTAGTACTGTCCTTAGTTACTATGCCAAATATTAGCGGAATCTGTCACCCAGTTTGTTTACAGCAGCTGCTCAAGTCCGTACGACTTAGTAGAGCGCTGTGAGTGGATAATGGATAAAAATATAGAAATACTATACAGTATAGTAACCAAATTTGGTGTGCGGAATCAATGCGGTTGTTGGAAAAGGCTTACGCGGATTCAAAAATACAAGCCTACGAGTACAACAAAGTCTTCAAAGACGGTCGAGAACACGCCTAGTTCTTGGACGACGCTCTTCAACTGATGAAAATATTAAACACGTGAAGGAGTTCAACATTTCTCGCAAGATTCGAATGATTTTGGTGGATATTTTGGGTATAAAACGTGTTTTTGCTCGACTCATTCCGATAAAGCTGAATTATTTTCAAAAAGCGTATGATTGTGACCGAATTTAAGGCCAAAAATGCAATAAATATCATCGCTTAAGCACCGTATTCACCAGATTTGGCTCTGTGTAATTTTTTCTTGTTCCCTAAACTGAAATTGCTTACGAAAAGTGTTTCGAAGCTTGGAAAAGTCGCTGAGATAAGTGTATTTCATCCGGTGAGAAGTAAAATAAAAGAAAAATTATGTCCTCCTGTGATCCTTGACACCTTGCGCATGTTTTAAGAACAACTGAAGACATAAAACACAAGAAAACGATCGGCAGTCCAAGTTTGTCGAAGATGCACGAGAAGAAGATGTCGGCGTGCATTCAAAAGTATATGCGCTGGAAGAAAGAGTGTGAATCCGTCATAGATTTTTGGTAGAGATGAAATTGAATATTGATGGTGCTGCTGGTTTCGGCTCCTCTTAACGGGATATCGGCAAATGAATGAGACGCAACTTTGAAGGACGCTCTGTAATGGTATGGGGTGCCTTTAACATACAATCATAAGTTGGGGGATGAGTTTCATTACTAGGAATATGAGCTTCAGAGGTATACAGATTAGCTGGAGGATGTGTTAATCACATACATAGACAATATTGTAGCAACAGAGTACATTTTTTCAGCAAAACATTTATGGGACCTGATGGCATCCAACGTATACGGGAATCGTATGCAATTTGCATTAGCTTCAAAGCTTAAGGACCGAATAAGAGCCTGTTAGATGGAAAGGCTTCTTATTTACTGCTGAGTTAATTAATGAGTGATGAAATGAAAATATTAAGAACATAACAAAAATGCTAGTGTATTTAAGGGGTTAGACGAGCTTCCTCGGCCTTTTTTTAATAATTTTTTTTTTTTCTTATAAATATTTTTGAGAGATATGACGAAAATTTAATATTGAAAAATTTCGAAAAAAGAGCATTTAATAAATAATGTTGTAAATATATATAACGCGCATGTAAGTATGTTCTTGTTGCGCCACCATTTTCCAATTTTCCAATCATTGCACACAAAAAGTGCAAAAAAGCGTAAATAAAACCGCAACGGCAGTGGCATTGCTAACTAAATTAGTTGCCTCAATGTTGAAGTGGCGCATTTCGAGTTCACTAATCGCTCCAAGCGTCTGTGTGTTTGTGTGTCCATTAATTAATGCATATATATATGCGTGTGACTGAGTGTGCAATGTGGACTCGCCGCATAATAACGCTTTGGCTGACAAACTTCGCTGCAAGTTCACTTCCACGTGAAAAATATGAAGATACACACCGCCGACATACAACAAAATTAATAACCTTCAGTTGCATGTTTTAATTTGTATTTTTTTTTTTTTTTTTTGTTGCCGGAGGGGGAATCTTCGAAAGATACCGTCTTGTTTCGGACGGCATGCACGATTCATCCCACTCGCGCATGTGCCGCCATTGTTACCAAGAGCGGAACCTGCGGAGTAGGACGCCTACGTACTAAACCCTAACTCCGTCTCCTCACGCTATTTATTTCCTTGCGGGACCGCCGCTAGGCATTTCTTCGCAAGGATAGCTTTAGCCGGTTGGCTCTCTTTCTACGGGTTTTCCAGCTCCAAGTTGATCGCTCGTCTTTCGCTATTTCTTTCCCATTCCTTCCTTCTAAGCTCTATTAGGACTGTCGCGCTCCATTCTCTAATAAACTTCCACACCTGCTGAGAACGTAACATGTGTGGTACAATATTTTCAGGGGTTAGCCGCTCTGCGAGAAGTTGCTCTAGCTCCTCTCTTTCATCTTTATAACGGGGGCACAGGAAGAAAATGTGCCACGCGTTCTCATTCTCGTTTCCGCAAAAAGAGCAGTTAAACCCATCGTCATGTCCATATTTGTATAAATATTCTCTAAAGCAGCCGTGCCCAGTCAGGAACTGCGTCAAGTAATAGTCAGTTTCTCCGTGATTTCTCTCTACCCATTCCTGCACGTTTCTGATCAACGTGTGTGTCCATCTACCTTTGGTTGTTTCGTCCCATCGTTTCTGCCACTCATTAAGGCTGGTTTGTCTTTCTTGTTGCTTCTCTTGTTTATTTAGTCGTCTGCCCGCATTTTTTGTTTTGTCGTAAATTCTTTTTAGCTCCATCGCCATAATATCTGGAGGCATGATACCTGAGATAATTCCAGCCGCTTCGTGCGACACAGTCCGGAAAGCGCAAGCTACCCTGATTGCACTTAGCCGAACTACTGCTTTTGCCGTACTCGCATATGTTTTATTCAGCAATGCTGGTCCCCATATGGGTGCGGCGTACATCAGTACTGACTGGCTAACTTTTGCCAGGAGAGCGCGTCTATTTTGGCTAGGTCCACCTATGTTGACCATGATTCGGGTTAGTGCAGCCGTCACCTTTGCCGCTTTCTCGCAGGCTTTTGCGATGTGGGTCCGATAGTTTAGCCTCGCGTCAATAATTACCCCCAGGTATTTCAACGATTGTTGCGTTGGGATATTGTATCCGTCGATGTTGAGCGTAGTCGCCTCTAACTTTTTCCTACTCGTTATTAGTACCGCTTCAGTTTTTTGGCCTGCTAACTGGAGCTTTGCCTTTGTGAGCCATTCTTTTATTTTTATCGCCACGTGGTTGCATAGATACTCTACATGTCTTATTTCTTTTGCCACTACCGTTACTGCTATATCATCAGCGTACCCGATTATTTGTATTTCTTTGGGCAGTGGAAGACGTAGCACACCGTCGTATAAGACATTCCACAGTAGTGGCCCTAGTACTGAGCCCTGTGGTACACCGCCTGTTATAGTGTAGTTTTTAGGGCCTTCTTCGGTGTCATATAGCAGTAATCTGTGCGAGAGGTAGCTAGATATGATCTTCAGTAGGTAGAGTGGTGTCTTCTTTTGTTTCAGGGCGTCCATGATATGCGGCCAATAGGCCGAATTGAAAGCATTTTTAACGTCGAACGTCACAACCGCGCAATATTCTTTGCTGCCATATAACCATCTGGTTCCTTCAATTGCCTTACTTGCGATCTCTGTTAGCTTTTTTATGGCGTCTACTGTCGACCTGTGCCTTCGAAAGCCATACTGGTTTTCAGCTAATCCCGGTGGCTGTCCTTCTAGATGTTGCTCTAGCCGCGCACAGATTATACGCTCCAGTATTTTCCCCATTGTGTCCAACATACATAGTGGTCGGTAGGAGCCTGGCTCTCCTGCTGGTTTATTTGGCTTTTGTATAAGCACTAGCCGCTGCTTTTTCCAAATCTTAGGGAATACTCCCTCCCGTAAGCATTGCGTATAGACTTCCGTAAATGGGGTGGGTTTATAGTTAATAGCGAGTTTTAGGGCCTTATTCGGTATGCCATCTAAGCCTGGTGCTTTTGCATTTTCGAATCTCTCTGCTGCTTCAATAGTTTCTTGTTCAGTAACTAGCGGTGCGTTTGTAGCTTCCTTTATTTGCTGCATTTGTAGCAATTGCGTCGGAAAGAGCGTTTGGACAACCGTCTTTAGAAGTCTAGGGCATGTAGGCGCTTGTCCTTTATTGTCTTTAAACTTAGACATGACGATTTTGTATGCATCTCCCCACGGGTTTTCTTCGACCTTGTTGCATAGCTCTTTAAAACAGCAAGCTTTGCTCTTCTTTATTGCTTTCTTCAGTTCGTTTCGTTTTCGTTTAAATCGCTCGTTTAGCATTGCAAAATCTGCCGTTTGTCGTCCCCTTTGACACTGACGCCTAGCTTTGTGGCATTCACTTCTCAGGGCTTTAATAGTGTCATTCCACCAATATGCGGGTTTCCTGTATGCGCCTTGTTTTTTCCTGCACATCGCGGCATCGCAGGCTTTGCTGACATATTTGACTAGGCATTCAGCCTTCTGTTCTGTGTCCATAGCGTAGTTCGGATTATCTTCTAGCATTAATTTGTAGATATCTTCATCAAGTGTTTCGGCTTTCCAGCCTCTGGTTTGAACCTTTTACGAGCCTTAGGCATTTTGTGCGTTTTGCCGATTTCAAGCAGGATTGCTAAGTGGTCACTGTGTGTGTACAAGTCGCTGACTTGCCATATACACGACCGCACTAGAGAGCTACTAGCGAACGTAATATCGATCACAGAGCCGCGGCCGTTTTTTTCGAACGTATTTCTGTTACCAATGTTCAGCAAGACGGTGTTCAGTACCGAAAAAGCCTTCAGAAGGATTTCTCCTCGCCTGTTTGTGTACGCGCTGCCCCACTCCACTGCCCATGCATTGAAGTCACCTGCCACTATGTTCACTGTGGTGTTCGACACTTCTCGTACTAGGTTATCGATGATTCTTGCATATTCATCCTGTGCGATGCTTGGCGGGATGTAGCAACTATAAAAGTTTATTCCGCAGATTTTTGCCCGCGTGTAATAGGCTTGTCCTGTTAATGGTATTTCCTGAAACACGTTTTCTCCACAGGCCCAAATGGCCGCTTTGCCCGTTAGGTCGGAGGTCCACGTCGCTGCGCTAATGTTTTTATATTGTTCGCAGACTATTGCCACGTCGATTTTCTGCTCAAACACTGTATGCGTAAGTAGGTCTTGAGCTGCTTCGCAGTGGTTGAGGTTGAGCTGTAGGACTCTCATATTTTGGCTCTTTTGCACGCTTCTTGGTAGAGAGGACATTTCTTGCTGCCTATCTGATGGTCAGACTTCTCTTTTCCATGTTTTATACATGCACTGCAGGACGGCTCCTTACTGCATGTCTTTGCAAAGTGTCCTTTTTCCCCACATTTGAGGCAGCACTGACTCCTATCATCTGAGTTTTTGCAGGTTCTCGCCAGGTGGCCATATTCCAAACATCGGAAGCATTTTTTAAGGTTTGGTTTCTCCCTAATTCTGCACACCACCCATCCTATTTTAATTTTTTTGGCTTCAACAAGTAGCCTAGCCTGTAAGGTGGGGAGGTTTATTACGGCTGTTTGGGTGCCTGCGTATGACGCCCTAATGGCTCTGATTGAGCTTTTATCAAACTCCTCTAGTTTTCCTATTTGCGTACGAATAGCATTTGCAATGTCTTCCTCTCCGGTTATTTCATCCAGATCCCAGATTTCCACAGTGGTCTCACTGGTTAGGGCTTTAATTTTATGCATGTGTGTGTGTGTGTGCGTGAGCCACTTGTTATTTAAAGCCCCGTATAAAGTCTGGCAGCAGCGTATATGAAATCAGAATTTTTTAGCAGAATCCACTGTGTTGCCTAATCAAATTATGCTCAGCATAAATTTGCGCTCCTGCCGCCCTGCGCCTAAAAGTGTGCTGTGCAGTGCTGAGTGTGTGCGTGTTGGCGCTGTGAAAAAGCCGCGCGGCGTTGTTGCAACTAAATTGCTTTGCATAATTTGTTAGTAATTAAAATTAATTCCTATTTAAATTGCATTATGCAGTTGTGTAAGGTGGACTTTATATAAATTTTATGAGCCACTCACACACATGCATGCGCGTTTTTGCTAAACTAGACGCTACACTAGCACACATGAGCATGTCTTCTTTATGTGCGTGTGTGTGTGCGCTATGTGAAATCACACGCGGCGTACAAGCGCCTCTGGCTTGTTGTTGGGCCGCACATTTTGCAATTATTCAGAAATTTCATTTGGAAATGCTAAATACGCAGCCAATGTAATTATATTATGATTTCGCATTTTATTTATTTTTTTTGTTGTTTTTTTTTTTGGGTTTTTGTTGATACTTTATTGATTTTTTGCTTCACATAAGTGTGTAAACAAAACAATTTAATTATGAAATGCATTATTTTTAAGCTGTGCGTTTTATAATTCATTCAATTATTTTGTCTCTTTTTGCCCCGCGTTCGCGTAATTTGCGCAACATTACAAAAAATTATGTTTCACGTCAGTTTTGTCACATTTTCAGCTTCTAACTAATATTTATTTAATTAAAAGATAACACCAAAGTAGGCGGAGCCGTAAAAAAGTGTTGTTTTTGTGGATGCAGAGAGTTCTTACTTCTGTGCTACGAACTTTTTGTTACCTAATGTGAACGGGAGGCAACAAAAATGCAGATAAAATTAATTTGTCGTATTTCGATTGTAATTGTATGCCGCTTAATTATTTGAATAATTTTATTTTAATTTATGGCTGTTGTGCAATTTAATATGGAGGAAAGAACTTAATAATACTTAAATTGTGTAATTTAATTTTTTTTTAATTTTTATTAAATATATTTTTTTAATTTTTTTATGTTTATATATATATATTTTTTTTTTTTTTTGATTTTTTTAACATTTTTTATTTTCTTTTATTAATTTTTTTATTAAAATATGGGTTGTTGGTACTTTCATCAAAGAGCAGGTACCTGGCATCCATAAATTTGGTTTGCCGTTGGTTGAAGTACCAGTTCCGACTCAAATCAATCATATCCTAAATATGTCTTAATTTTCGAAGAATAATGGAATAGTGAGTCAAATTATCGAATCCGACACGATCGAAACAATATCTTGAAATCATCAAAATCGTATCAAGGATAAAACTCCGATGAAATGAACCTACTTACCGACCCGACCAAATACCTTCTGTGCCTAATAGATGGCGATAATGTCGAAATCATTGAAACCGCAAAATGGAAAATTTTTCTCGAAATTTATCCGTTGTTGAGTCAATTGGAAGAATTTTTATTAACGTGATAAACATTTTAAGGACCACCTTAAATTATATTTTAATACTTATTTTGGAGACAAGAGACAATAAAACACAAACAACTAAATTTTATAATAAATATTAGGTAGTCGAAAAAGTCTTTTTGTGATTCTTATATACGTAATGAACTTAAGTGAACCAAATATGTATCATTTAGGTCGATCACGTTTTGACATTTTTCTGTGGTTTAGCGTTGTCCTGAGGTAAGACGAAGCCCTTTCTGTTGATCAGTTCTGGCCGTTTTTCGCTTGCCTGCTTTAATCTCATCAATTTTTGACAGTAAAATGTAGAATCAATCGTTCGGCCAGGCTGGAGCAGCTCATAGTGGATGATTCCTTTCCAATCCCACCAAACACTCGTAATGACATTTCGAGGCGTCAATTCTGGCTTTGCGACTATTTCACGAGCTTCACCACGCTTAGACCATGATCTTTTTTCGTTTCGGCATACGACATCTATTGACAAAATACGAAAAGTCTTTTTCGACTACCCAATATTTAGAGGATTTTCATAAGGATGGAAAAAGGTACTAAAATTTATCACTCGTTCATGTAATTGGCTCATTACAGGCTTGGGTAGATTTTAAATTTGCAATTCAAGTTAAATTACTGAGGCAGTGGTGTGTCCCTCAGCTCAGTAAGTCCACTCGAAAGGAGGTAAACGGTATATATACATCTGTTGAAGAATCAAAAGGCATTAAAAAATTCGATCCAAATTTTTTTGCTGATCGAATTGATATTAGAATCGGAATGAAACATTAACTCTGATATAAAAGTGTTTCTCGAAAACCGAAAAAATGTATACCAATCAAAACACACTCGATAAAATCAAGATAAGTGGAAACAGATCCAACGTCAAACTTCTGGAAAAATATGAAAAAAGTCAGCAAGTTTGATTGTAGATTTTACAGCCAACGATTGACTAAAACAACAAGCCGTAACTATTTTGTTGAACAACACTGTATGTATAAGAATGCCACCTTTTTTATAAATCATTCTGACTACTGTAAGGCGATGAGCCAAGAAGGAATGCCGATGAAGAAATTAATGTGAACTGAGCAAATGCATATATTTTCCGAACGTCTGTATTAATATACCGTTATGTGTGCAATTATTGCCTGTGACATTTCATGTTGCTAATATTGAATCATTTATAAGCAAGAAAATTAAGCATTTAGGTATACTGAACTGTGTGGAACAGGTGGTTAAAGCAGAATAGTAAAATAATATATTGTTATACACATACTTACATACATACATACAAACACATCAGTGAAAGCGTACTACATTTGGTTGGAGATGGCACGAAGCCTGAAGGCATTGCGATCGAGAAATATGGACACCTTTATTGTGCCAGTGCACTCAAGCACACACACAGACAACCGGTGTTGGCCACTCATACGCCCCGGTGCTTGCCATTGCAGTGATGAATTGCGCTGTGCGTAATTGCGTTGGCAGTAGGCAACCATGTGTGGTTATGCTAGTAGAGAAGCTCATAATATTCGTCTACTGCAAGCCACCTTAAAACTAGGGCGCACGCATACAAACGCACTTTACAGGAGGTCTAAGCGTTTCCTTTGCCTGTGCCACAGAGAAGTCAGCTTAATTACACTGCAGCGCCTTGTTGGCATGACGGGGCTTTTCAGTGCCGAATTACGCACGAATGCCGCAAATGTTTGCAGCTATTAATTTATTATTTTGTGTTGAGCACTTTTAAAGTTTATGCTGTTTATGCTTCAATAAATACGGAGCTCTTCTTCTTTTGTTGCTATACAATCTTTAAGCATACCTTTAGGCGCCCAATTCCCCCAACTTTTCACATTAATAACAGCTTACACCTAAAACGGGTAGACACATGACTTCCATTAATCACCTTCGTGTGTATGCATAAGCACTTAAGTCACTCAGCGTTAAGTTAAGGTAGGCCTGTCGATTTTGCCCGCTCGCGTGACAATCTGCTAGCGATGGAAAGTGCAGTTGAGCGTTGGCTGCGTCATTCATGAAATATTCATTCAGTTTCATAATCAGAAGCCGCCATTGCCGGCAGGCTAATGTGTGAGCTGTGAACGCTGTTTCAACGTGAACCGAACCCTTTCGAAAATTCGCCGGTGTTGGCCGCTGCCATGAAAATTGCCACAATTAAAGCAATTATCGGAGGCAATTACTTGCTGGGAGGATAAATGTGGCCGTTCAGCTGTCAATAGTTCTTGCTAAGGTCTTGGTGCTTCCTTTTATACAGAAATGTAACCTTGAAGTTTTGCTTTGATACAAATCGTATCTCTGATTGCTGGCGCTGCGTGTATTAATGCGTAAAACTTTAACCGTGCTGTCATATAGCAAGCCTTGCTGTCTTTTCTTTTCATTTCAATTGTATATTTTTAGTCGCTGTCTGTAAGCGCCACCTACTCGCTTAAAGGCCTTGCTTGACTAGCAATCATTAAGTATCCGTATGAAGTCCCCCCACTCTCTGGAGTATCATTTATTCCGCCCGCATGCTCATTTGGTTTGGTTGGCAAATAAATAACCACTAGTATGCACACAATCAAAACTATCTATGATTGAAAGGCAAACACTTTTTTGTGTCGCCGGAAATCGTATGCGATAATCAATGGCGTATTTATTGCATTTCATTATCACAAAAGGCCCATGACAAAAATGACGACGAAATACCTAAATAAATTGAGGCATAAATTTGCTTAAATTTCGTGCTCCACGACCGGCACACACACACACACATACACATACATGCATATATACAAAGCCATGCTCATTGATTAACTAACAACTACAGGCGGGCGCATTTACAAATGATGTTGCGTAACCTTAACGAGCGCTGTCCGGCGCATAACGGCGAGTGTTCATTGTGTCGACGACGGTGTTGATGATGTCGATGACAACAACTGAACAGCTGGTCAAGCGACAATAATGCTGGCACATGCTGAACGCTAGGCAAATGAATGCGTTAATAAATCAATGGAAATAAATCAATGATTTTCACAGTTGTTGTACTTGTACTTATGAGTGTCGATACATAAGCAAGTACATATGTCATTTTGTTGATTTTTTGTTGTTGTTGCCGTTTATTCATTGTATTGTTTGCAACTACTCAATTGTGCGCATTTACTTATATATAATAAATAATATGCATATGTACGTTTTTATGTGTGTGTGTAGTTGTGTATGCCAACATGTTTACACCTAAAGTGTGACATGTCAATGACAGATAAGTGTGCAGCCTTTTGACTCTAATGAAAGGAAATGTTGTGCTGTTTGAATATATTTCCGGTCATTAAGGCTTTGAATAACAACTAATAGCGTACAATCCAGCCCACTGCCACTGCACACACACACGTGCACGTAGCTGTCGCTGTGCTGCATTTCATAAGTAAGTTATCGATCTGAGCGCTCAAATAAATGCGGAATACTCGGCCCGTGCAATAAATCTTAATTTCCATCGATATGAAGGCGTTCACTTCAAATACTAGTATGAATATATTTGTATATGTCTCTAATGTTCATCAACCTTTGATGAATCAGGTGCTTAAGCGCAGAGCCTTGCATACTCACAGGCGTAATATTTCAATGCACACCGACAGCTAAGTTTAAAGGAAGGACCAGATTGTTCGTACTCCTATGATAACATAAATGAAACATTAATTTTGATTTTATAACTGGTCTATGAATTAGTTTATGTAATGATTTCTGAATAACTCGTGAAAATTCAAAGAAATGCTTGGATTACACTACCCATGAAAAATTAGGCGATTTTCGTGAACTTTTTTTAAAAAAAGGTACTAAACAGAATGTTTTGAAGATATTTCGAGATAATTAAGGATATTCTCAGCTATATTTTAATTTCTTTTTTTTTACAAAAATATTGAAAAATAAAGGAGTTACATATGTGCTTTCTTCGGATAAGCCAAAAAAAAGTTCCCCAACTGCTGACATGATTCCGGCCGAATGAGTAGCTTAAACAAAAATAATCAAAAAGGTTATCAATATTGAAGGTCTTTCCTATACAATGAAAAATATCAAAAATTAACAAAATGGCGTAAATTTGAAAAAAAAAATAGTTTTTTTAGGTAAAAATTTATCGTTTTTTAATGCCAAACTGACAATTTTCAACTGATCAGTAGACATATTTAAGAATACTCGGTCGATTTTTCGTTGAGTTATGCTGTCAGCAATTTTGAAAAATGCCGTTTCGAGCAAAACGCGTTTGAATTTCAACTATCCTATTTATACAAACGAGCGGGGGCTCTTTAGAAAGCGGCCATTCAAAAGCTATTCAAGATACCACCTTGTAGAGTTCACAGGATATTTTAGAAAGTATACACTATCGACAAAACAAATCCTTCCTTTTTCATCTTTTTTTATATCAAGAATATTTTCACAAGGTTTCAAGGCAATCGCAATTAAAGTGTAGGAGATAGAACATTTGGAAAAGGTCAGTTGGTTAGTTTAAACCACTGGGTAACTTCAATCTCTAATCATGTTTTTCTCGAAAATAGTTTTCAAAATCCGTGATCATGATTTCTCAAGAGCTAGTGAAGCGATTTTATTAAAGTCTTACACAGTTTTTTCCATTCTATTTGAAACCTGGGGTCTATTTGACCTCATGATTGATCAAAGTATATTTTTTCGAATTAGATTGCAACTAAATTTTTTAAGGCAACTTGTGGTGAAAATTAAAATTAAAACCATACTGCTTCGCTTGCATCTTTGCCGAAAATTCAATTTTTATTCAAGTCCTTCGATTAATCACGATTGATTTTAATTGAATCCTTCGTCTGTTATGCTGACCAGCGGGAGGGGATGTTTTCCCGGGCCAATGGCTAAATTTCCAAAAAAGATGTAGGAAAAATTTTCAAAATATTATACAAAAGCTCTTTAATATGATCAAAAGTTGTAATAAATTAATTAATTTATTATATGAAAAAAGTTGCGTTAAATAATACTTTTTTTCAGCAGTTGAAACTCAAGTTTTGCCTTAAACAATATTCTTGTTATATTTCAAGCAAATTTGGGTAATTGGAACTTGAGATGTATTGTGACCGCTTCAAAATTTGTAGGTTCTAGACTAGACTACACTTGACTAGACTAGACTCTATGGGTTTTAAGTTTCGTCCACAGCTCAAACTAGTCCAGCTGCCACAACACTAAACGCCCATAACTTTGAAAAATCCTTCAGGGAGATATTTTTAATATCTAAAGTAACGAATTATAAAACAATTTTTTTACGAACTTCTGGACTGGAATACTCCTTAAAAGGAAAGCTCTAAAAATCAAATATGTTCGTGATTTTCATAAATAAAAAAATATTCGATTTTAGACGAATTGCTTGGAAAATTACATAAAATGTAAACCAAAAGACGAAATACG
The DNA here is from genome assembly GCA_037783105.1 of Bactrocera zonata. Classification (NCBI taxonomy): domain Eukaryota; kingdom Metazoa; phylum Arthropoda; class Insecta; order Diptera; family Tephritidae; genus Bactrocera; species Bactrocera zonata. The sequence continues at coordinate 71,883 of JBAWJQ010003814.1, read as the reverse complement.
CATTAAGGAACCTTAAATAAAACATTTACTAATTTTCATTAGTATAAATTCGAAAATGCGAAAAAAGATCATTTGAAACTGTTCAAAATAATTTCGCATATTGTCAATGTTAATTCCATTTTAAGGGGGTATTCTAGTCTAGAAGCATGAATTTCATGTAATTTTTAAAGTGTCGTAAAAAAATCAATTAATATTTTTACTATAAATTTTTTTTACTAGTTATTTATTAAGTTTTGAAGAGTACAGAAAAAAATTAAAAACTAGAACACGTAACAAATTTCAAAAATTATGAGCTGACGAAGTGGGGGGTCTCTAAAAATTTCCACGTGACCATACCCATGATTTCAACCCTCCTAGTTATCTGAAACCAAAAAGAAAAAAAGATTATTAATCTAGAATAATGTCGCAATGGCCGGAACTATGGAAAAAATTTCCCAAAATGGCGACTGCCTAAAAAAGAAGTTTTTTGGATCACTTTTTCTGACTATTTCGAATTTTTTAAAAATAATAAAAATAAAAATTTGTGTATGCGGCTAGTTCCAACCATAGACCAGCCTATAAAGAAGACTCTGTAAAAATTTCAAGTAAATCGGTCCAGAAAAACCTGAGAAATCGTGGGTATCGTTCCGGAAAAGTCAGTTTTGAGAAAAACGCGTTTAAAGTTTCTCTAATGTCTTTTGTTCGATTAGTTCCGGGCGAACCAGTTTGGATGCCGGGTCAGAAAAATGCCTATATCTCCGAAAATAATTTGAATTTTGAAAAATCTTCTTGTACACATATTCTTGAATAGTTAAACTTTGAAGTTATAAAAAAAATTTCGATTTATTTTTTATTTCTAGACTAGAATACCCCCTTAAATATATATTTCAATAATGTCTATTGAAGTCAATATCGCGATATTAACGCTGCGTTCAATATAATCCATAACCCTTAGCCTAAAAATTACATTCGTATGAGAGACGCAACAAAACAACTGACTAGAGCAAACGCTTTGCAGCATTTAAGCAATTCCAACGCCTACACATGCTCTAATTGTCAGAGCGGCACCACAAACATATATATTCATGGCATACCGACTCCATTCATACATATAAATCATACGTTTCCACTGAGGAACAACATGGTGGAACTCAAACTCAACTCTATGTGCAGCTATGCACATATGTGGCACGAAGTACTGGCGGTGCAATCAATAAATATGCCTAAGACAGAATAAACGGAATTTATTTAGCATACATGAAGGCGCATAATGAGCAGAAAGCTACACACAAACCAGCAAAACAACTGCAAAGACTGCAAGCGAAAGTGAGAGTATGTGCGTTTTGTGTGTGTGTTTGTGTGTGTGACATGTCCGCTGTAAATAGAACAGGTAGCACAGGTGCAGCAAAAAGAAGTCAAAGAGAACTGCTGATAAAACGCGAACGAGCGAAACAGCAAACTGTATGAGAATGAGTGGTACAAACACGCCGCAAAATGTCAGATCTAAAAGAGAAAATCTCAGCATATTCAGGGCAAATAAATTACCAAACACAGGCGAGGCACCCATTGGCCGGGGAAACGGAGTCAAGAGTGCCCGCTGCCGGGGGAAAGGCAGAAAAGTGAATGACATCAGACCTACGGCAAGCAGCTGGCGAAAAATGAGAACAGCAACGTGAGCAGAGGCGAGTGTGGAGGCAGCACACATACACAGTGACAAACTCGGCAAATCTGTGTGTATCTAAGTCGACTCCCATTACTAAGCTGAAAAGTGGGCAGGCAGGCGGTTGACGTTAGGCGGACAGGCACACACAACGCTGCGTCTTGCTCGGTTGTTGCTGCACAGTGTGGCCGCAAATATATGCATACATCATACATACCAGAGCAGCGCGTGTGTATGAAGCGGCGTACGTGCCGCCTTCGGGTGTAGCGAGTGTGCACCGTTATGGTAGCTGAAACAATCTCATATTCATATTACTGGCGCTGAGGCTATCATTAACACGCTCGATACGTTGAGCCGCACGGCGCTGAAGGCACACATCGGTGAGTGCGTTGCACTGTGTGTCGCCTGCGGAGGGCCGGCGCTTGTGTGCGCCACCGATTGCGGGTGCTCTGCTGTGTGTGTGTGCGCCTGAACGCGTATCGATTTTTCGCTTATGTAACTTTATTTTTATACACATTATGTTTTTGTTATTAGGCATTTGTGTAGCGCCCCACAACGGCTGCTGGATGTCAATGACGCGAGACGGCAACTAGCGCGTTCATTCACACGCGCGGCGGCAGTGCTGAGCTTTAAATACGAGCGCCGCAGGGAAATTGATTGCAGAATTTGTCCCTACCAATTGAGTACCGTTATTTTTAAATTTCCAACTTATTTTCAGCTTCGGCGCTGTATAATATGCATGTCTCAGGTACACATAGCTCTTTCAACAAGCAGCTAATTTTAATTTGCTCCCACTTCCTCCTGCTGCATGCGAAAGATAAGCGCGTGCAAGTCCCTGCTAGCAACGAGCTGCGATTCTGTTGCCATACGGACTCATTAAGCTAATTGACAAATCAATATCCATTAGCTGAAATTGAATTTGAAAGTAATTTTCAATAGCCGAATTGCGCGCATAGATTTTGCTTTGAGCAAAAGACACATTTGAAATTGAAAAGCTGCGACAACGTGCACCTCACAGGTTATGCTTCGAATTCTCCTTTACCTCATAACCGTTTTGACTTTTTCTCGATTACCTGTTTTGCATCGAAATGCTTGCTTGTCGTTCGTTGAGCCGCTCGCGAGTATGCTACAGCTGTCTATAAACAACTTGCCCCATCACACCACACTACACAGAGGCAGCATTACTTAAGCTAACTCGCAACCTTCAGTTTTCGTTTGGCCCAGCTTCCACAAACACCGCAACAGTTACTTTGAGCTTTACAAAATGATGATTTTTGCAGACACAAATGTAAACCTAATCCTTGAATTCGAACCTAAGTCCCTCCACCAAGTGCTGGCCGCGCACTCGTAGCATCCGTCTGCGCGATTTCGTTCTTACACAGCCTTATCTTATCTCTGCTTTGCCGATGTAGCTAATATTTGCTGCCAGCACATTGAATTTTTAATGAATTTTTATTTGCGGCAAATAAATTGACTTCCTCTCGGCAAAATTTGTTGCTTCATGTTTATCTCCAAAGCATATGACTTTGAACGAGGCCGACATATGAACATACATGCATACATACATAAATAATCAAATATGTAAGGCATTTGCCTTCGAATGGTAGGTAGCGGTGTTATGTCATTTGGATTATGAGCCATTCTGTTGAATAATTTAAAAACCAGCAACACAGAATTTACTCAGATATTTTCTGGTGAACTCTGATTTTCGTTGACATAAATGTTCGTATGTTAGTGTCTGACTTGAGTAAATGTTGCGATTTTGGTTAATATATTTGAAGAAGTTAAAACGAAATTTAAAGCCATTTTATTGAAATTCGAAAATTTTCATTTCCAAATTTGTGCTGAAAATTCAAAGAAGTTGCAAGTGAAAATTATGGAAAATGAAATATGAATTTTGATTTTCTGGCACAGGGAACGATTATGAAAATGCTGGTTAAAGAACTAAAAGAATAAAGAAATAAAACAAGTAAATTCATGTGGAAAAGAAGTTTAAATATCTTTCTATATTCTTCTCTATTTTCTTGGGCATCGTTATTATTTAGTAATTAACCAGAGAGCTTTGCTACAGGTTACCCTGAATTCTAAGCCAAAGCCTCACATCACGTAACAGCCTTAGCTTAAGCAGAAAACCAGGTAATAAAAATTGCAAAAGCAACACCGACAAAGACCCAGTCAAACTACCTGTTTAGGCTATACAAAAACAGTATAGTTTAGGGTCTCTGTTAGCAACAAGAACACCGGAATGTTAAAAATAATTAAAATATAAACTCTCTCAATTTATGTTAAAAACATTTCCTGCCTCATTTCGAAAGAAATAAGGACAGATAATGCCGTCATACCGCAATTTGCACCAAACGTTCAGTTATTGTGGATGCTTTTGGGTTTTCTGAACCACACAAGGTCTTGACTCACCAAAAATAGTGGCAATTTTATCCGTTGACATCGGCGCTAAGTAGATACCAACCGAAAGCCATTAAATGAATTGCATATGCTGACGACCTTATTGTGGTAACACCTCGATAACCTCCGTAGCAAATGCAATAAGTGCATAAACGCTCTGCGCCAAAGGTTCTCCTCAATAAGTTTAGAACTGGCGGAGAAAAAGACATGACTCATAAGTACTATAAACCATATGGTAGTGCGATATTCATTCACATCCACATCTAAAATATCTGGGAGTAGTAGCAGACTCAATGCTTTTTCAAGAGTGATGACAAATAAAGGCTGAGTTCGTTCCAGCCGGCGTCTTTTACTTTCAAAGGTAATGAGATCGGTTGTGTTACATACGACTACAATGTGGATCCAGGCACCAAGGCGTATGCCAGACAAATAAGCACAGTACACAGGCTGTCGGCAGTAAGAGTTATCAATGCTTTCCAAAAATTACAAGTGATGCAGTTGAAGTAATAGCGAGTATGATGCCCATTGACAGCCAGGGTGACGAATACGAGCGGAAATACAAGCTATCAGAGCCGTCTATAGAAGCCAAACAGCAGAAGTTTCACTTAAAAGGAGGTAGACTTAAAGACTGATACCGGACATCCATTTCTAAATCGACAGACGGCATGAGAATCTGGATTTCCACCTAACCCAAATACTTAGTTTACATGGGTGCTTTAGAAGCTACCTGCACAGATTCCAGGACGACATTAGTCCGAATTGTCCGTCGTGTTCAGAGTGCATTAAAGACTCTGAACATGTATTCTTTTATTTCTCGCAATTTTTAAGTGCAAAGGAAAAACTTAAACTACACAGTTTTATAGTGGAAAAATTGACCACACTCATGTATCAGTCTACGAACTGGAAAGCTGTCAGCGAAACGGCAGCCTCAATTACTCGTATGACAAATTTAAAACGCATACAGCAGAGTAGGCGCCCGTCAGTCCATGCCAAAGAGGAGACTTATAGTAGATGTCTCATCACTCCCACGAAGTAATATTTACTCAGGTGGTTCCGTGGTAGGGTCTGAAGTTGGGCATTGGTTAGGTTTAGCGGATTAAAGTTCCGCATTCCGGCTTTTGATGCTTAAACAAAAAAAAATAACTTACTTAAAACAAAACAAAAATATATATATAAATATATAAATATATATTCACTAAGCCAGAAATGAGTCTGTTCAGAGATGATTTTTCGTTATTTGATCATTTTTCGGAGGATGTGAATTTGATTAGTAGCTTTGGACATTTAGAAAGGTGAGCTGTGGACTAAGTTAAGGTCATTTCGACGCCTTACAAGATAAAATAATTTTTGTACCTTCAAAATGCTATCCAGAGGAAAACTTCGGGAGGAAGGATAGATCTTTTGCCCTTATACACAATTCAGACAGACGATCTGAACGTCCCAACTGTAATGCCCCTCTATCAAGGTTTGCTGATTTCAACCTGGTGAAGTCAAGTGTAGTCATGCCTCTAACATCTAATTGAGCACTATCGTGATCATTTTGGTACGATTAAAATAAAAAATTCCGCCTCAAGTTGCATCAGTGTCAATATATTGAAATCTTGCATACGATATTCAGAATTCAGTATTATAAAATTTCTTATGTCATTTCATTATATAGAAAAATTCTTTGTCCGAGTTATCTACAAGTATTTTTGCTATCAACAATCACAGAAGTGAATACAAACGGATGCAGCAAGCAAAGCGAAAGTTAGAAATCATGTTTGTATTTGTGTGTGCTTGTGAAAGCGCACCTTGAAATGAGCGACGCACGGTAGATGACAGTGAGAAGACATGGTTGAACAGTGGTGCGTCGTACTTGGCGAGAAGGCGGCCTTGTAGCATGCAAATGGCAAACACGCGCGTGTCAATGTCACACACACACAAACGCACACGCACATGCACATTAACAAATCAAAATCCTATTTCCGGTCTGGAGAAATACGCTTTTGCTTTGACTTTCGCCACAGCAGGCACTTAACTGCAGCTGGGATTTGTGATGTGGAAATGAAAAGAAGGCGGAAATGACAAAAACTACAGATCGGCAAGCATGCCTACTACTTAAAAGCGGATTGTGTGCATAGCATGCGCGCGTATGAACATGACGCTTCCGACCGACAGCGCGCGGCGCCGCAAAAACTGTCAGAAAAAGCGCAGCAAAGTTAAAAAGCCACGTTACAGCAGCCGCTTGAATGGCAGGCAACTACACGCACACCAACGCGCACACACACTTACATATATGCGCACATATTCATACGCACGCATGAAAGATATTGCTTTTGCCTGCCGACATTGTGGAAAGAAATATTAGAAAAGCAACGGCGAAATAAAAGTAAAACCATTTCTATAGCCGTCATCAACGACAGCACCAACGACAACGACAACGAAAATCGTTTTCCTTCCTATCACAAAGCATTCAAAAATAGATAAGCGCTTGTTCGTGTGCGTGTGTGTGTGTGGAAGAAATGTGCCGCGAATGACACGCGTATTTGAATTTAAATATTGAACAGCCAGGCTGCTGCTCAAGACAGCAAAAGGTTCAATAAAATGCTTGCAAGGCACCGGCAAGGACGCCAGGCATTACGGGATGTGCGAGGTACATACGGTGGCGGTAGTCATGCAACCCTTAAATCGCAGTTTGCGAATCGTCTAATGCCGTGGCATTGACTGCCGCCTTGACAGCGCGTCGTTTAGCGCCTCCGCGCTGCTTGCTCCAGCGCACACCTCGGCGTATGAGCAACTTGAACGCGTTTGTTTGGCGTCTACAAGCCAACAGATTTGCTTACACATACATATATGTATATGAGGCGCTATAGATTCTTGCATATGCATTGACATCTGTGCAAATGTTTACGATCGCTGCCACACATGTTTGATTGCCTCACGCGCAGAGTTCACAGTTCGCTTTGAATGCTTTTCGGCGTGAATTTAGTATGCAAGTCTGCAAATCACATTATCGTAAGAGTTTTAGTGTACTTTTACCGTTATTTGCTTGTGGAATAACAGTGAAATTTGTGTGTCAACCAAAAGATACAAAAATAAAATGAAATAACTGAAGTTTCTGCTTTATAGTTTTTCAGCAGAATGCGACTGTTTTTGCTTTCATATGAGCGCCCAGCGAATAAAAGAATTTTAGAATCAAATTTGTAGCTAAAATTCCATAAACACTTTGGGTGCTAGTTTTAAAAAATTTATTATTTTTCAAAATAAACAGCGCTTCATGCTTTGAATTCTTTCTAAATTAAACTCATTCGCATGCTTATACACTGGCTGAAGCGTCATTTTCGAAGCGTCGTCGTTTCGCCAGCAAACTTATTTACAAACGCGAAATTTAAATTTGGCTGAAGCGCTTTTTATGGGGTGTGAATGCGCCATTAAGCGCGTAAAATGAGCGCATATTAAAGATATGTTAATGAATTGCGCATTTAAGCGGCGGAGTCGAATAAAAAATGCGAAACTCGGAAAACTGCAATAACAATAACAAAGCATAAGCATAAGGGAAATGGCCAAAGAGTTTGTCGAGCGAAATAATGTGAAGTGTGCAAGCAAAGCGCTGATTTGTGCCGCACAGACAAAATAATGCGAAAAGTTCAGTTAAACTCACGCACACGAACGCAGCGCGGCAGAGCGTACGCAGTGCGCATGCGCTGCAAACTAACGGGGAGTCATTAATTATTTATAGAAACAAATTATGAGCAATAATAAAACAATCATGACGAAACAGTTTGAAGACTCGCTTGCCAACTCACGCCTCAGGCGGTTTTTGTGTGTGTGTGTGTTGGAGTGAGTTTGTGCTTTTGCTGCATGGCGCGCTGACTTCTTAATGGCATTTGCTTTATTTGCGGCAGAAAAAACCTTGTTTACGCGCTGAGTTCTTATGAAATTGCCACACTTTGGTAAGACAAGCGCGCGTTTGCTATGAAGGACTTACATAATTGCCATTTCATTGAGCGTTGAGCACATTAAAGGGTCTGGCGCAATTACTTTTAATTTGCCCTTAAAAGTATGCAACGAAAGTATGTGAAGTATATGCTATGGCTGGTGGCTGGTAAACCGCAGCATTCGCATATTTATATTTTTATTTCCAAAACTTTTGACTGAAAGTGATTTGGTTGCCGTTAGAATTAAAGGTGCAACAGTAAACGGTTGCATATGCCTAGGATAAAAAAAGACATAAGAAACTCAGAGAACAACGCACGGCAGAGTTCAAACCAAGTCCTTAGATACAGTCGTTGTTGCCACAAATGGCTGTCTCAGCAGCGAAGCGCCACCCAATCGCTGAAAAGTAAATAAAGTGCTGCAAACCAGCAGTAACAGTGCCTAAGTTGCGCTTGCCAAACTGCACAGAGCTGCCCCGCGCCGTGGCGTGCCGGCCTGGTGGCCACTCGGGCGTATAAGTAACGCGTATGTTGCACTTTGCTGCGCCGCGCCACACACTACACAAACAAATACAATAAAACTGCCACTTTCGATACACGCTTACACGTTTATTGATATGTATGCATATGTGTGCGTGTGTGTGTGTGTCGCTGCGAAAATAACTTTAGTTGGGGCCACGGCTGAGTGTTTCTGCCAGCGTTTTTCGTTCGCTGCCGCTATTATTATCGAAGCCTTTTTTGTTGTTGTGTTAGTTTTTTGCACTCTTTTTCTGGCTGTTGCTGCCAACGAAAAGCGCGCCATGCGGAAACTCAAATGAAATGTGCGGTTAGTGAACTGAGCGCCGAGGAAGCGGGAGCAAGGCAGGCGAACGCAAGCAAGGAACTCGCTGCGAATGTGGTTGCGGCGAAGTGAGTGTTGCTGAGTGTTTCCAGGAACGAGTACGCGAGTGAGTAGCGCTGTTGAAAATAGGTTGCGGCATGGCAGTGGCATAATGCCCACATAACGGTTCACGCCACCCAAGTTACAATGTTGTTATTTTCCAATTTGTACACTAAAATTTTCTTCATAAATGTATGTATCTGTGTGTGTGTGTGCATGTGGTGCGCTGCTCTCTTCGCTTCACCGTTCAGTCTTCACTTCCTGCTGGTCTTTCTTGCGTTTTTTGTTGTTAATTTTACACTTTGTGCGCATTTTTATGTGGTCGCGTTTGCCGTTAGTTGAAAGCGAAGAGAAATTGCTTAAATGGCCGCGTGTACAATAAGAAAAGAAGGCGTTCGTTTTTCTGTGCATGTGCGCGCGTGTGTGTGGAGATTTCACTAAGAATCTGGCCGCGACGTTTGTTGGGCAAAGAGGGTAATGGGAAATGCTTATGCATAGGGTTATGGACAGCTGGGCGTAATAATTTATAATATCTTTTAAGTCTTATGTCGCAATAAGGAAATACAATATTTTCAGACGCTCATTCAATATGGAAATTATGTTGGTGAAGGTGGAAATCTTCCGCTTCATAAGGTAAAAGGTTGAATATCAAAAGCGGCTGGAAGTGAGCAATGACTTAAGAGAAATATTTGCTGTGGTGATTAGTGTGGAAGAGTTATAATTTGGCGAAATGGAAAGCATGCGGCCGATCATTTTGAAGGCTTTGAAATTATGGCAAATTTTTGAAAATTTTGGAAATTTTGAAAATTTTTGAAGATTTGGAAAATGAATTTAATAGAAATGCAAATTTGTTGAATCATTATAATAATTATGACTAAACTTTTGTTATTGTAACGACAAAAAAAAAAGTTTTTAAAGCACTCTCCAATTGATAGCCTTTGATCAAAATACAGGTTTGTTCCGCTTACGCAGAACCCAAATTCTTAAAAAAGTGAAAAAAATAAAGGAAAAAATATGTTCATTTCTAACTCCATGACGACTTAGTGTTGATGGTTTCAGAGATCTCCCCTTTCACAATCACAATCAGTAAGATTATGGAAAGATCCCTACGAAGGTTACAGCTATGGTCAGTGGACAAACAAAATCCCTAGTAAAATCCCTAGTAAAAAAAAATTGATGCTTCTATAAACAGACGAAATAATTTACCAAACGAGTGGACAATACGTTTGGTGGCCAGTGATTGGTACAGAGAATGTTAATATGCTTCAGCAGTAACTGCACATAGGTGAGTTTACTAGCACATGGAAGTATGGAAGTTGGATCCGCAAAGAATATGGACATAGCGACATCATGAAGCAGCTTGACCTAAGCAAATCATAAAATGTCCTCTAGATGTGAATGAAGAAGTGGTTTAGTAGGAAGCCGGACCTCTGCATATACTGAAGGGGCCAAAATGACTGTGGAGTTAGAGCAGTAATCTAAAAGCAAAACTCAGCCAGCATTTGCCAAGCGAAAGTAGTAGATGTAGAGAAAGGATGTATAAGTTCTGTAACTACGGCAGAATACAGAAACAAACATATGTATGTATACGTGGATAGCTTGACGGTATTCCAGTGTAGTACACAATTACAGGAATAGTTTAAGCTTGGCAGGTCAATGCGGCTTGTGATTAATTTGGGCTTACGGTCATAGAAACTTTTTCGGCAACTGAAAGGCAAACGAGTTGACAAGGCTAGGAGCCCCTTTGGACGAATCCCACTCGCACTAACTCCGCTGAGTGAGAACGATCTTAATTGAGCTCCGTTTGTATTTTGAAAAAAAGAGCAGTCGGATATCAGTAACTAGCTGCAAGATAACAAAGCAGATATGGCAAAAATATAACACAAATAGAACCAGGGACTTATTAAATAGGTCCAAAAATAATATATTCAGACTTACTGCCACTATAACGGGGTAGTGGCCTGTAGGAGAGCATGTGCTACATATGGATCTGCCTTATAACAATATTTTCCGCAGCTGCAAGCTGAAAGGGAGTACGGAAATTGTCTTCCATCTTCACTGTGAGTTCCCCGCTCTAACACAAACCCGATACAAAGTATATGTAACCCATCACGCACTAAATCTTGAATGGCTATTCACAAAGAGCATAATGGGCATTAGTAGGCTCATTGAGAGCACCACACGGTTAGAGCGCAACGATGAAACGGTATAGTAAGATTATAAAGCCCTACGATAGTGCCTCAAAACAGCGTATCCAACGCCAATTAGGCTCATGTGAGGGCAGCACAAAATGATAATAGAATTCATATGTCTTGCTTTATACCCTAATGGCACGTAAATTCAATTAAAGCTTTAATAATCTTCATTGCATAAATAACTTTTAATCTAGAAAATGTGCAAATTTATTGTTTTTTCAAAAAAATTTAAATTAAAATCCCAATCAGTCTCGGTGATTTATTTCGCATCACTTACAACAAATGCTGACTCTGCCGGAATGAAGGACATATTTTATTAGCTTCATTAGAAGAATGCTTAAATAGATTTATAAAGTAAAATTTAATGACAATCTCAGCAGAATTCTGTGGTCAGCATTTTTCACATGCTTTCGTCAATATGTGTGTATGTATGTATGTATTTAAGTGTGTGTATGTGTGGTGATAAAGAAAGAATGCATAAATTCATTTGTCTGCACCTGCAACTAAACCGATTGCTGCTTGCTTATGTAATGATATTTTCTGAAGTGTTGGCAAACTCAAGCGCACATACATACATACACACAAATTGCTTAGAAAAAGCGATTTATTTTGCTCGCTTGCTTCGAAATGCCAAAAGTAAACGAAATTTTCACAAAATTTGATTTTAAGGGCAACACAATGGCAATTGCTGACGCTGGCAGCCGCCTAACGACTGCCGAAAATTGTGTGTAGTCGTGCCATTATGATGATCGTTTGGAAGCATATCAAGCGCACATTGTCTGGATCATCGCCATAGTTGCTGCTAATAATCAATGGCTGGCAAACAACTATAATCGGCATGTATGTGAGTGTGATTGTATGCGTTTAGCAGCCAGAAACAATACGCCTTTGTTTCATACTTTTATCGCATCTCTGGCATTAGCCAACAAACCCTGTTGCGTGCGCTTGAGCGCCTGTAAGTATGCTTGTATTTTGTGTTTGCCATTGTTTGCCTGCATTGCTTTTGCGTTTAAGTGGTTTCTCACAAACCTCGGCATCGACATCATCAGACTGCTGTTTACAGGAGAATTCATTGCAATAATCATTCAGATAGATATCTGCAGTAATTCGGGCGGTGGAGGCAATTACTCGATTCGCTACTTAGGACTTCTTGTGTTGATATGCTCTCTGGTATCTGTGCGCTTGTCTGGAAAAGCTTAAAAACTGTAATGCAAAAGCAAATTGTGTTCAATAATAATTTTGCATATGTAAGTTGTTGTTAACAAAACCAACAACAATGCTTGCGCCAGACTACAAAGCCTTTGCATAATTCTAGGCGTTGCTGCTTGAGTTTCTGATTTTTGTGATTTCGTGTATGTAAAAGTATCTATATAGCTATAATTGTATGTAAATATACACATGGCTCTAATTCAAAACATTTATTGCCAGTTATTTAACCTGTTATTATAGATACTGGCTTAAATGAAATAAAAGTTTGTTGAAGTGTTTGTGTGCGCCGTTTCATTCACAACTTTTTGCTGAAATTTGGCAGTTAGTGGGAGAAATTTAATTTTATAAGTGGTCCACTTGATACTAAAGCTCGGTTTATTGCCTTGTAAAAGCCATACACAACAGGCGCACAGCCAATATCAATTAACTGAATGATTTTTAATGACCTTTTGTAAAAGTAAGATACTGAAGAAGAAAAAGATACTGATTTTATACAAATAAAAATGAAAATTTTGGTGACTAAACGAATTGCTATTCATTCTGTTAACTAATATTAAGGTATATGTCCAAGGACAATCATCAACTGTGACCATTTTGAATAAATACTGGTATCTGTCGATATCGAACATAAAAAAGTGTTCAAACAGTTGTTAATTTGTTTACAACCTAAAAGGTTTCATGCGAATATATACAATGGTGCTTAATTTGTATACTGAAAAGTATAAAAATTATATGAAATTTCAAACCGTGATGGTTATTCACTACGATGTACAAGATTCCCGTGGGTTCGTCCTAGATAGGAAGATTTCATGGACGCAAAATCAAAGAGGGAGCAAAAAAAGCATCGACTGCTTTGTCTACTCTAAAGGACCCACCTTTTGCTAGTTCTCTCACCGAAAGTTGTCCTCTGACTCTACGACACCATAGTCAAGCAAATTATGTTCTATGGAGTCTTTATGTGATGAAGGACTCTAGAAAAGATCACACTTCAGCATGTGTAGTTCACTAAAATCCACTCCAATCATGGCACTTTACGACATCCTGTTTGTGGACATCGCCAGAAGGTGTATTGCTTCGAAAGTTACCGTAACACACAGCGTCTGGGTTCCTAAAAGAACACGTGTTTGAATACTCGAAAATTCTCCAAACGCCAAACCGAACTCTGGCGGCTCCTTCTCCACCCATATACCGGCGAGGAAGTTGAGGGTGGGAAGAAGCTGTTGGGAGGAAGATTTGTGGAGAGGTCCATAGTTTCAGACTTCCTGACTCTTGCAGTGTCTTGCATGCCGAAGTTGCAGCCATTTAAGTAGCAATAGATTTACTACTGACCAACCACTCAGATAGCAAAGCGACGATACTAGCCTTCAGGGTTGGTCAAAGATAACAATATCATTAAATGTCTTTATGATAAGACTGGTATGGGTGACAGACCACTGCGGAATCGCAGGAAACTGTAAGTCTGCTGAGCTAGCAAGTAAAGATATCCTGGGACCGCTATCGGTAGAATGTGTATTGATTCGGTGCTTCCGTATCCTCTTGCGTTCTACTACTAAAAATCTGGACTTTGCGGAAGCTTGGTCAGGGCTGGGCTACCATCGGTACGTGCGCTGTCGCAAAAGCTTTGTGGTTTAAGATCGATCGCAAGAGATCTAGTAGTCTCTTTGCCCCAGTAAGGCTAGATTCTCCCTTGTTTTGGGGCTTTGACATATTGGCGTCCACGCAGTGAGACTGGGAATCCTACCGGAAGACTTCTGCAGTAGCTGTATGGAAGATGATAAGATGGAAACAACTCTACACTTCCTTAGGAGGTCAAGACTTAAGCACTTGGAAGCGCATACCTTCAGACATACCACCGAGCTGTTGGGAATGGAATTTAAAGGCCTGTGAAAACATGTATTGGCTATTAAGCGTTTTGCCAATTTATAGTTCGAAAAGAGGAGTTCTTCTTTTATATGGCCTGGCAAAAGGCTACATATAGTAGTCCCTGTGCGATCTTTGATCAGCATCTAAATTAGCCTAACTTACCGCTTTATACAATTCAGTTGAAATTAATCGAATAGATTTTGTTGTGAAGCGGAACAAAGTTCTGATTGCCAACCCTCCTTGAATGTCAGGGAACATCTGTACCGAGTTCCATCAAGCTAGCTCAATATTTACTCACGGTAACGCTTGCACGAATGGACAGACAGACAGTCATTCGAATGTCAACTCGTTTCTTCATCCTACCAATCATAGCCGGGAACCCACAGTAAGAACGCAGGAGACTTTGAAGTGACTTATCATTTGGCAATCGCGAGGTATACGGTGGATATTTTAAGCTTTGGCATCTATAGACAATTTGTGTGAAGTTATTTTGGCTCTGCGGGTTCTCCGGCCTTCATATAACCACTGTAACCTGCTAATTAACCATTAGTGCATCAGCTGCTTGTACTCAGAATATTGAAGCAATATACTTAATTGGGCTCGCAAATATTTTCGCAGAAATTGAGGAAAGCAGCAAGTAAGTAAAGTATTTAACTTTTTTTAATTAATGGCCTAAAAATTGAAGAATAACAATCACTTTTTCACTTAAAATTTTTACGCTCCAAAACAAAGAAACAAAGCGAGCAGCGGCATGGCAGCGGCAAGGACGCTCGCCAAGGAGTGTAAAATAATTTTATTGCTTTTGTCATTATTACATTTTCGAAACGGAGCGGAGCGGCAGCGAAATGGTGCTTCGGGTAAATGCCAAGAATCTCTCAATTGCCATGCCATCTTGTTGTTTATTTGCGCGCTTCAATTTCTTGTTTTAAATTTTTACCATTTGCCTCGCTGTTGTTGTTGTTGCTGTTGCTGCTTTCTTAAGTGTTTTTATTGTTCGCCCTGGAGCGGCGAAAATTTGATTGCACATCAAGCGTTGGGGAGGAAACTGTCAAAAGGAGCAGTTCGCAGGCGGCGCAGGACCACACCGCAGCGCCAACACAACGAAAAGGACCCAAGTCAAATTCAAATTAATGGCGGAAAAACAAAAAGCAACAAAAAAAGAACAAAAACATGAAAAGAACATCAGAAAACAACAAAAAATTAACTAAGAAGGAAAAAGTCTAGAAGAGTGGCAAAAAGGGGTGAGAGAAGCGACAGCAATAAACAAGCGAACTAACAGCAAATTGCAGTACAAGCAACGAAAAATGTAAACAAAACAAAACGCGCAAAAATAAGCGAAAATATGAAAAGCGGCAGCTAAAAGCGCAATTTCATGAAAAAATAACGAAAATCAGCGAAATTGGTATTATTACATTAAAGGGATAATATTTTAAATATTTTCACATTTTCATTGCTCCTTCACCTTTCTCTCGCTGGCTCCGTTTTTGCTGGCCACTTGTGAGGGATAATGCGCATTTATGCTGTCGTTGTTGTTGTTGCTATTATCTTGTTTTGTGTCGCTTTCAATCTGCTGTAATTCACGCTTTGGTAAAATGGTTTATGAAGGCGAATTTAGTGAAGCCGTTGGAGATGCTCAATCTGGCGTTCGCATATTGAAATATTTTCTGCTTAAACTTTGCTAAGACACGCGTCGTATAAGCAACAAAAAACAACAACAACACTAGAGAAACATCACAAAAAAGGCAGCAACAACAACCCCAGCGAAACATCACCAAAAAGGCAGCAACAACAATTGCACAGAAAGAGCGTGTAATCGCTTTGAATGATGAAAGCGGACACCGGCGAGCAACAACAAGTCAACAGCAGCCGCAACAAAACGCGCTAGTTGAAGCGGCGACGACAATTGCCGCAAAAGGGTATTTCGCGCTTATCACTGACACACCATCAACGGGCGCCGCTGCCGAGAATTGAAATATAAGAAACTCGGCGATACGCGTGATAAAGGTGGAAGGAAAATTTAATTTCTCAAAATGGAATAGAATGTGCCTGACAGCGGTTATCGCTTGGGATCGCAATGGAGCGGTGCGTCGGCCCAGCGCCGTAAGCGCTTGTCAAGTAGGCGCGCCGCGAGGCAACAATGGCAGCGACAAGAAGCAACAGGGCGCAAGTACGCTGACTTCTAAAGAGGCTGGCATGACAAGTGAAATGACATGCAGTTTTGGCCCTGGCAACACTGGATTACATTTTGCTTCAGCACGTGCTTGGGGCGTCTGTATCTCATAAACAGACTTTGTGGATTTCAACTTATTCAGCTTAAAATTTAAATAATTTCTGCGCTGTCTGGTTGAGCGGAACACTTTAAACAGATAGGATAGAATAATGCTTAATGTCTTGCTGTCTCTTAAGGATGAGGAACTTGCAAGCTTCCAAGTGTTTGTTTAAACACAGAACTATCTCGAAAGCCTCAAAAACATCACTCTCTTTTTGAAAGATTTATAATAGTATAAAAAACCTTAACTCGGCTTTTCTATCACTTTCTGTGCTTTTCTTGAGTAAAATTCAGCTATCTTTGACTCCATACAATCTGTGACAAATTTTTAAGACCAGCCTTCCATTGCAAGACTGATAGCCCAAGAGCTTTAAGCGCAAATGGCACCCTTTATAATATTTATGCAGGCATAAATGCTATATCTCCACGAGATATTATGCCTCAAAGCTATTCTCCTCATTTCCTCAACGTCAGCCCCACTTAAGGGTCATAATCGCTGCCACAAATACAATTTGGCAGAATCTACAATTTTCAAATTGAATTTATTAGTGACCAGCTAAGTGCGCTGGAACGGCGCCCACACGAACTAACGGTACATTTGTGTGAATGATGCTCCTGAGCTGCTGCACCATAAACCGGAAGTTGGCACTGACGAAACCATTTGCCGTCTTAGAATTCTTCTTAGCGCCACAATGTGGCACTATTCAAACCTTCCACCTTTCTCTGCACCTGCTCAGCACGTTCTTACCATTTATTAACATTTGCCTTGTGCCATTTCAACAACATAAAAACAACAATTGTGGCGAATGCAGGTAAATCATTGCTACTTGTTGGTTATTGGCCTCGCTGCCAAACGACAGCTGCATTGCATTGCTGAGGCAGCAAAATGTGTGTGTGTGTGTGCGTTTAGAAAAGTATGTGCCTACTTGCAACAGCCACGTAAATTTCCTGCCACAAAACAAACAGTCACGCTGGCGCACACAAATGGCACCACTTCCGCCATCAATCGCCATTTGCAATTCAATACGCTCGTCGTAGCGCGGTTCGTGTGCGCGCACAGTGCACGTGTGTAGCGGTAATAATGTTTGGAGTGGTTTGACGCAAGCTTTTGCCGCAGACGGAAATCACTTTTCCAACGCGTCCCGGTTGCCGCGTCAGCGCAGCGTCGCGCCGGCACGGAAATGGCATTCAAGTGGCTGTTAGCGGCGACAATGGCGATGGCCGCGTAGTGAGTAGTGTAGTTTGCCGCGCCAGCGTTTCCTTCGCATTCACTTCTGGCTTTCCTACGTCTTCTGCTGCCAGTTTTATTTGTTTATCTGCGGTAAATATTGAGATTTATATGCGCTGGCGATGATGAATTGCATTGGCAAACGGACAAACTGTGTCTGAATCGCAGCGCAGAAGGCGCGCGCAGAATAGAAGACGTCGGCGGGCGGTCAGCTGGAAGACAAACGTGCGCTGCCGCTGGCTCTGGTAACAGTTGTGGCGCGCAGGTCGTTATTCATTGTCGCGACCAGTTCAATTTCCAATATAAACAATGGCTGTTTGTGGCGCTGCAAGGCGGAATGAAAATCAATTCTGTGCGGACACAAAAACGTTCGGTAAATTATGGTTTTGTGTTTTACTCGAGTAGCATTCAACTGCGGTGGCAAAAAGCACAATAAAAGTTGTGGCAATAAATTTCGACTGCAAACTCAGGTGTGAATTTACTTAGCAGAAATTTGAAGTAGTCTGTAAAAGTTAACCCAAAACTAAGAGATGATTTGCTGGCTTTATAGAAAGTAAGAAATGTTTGTGTAAGTGTTGGTGACTGATAACTGATATGTTAAGAAAATTTCTAAGATTTAATTGTTAGAGGTAAATAAATAAAATAATGACAGAATTTTATAGAAACTAGATCCATATATACTAACAAGTCAATTAAAGTACCCGCTCTGACACATAGGTGGCGCTACTAGAATTAAATCCATATGATTTTTAGTTAGCCGCAACCTTCAAAAGGCGCGTCTATAAATTTGATAGCTTTCGGATCATTGGTTTGTGAATTACAACATTTTAAGGGAAGAAACTTTTCTCATTGTAAAAAAAATAGTTCAAAAGGGATTTCTTATGTTGGCAAGATATTGCTTTATGAAGGGAAAAAATACAGTTGACTTAAAAGCTTGGCTTTTAACAATGTCCTGATACTGCCTCAGGAAAATCAACTATCAAGAACTGGTTTGCTAAGTTTAGAGATGGTGAAATGAGTACCTTAGACGGTGGACGCAGTGGACTTCGAGCTTCCCAACGAAGATATGAGAAAAGTCCACAAAATAATTTTGGATGGCCATAAAGTGAAGTTGTACGAGATAGCAGGTAGTCTAAAGTTATCAACTGAGCGTGTACATCACATCATTCACGAATATTTGTGTATGTGAAAGCTAAGTGAACAGTCAGTGCCGCGCGCCTTCACTTTTGACCAAAAACAACGATGAGTTGATGATTCGGAGCAGTGTACGGAGATGTTCAGGCGTAATAACTCCAAGTTTTTGCATCGATATGTATATGACAATAGATGAAATATGGTACCATCATTTCACTCCGAAGTCCAATAGATAGTCATGCGAGTGAACTGCATATGGTGAATCCGCTACAAAGTATGGAAAAACGCAACTGTCGGCTGGCAAAGTTAAGGCGTCTGTATTTTGGGATGCGCATGGAATAATTTTTATTGACTTCCTTGACAAAGGAAGGACCATCAACAGCGACTATTACATCTAATATAAGACCGTTTGAAGGAGGAAATTGCCAAAAATCGACCAAGGAAATGCACCAATTAAGAGGTAAGCGAAAACAATGACAAAAATCCATGAATTGCTTCCACGTCTACCGTATTCTTCAGATCTGGCTCCCAGCGTGTATTTGCTGTTTTCAGATCTCGAAAGAATATTCGCTGGGAAGAAATTTTCGTCAAATGAAGAGCTGATCGCCGAAACTGTAGCTTATCTTAAAGCAAAGAACAATTTGCACCATAAAATTGGTATCGAAAAATTGGAGAGTCACTATAATCAGTGTATAGCCCTCCAGGAGAACTATGTTGAATAAAAAAAGATTTGGTGTTTTAATATGGGAGACTTTTCAATTGACCATAATTGACGTTGTCCATAAATGGCAAATAAGTTCATGGCGCGGAAGAACAAGTTTTAGATATATTTGATCCACCCCCATCTGATCTCGTCTATATTTAACGATTTTGTATGTTTATTTGAGAAACATAGATCTTAAAGTTTAAGCCACTGACTCCAAATTTTAGTAGTAAACCTTAATAATTTCGACTCGTTTTGGATTGTATATCTTTCCATTATGAAATGGCAAATCTTACTGAATTGAAATGTCAAAAGAGCGAGGGAAAATGCCATCGTTTGCCCTATATTAGACACTAAAGGGAGTTCTTTGGAGGAAAGAGCGGAATTTTTACCTTAGAAATATACAGAAGTAGAAATATCCACAAGGCCATAATTAAAATTTTATTCCAATATTGGAGTTTCAGCAAACAGCACACTGAGAACCTTCTGCCATTCGGGCGTATATGACATGATTAGTCATGGCATGCGAAAGGGTTTTTTAACAGACAACTTGACATTATTTATACATCATTCCCAGATTGCGAAATGGCTAAAATGTTCGTCTAAATCTGCAGCACACATCTACAAGCTATAAATAAAATCTGCTGCTGAAACCAGAACACCATAAAAGAATACACATATATATTTCACAATTGGGCCACCATCTGCCGCACTTTGCACATGGCGAAGTCTTAAAGCTGCTTTTTAAGCGCACAGACACACACAAACTGAGACCACTCTAGCAGAGGTCGCTGGCTGGACGCCTTCAAAGAGCATCGAGTTCATAGAAAATGTGCGAGCATAAGAGCTTTCAACCCTCGCCAGCGCGAGCATCACGTCTCGCACAATACAAACTTAAGCTCGAGCGAGCAAAATAAAAATCACGAAATATGGCAAACAATCAATTTTTGTTTACCCCGCAGGCGGTCAATAATACCAGCACGCTGGGCAGCAGCCCGTTTATGGACCGCCGGCCGCAGCAGCAGTGTGATGACCATCGATTTGCTCGCAGCGCTGACACTGATGAAAGGAGTAAACAACGCCGAGCAACGCCAACATCAAATTGGGGCCAATGGAGCAGCAGCGATAACTTAGTGGACGCTGTGCTGGCCGGTGGGGTGTGTGTGCGGGGTGATATTGCTTCGCACGCGCGTTGATTTTGCGCCATAAGCTCAAGTCAAATATACAAACAGTAACGAGTGAATGATTATTTTGTGCAAGTGGTTTCTTCTCTAGAATATTTACCGTACATGGTTGTAATCCGGCACTGATCCAGCCTGCGAGCTGCAAACCGGGCGCGCGCTGTATTGAATCGGGGCTGCATGGCAGGGCAGGCGTGCAGTGGTACGCTTATGGCAGTACGTGCACCAGCGGCGGTACCAGAGTATTACGCAAGCTGTACAAATGGCAGCAGCCGGTGATGAGAGCGACGCTGTTATTGCAGCATCAGCATGTACAATAAGGTGAGTGCGTTTATACACACAAACACACACACGATTGCCTTCACTCATTGCATATATTAAATGCGGTTGAGGAAAATGTTGTTGTTGTACGTCGATTTGTGATTTTATTGTAATCGCAATATCATTTGTGTGAGGAGTCAATCCACGCATACTAACAAAGCAAAGGCAATAATTTCGCAAAAAGCTTATTTGGCCTGAAATGAGCTAATGCATACAAAAATACCCTTGCGCCACTTTGTCTGTGACATTATTCTTTCATTCTTTTATGATTTTAAACTTGATTTCTTTCTCTGCCAATCGAGTTGTGCGTGCAACGACCCTTGAGGAAAGAGTACATGTCAAGTTGGTTGATATGTTTGAATAATCTTGCGTTTTGGAGAAGGTGTTGCGGGAATCGGAGAGTAAAAAACTTTTCTAGAAGAATCAAAGCTTGAAAGAGTCAGTGGCAAGCTTGAAAGATGTGCTTTAGCAACTTTTGTAAGAGGTTGAACAACTTCTTGAGCTTTTTTGAGAGCTTTACTCGATCACTTAGAATAAGGCTGCATGAAAATAGACTTCTCCTAGAATCAGCCAAACATAAACATGCTAGTATGTCCCTAAATTACGAGATTATTTAGCGATTTAGGGCTCTGGCAATAGTGAACCGTATATTCATATAAAGTAAAGCCCTAAACAAAGTTGATCAGGAAACATAAATTATTTACTAGCTTCAAGTGAACTCGCAATCTAGAATTAGCAAAAGTTGCAGGCTTCTAAAAAGCATATAATTCCTTTTCATTCCATTCAAACATACTCAATACCGTTTTGGCTTCAATATTTTTCTAGCCGCTCACACAATTCCATTCCACATAGGTTCTCATTTCTTGCTCAGAATTATTAGTTGAGTATGTCAGCTTTCTCGCCAGGCTTTTAACGCATATTTACACACTCAGCAGCTGCATAGAGCTGAGCATGCAATATGTTGTCGATGCAGTTCATTATTTCTGCATTCCAAGCACCACCTTGGACGTTGTGCATTCGATGCATTCGACACTTGAACTCAATTCTCACAAAAAGCACAATCGAATGTGTTTGCACTATATGAGCAGCAGGATTATTGCCATCGGTGCCTGCCATCCTTTGTTATTACGCTCCTTCGTGCACTTGCTCACGTAAGTATATGGAACGCTGTGGCCTTTGTGCAACTGTTTGGATTAAAGTAGGGCCATGCGATGGATTACAGCTACGACATTGCTATTGTTCGATGAAGAGTATGCTAAGCTAAAAGCAATTGGTGTGTGTGTGTGTGTGTGTGTGTGTGTGTGGCCTTCAAATGTTGACTCATAGTGACAGTTCACTGGCAGAAATCAGCAGGGAGTGTGGAAAAGAAAAAGTGAAAAGTCAAACTCTTAGATCTTCGCATAAAGTTACTGCCGGCATTAACTTTGAGCAATGCTGAAAATTCTAACGAAAAATCATTCAGCCAAATATTTGCTTTTAAAGCCAGCCAATGATGTGAGTGGGTTTGACTCCACATTTCGTGCTCAGCTTGCTCGCAGCACACAATTGATTTTTATTGTTTATGCCAAGGCTTAGGCGCTCTTTCTATGGGCATCACTTTGGTCGGCTCATTTGGTGCTCATAATCAGGAAAAAATAATGTCTTCACTTTCTTGCTGAGATGTGGTCGTACGCATTCGATAACATACTTCGAAAGAGCCGATTTTTGTTGGCAAAATTTCTTTGCGTCTACATGCAAATACCCGCGGATATTATTGCTGCTGAGAAGCCTAGAAAACTTATTAAGTTTTTCAATGCGTCTAGTGGCTGCGTTCTGCCGAAGTCATCGCCTGCCATTTGTGCTCAATGAACCAGAAAGCGTCTAAATTTAAAGTTTTTTTTTCGAAAACTGAAGCAATATTTCTATACAGAAGTTCAATGCAAACAAAGCGGAAATAGAGAATATTAGCGTAGTCATGCTTCTAAAGTAAAAAAAGTATATATAGTAAAAGCATATTTGCCATGTTTGTCCCACCGTGCAGCGCCGAGGGCCGATTAGTTGGCAGGCCTTCCTTAAAGCCGTTCCTCTATCAACAACGGCATTATTAAATTTGACAGCTTATCCTGCCTTCGCTTTACATTTTCGCTGCGCATTTGCTTACTTATCATTTTTCTTTTCATTATGCCCGGCTTAGTAACTTTTGCGGCTGCCACAGCGAGAGCGTTCGCTGACGCCTCGGCGCGTAGTTTTATTTTTGCCGTCATCGCTTGTAAGTTCACTCAATACTTTTATGCTTGGCGCCATTGTTGTTGTTGTTGTCGAAATTTATAATTATGCTTGAATATTTTAATATACACCAAAGCAGTGGCCTGCGCCCAGCCACGCTGGACCATACTGCGGCACATTTTTATCCCAACGCATTTTCCCGTTAGTTCATTTGTTTGCTTGTGCGCGGCTTGCCCTAGTTTCGTTCAACTGATGGTCCAACTAGTGACTGGTGTGTTGTTTGTTGCCATACTGTTGTTATTGTTTTCGCTACTGCGTCGGTGTGCTGTTGTTGGCAGTCTGCGCTCACAAACACTTCAGACGGTGGAGCACTGGCGTAGGTGTGGCTGTGTGCACCGTTCGAATGGCTGTTCGCCATGGTTACTTGGTTGCGAGCTTCGTGGTGTTGTTGTTGTTGTTGTTGCGTGAGGTCCTCAAAGTTAGAGCTGCTGCTGCTGCCATCGTTGCCAAGGCATCACTCTCGTCTACGCCGCCGTGAGATCAGTCACTGCCACCACCCGCTGCTTTGTGCTGCTCCCCGCGCGCTGGTTTGCCTTTGAATAATTGTTTGGCATTTTGAATAATTTAATTTTGTGACTGTTCTTAAGTGCAGCGAAATGAAATTGTAAATGGGATTTGCTACAACTAGATCTGGAGCGCACATACACACACAAAGAGCTAGGCGCCCAGTCGCACAGTCGCCGTGCAGCTCGGTCGATCAATTACACGACGCATACAAATGGCGGCATATATATATATATATATATATATACATCTTATATGTATATATATGCTAGAACTGTTTGCTGAGGTTAAGTTACACACACACCTACCAACCTACACACCGAAGGGCACAAAAACAGGCTTGGCAATTTTAGTGCGTCGTGGCCATCCGCTGGGGGTGTTTAAAGCTCCGCGCGGTGTGCTTAAAGTTGAGCTGCGTAGATGAAAAGATTTACGAAATTAAATATAACGGATATTCGCTCATTGCTTTTAGGCGTCTAGCTGCCACTTTCGCTTTACGTCACAGCACTTTACTGGTCTGAGATGCGGCCGCTGCTGGTTGCCGTTGTTGTTGCTGCTGCTTTTGGTCAAAACGTATTTGCTAAATTGAAATCGAGTCCGGAAGTTTTGAAATTTTTCACTTTCTCCTGCCTCACACGCTGTCACATGCTTGGCTGCTTCGCTGACGCTGTCTGCCATCTTATCTCGCGCATTTATGGTTTATTGTGCTTAGCATGTCATTGCCTCTTTAAGTGAATACATCGCCGAAGTTTTGCGGAATTGTTACGGAAGTTTCAAATTTTGTTAATTTAAGTAAGCGAATTTCTGAGAAACGACATTTAAGCGTAAGCGCAACGTAAGCAACGCAGTCTTGTTTTCAGTTCGCTGTTGATTTCTGCAAAATTAGTATTTAACTAAATTTGTTAAAGTAAAAATGTTTTTTTCATTGAGATAATTTATTGTGTTGTAATTAATGTATAATATATTAATAAAAATTT
This sequence comes from Bactrocera zonata, assembly GCA_037783105.1. Lineage (NCBI taxonomy): Eukaryota > Metazoa > Arthropoda > Insecta > Diptera > Tephritidae > Bactrocera > Bactrocera zonata. Next base: position 47,195 of record JBAWJQ010003814.1, on the reverse strand, counting down.
AGTAATAAACTTTGTGAAAGTTATTTGTGTTCATACTCACCTTTAAGACCGAAAAAAAACGTGGAAGAGCCCTCAGAAGGTAAGGAGTCGAAAGTTAGCTTTCTTTTAACTTGACATTACTTTTGTTTCAAAATAACGCGCGGTCTCAGAAATTATTTTTTCATTTTACCAAAGCGCGGTCCATGTTAAGAGGGTAAGGTTGGTTTACAACTTCAGCAGGTTTAAATATGCAATCAACCTACCTTGGGACAAACTCCGGCTACTTGTCGCATTCTACACTGTAAGCTGATGAAATTCTTATGTATACAACAAGGGCCAACTTCTTGTGCAAATTCCGATTCTGGAGCCCGAAACTCCAGAACACTTGCTAATTGACTGCATAGCAGTCTGTAAACGCAGGACAAATGTCTTTGGATCCATTTTTCTATATCGGGATCACATCGCCTTACTAGCACTAAGCACAACGTGGTTTTGTGTTTGTTTCATCGCAGTAGATATTTCGTCTTGCCCTTCTTCACCACTACACCCATTTGCTTTCCTTCCCTATCCAGTCTGGAGAAATCAGAACAAACGTCGCGGGTGTTGAGGCCAATGATATCAATATCAGCAGCTATACCTTCTTATAGAAGACGGTACCTTCTTTGTTTAGTGCTGCAACTCGAATCATTTTCCTCAGCCACAGATTAAAGAAGTTGCACGATAGGAAGTCGCCTTGTCTGAAACCTCGTTTGATATCGAACAGACAGGTACTTCCCGAGCTTTTGTTATTGCTCAACGTCAGTGTACTCAACTGTAGTAGTTCGGCGATATCAAATTCAGATACTTGTATTAAGCATAAAGACAGCTCCTTTAAAATCGACAAAGAGGTGGTGTGTGTCAATCCTCTTTTCACGGGTCTTTTCCAAGATTTGGCGCATGTTGAGTATCTGGTCAGTTGTAGATTTTCTAGTTCTAAAGTCACACTGGTAAGGTCAAATCAGTTTGTTGACGGTGGGCTTTAATTTTTCACACAATACGCTCGGTAGAATCTTATATGCGATGTTGAGGAGGCTTATTCCAAGATAGTTGGCGCAGACTGAGGGTTCTCCCTTTTTGTGGGTTGAGCAAAGCATATTTAAATTCCAATCGTATCACTATACCATATAGCTGACATACATACTAACGATCCAATCGTTCAGTCATTTGATTGTTTGGAAAACTTTTTCGTTTGAGGATATATCATCACCAAATCTGGCATGGATTATTTTCCAAAGCAACGATGTAATCTCCGAAGAAATTGTTCATCTCAGACAACTGTAATCTATAGTTGCCACAAAAGCTGTCCAACCAAAATGAAGTTCTTCTAAGGAATATTTTGTATTCGTGAAGGGTATTATAGCGATTCGGTGCAAACGAATTTAACGTTTTCTCTTGTTTTTATTCTCATATCTTTCTACATAATAAATTATTAAATTTGATAATCGCTAAATTATCACAAACGCCGTGCCGCTGAAGTGTAAATAAATGAAAGCGCTGCACCCCTCATGCCTTTTCTGCGCTAAACCGTCTTCGTTTCCTTGTAGCCTCTTCTAATGGCATTGCGTGTGTGCGTTCGCGTTTATGTGCGTAGGCAAATTGCCGACCAGCGTCGTCTACTTGTGCAACAAAGGCGTATTAAGTAGCAAATAAATTAATTGCCATCAATCAGTTAATCCCAAAAGATTTGCGCTCACTTTGTTTTATTGCCAAATGGACCGAGCCAAGGACGCGCTTTTGTTGCGCGTACCACAAAGGGCGGCGGAGGGCGGTGTATTTGAAGTGGATTCAGGGGCGCAAAATTGAGATAAGAAGAGCGCTGATTACCTCGTGAAATACTATATAATAAGCTGATGTTTGGCGAAGCGCTTTAATTTGTGTATAAATGTGCTTATTAAATTGCGGTTTATTTTGCTTGCAACAGCTGTCAACAACCGGTTGTTTGATGGAAAATTTTTTCTTAATTTATATTTTAAAATTTTAAGTTTCGTTTAATTGTCTACAAGTAGCTCACCAACTTTAATATTAATTGTGTGATGAACAAATCTCCGCAAATGGCGCTCGCTTGCTTGTTTCCTGCTTTCACTCAGAGAAAAGGGCTCATATGCCATTATATCTTCACTTCATATTTAATTTGACAATGTTTAATATTTGCTGAGTAGCTCCAGGCAGTTAAGGCACTGTGAAAGAATAAATTAGAAGTTGTTGCCAGTTGGGTTGACAGCAGCGAGCTGTGCGGCCCACGCATACATATGCAAAAATGCATAAACTGTATGGTAATTACTTTGCTCTGAGCAGTGCTTGTCCTTTTTGCGAAAGATAAGCATTTCTCAAATTATGTAGAGCGTTTAGTTGTAACTGCCAAATTTTAATTATCTTCATAGTGCTGACGCTCTGCTCTGCGCCGCGCGGCGCTGTGTTGTGCTGTGTTGGCGCGCATGTTGACCATTGTCAGTATAAATTTACATTTCGTATGTTCGCTCATAATTGCGAAATTTCATTTTGTTATTCTGTGGCAAGAGCAACAACGCCAGCATGAGCGCTTAACTGCAGCCAATGTTAGCAGCGTTTTGTGCTTTAATTGATATATATGTGCGGTTGTTTATACACATGAATGATGACGTGGCTAGAAGCGTAGTTTTGTAACGAGAGTTTATGAGAACAACTATTTATGCAAGCACTGAAACTTGTAAATATTATTCATGCAACATATAAGAAATTATTTTATTTATTTAATAACTGTAAATAGTAAAGGATTTTACCTCATATGTCCTCTTTTTCTTTACTGGCGTATACACTGCACCGAGTTTACAACGGCGTGCCTATCGTTTTCTTCTTTTCGCTATTTGGCACAATTCGAGATACCAGATCCTTCTCCGCCTGATTTCCTCAACAAAGTGGTCTTTCTCTTCCTTTGCTTCCACCGGCGAGTACTGAATTGAAAACCTTCAAAGCTGAAGTGTTCCATTCCATCCGGTCAACATGACCTAGCCAGCGCAGCCGTTGTCTCTTGAACTATCCACCGAACTATCTCAATGTTGCCGTATATCTCGTACGGCTCATACATAGTTCTAATCACTGCGGTATTCGCCGTTGCCAATGCGCAAAGGATAATAAATCTTCCACAAAACTTTTAACTCGAACGCTAACGAGGCCGACTCATCAGTGATGTCAATATCTATGCCTCCACACCATTTAGGAGTAATGAGCGACTAGTAGAGTTTGATCTTTGCTCCTGCTTGTTTTTGTTCTCTTTTCAATTACCTACTCAGTTCAAAGTAGCATCTGTTGGCCAGACTGAGTCTGCGCTGGACTTAAAGTCTGATATTGTTGTTGGTGTTCATGCTGTTTCCAAGATAGACGAAATTATTAAGTCGCATGTTAGGGGGTCACCTTTTCTGCAACCTCGCTTGGTATCGAATGGCTCGGGGAGGTCTTTTCTGATCCTGACGGAGTTGGTGTTGTTGTCAGCTCACACAACATGTGTTAGCTTTGCAGGGTTACCAAGTTCAGATATTCAGTTGTTGATTTTTCAGGCCAGGACTCGACCACTGAGTCTTCTTCTTACCACAAATCCCCCACCGAATTTGCGCTCCTCTATGTAGCCGCTGTAGTAAGTTTCACAAGGATCTACACGTCCCCGTTTTTGTCCCGTCATCAGGACCTCAAACTGCTGAGCATCGGCTTTCCAGGTGCACTCCCTTAAATCATAGTCCTTATCACGTTTGCTGCGGTCGTCTTCTAAAGAGGGGTCTTTCATTTAAGGCTGTTATTTCTTTTTCATTAGGAGTGGTTTGTGTACGTTTCTACGTAAAATTTATATTATCCAGCACTCAAACGTACCTATTCTGTGACGCAATCTCCCGGGGCGTATGAGTAACATTGTGTTGATTCACTTCTGTGTAAAACAAATGCTGCTCATACACCCAGTGTTACTGGTAAGGATATAAGCTGCTTTCGAATACTTTGTTTACAAAAGCTCGCGTCTTTAATTTCACAGAAGCTCGTCTTTGAATTACGCATGTGACTAAGCTTCAGATAAGACCAAACGAGCATCCCGATGAAAGTAAGGCATCCTGTAACTGTTTTATATAGCATACCGACAAAATAGCGGCGTCTTTAAAACGTCCACTATTATTTTTCTGGCAAAATTCGATTTTTTATCAGCATAAAAACTCAGTCAGTCTTTGTATCTCTACAGAACGGATAGAAGAGGCATTTATCTTCGAGTTATCACTGCAGCACAATCGGGAAACGTTTTTGGTGAATAACACGTTTAAAAATAGGTAGTGGGGGTGATGGAAAAATCGACTTTTTAATTAATCAATAACATTTTTTGCATCTTATTGCACAAGATCTTGTCAGATTCCTTATTTAAAGGATTAATTCATACAAATTTAATATAACCTAACCCAAAATAATCTCTGTACACAATGCCAACAAATGTTCCACCAAAGATATCATAATTCTGGGGAAAAGAATGAGGGTGCAAAATTACATACAGCTTCGAGCAATAAAATAGCAAAGCAAATCAGCACTCAAAATGGAGTGCTGAAGACGGACATGCTGTGAAGAGTACTTGAAGAATACCATACTCTTGAGTGCAGCTGTATAAATTTGCGTTAATAGCTAATGGGGTAAATTAACAGTTAGCTATGTGTGTAGGTATGTGTTTATTTGGTATATTTTCTAAACGCTGTTATTAGAAATAGTGATAAGTTCACATATGCATATATTATATGTATAAGAACATACTCCTATAACTACGACTATATAAAATGCCATGTACTCTGCCGTCACTACGTGGGAGAAGCAAGGAATGTGGACCTGATAACAAACAGAGTAGTGATTGTTCCAACGCTGCCACCGACACTGCTCTTGCCAGCCATCACTTGAATGACCGACATTTTTCCTCATTGTCGGCTTTTATTATTATTTGCGTTTAACTGGCATTATTTGAATAGGCCCACGCACACACACACATATGTTCATAAACACATATCTATGAGTGGAAATAGTCCAAGCGGTTTGCATAATTGCGTTTACATTGACACAACAGCTGACTACAAACACACTTATGTGTGTATATGTGTGTATATGGGTGTATGTATATATTTAATATGTGTATGTATGAAAGGATATATTATATGTATGTATGTCTAAGTGAGCGCGCATGCTTTCCTTTTAAATATCCTTTTCCTTTTTCATATGTCAGCAACGGAGTTGTGCAGTTCGTGTTGTCTTTCCAAGCGTCCGCTTAATAAAGAAGAAATGATTTTGTCAATGAGTTGGGAATTCTGACAGCTGACTTTTGAGAACAGCACCAAAATAGGGGTAAACTGTCACTCAACTGCAAAACATTTCAACCCGACAACAACTAGTCGCCTTAGACAGACGTAAGGGCAGCATTCAGCACTTACACACACACATATATTTGCACAAAGTGCTAAACAATAATCTTGCGCAATATTTTGCTTATGAAGTGTGCACAAATATGCTCACATATTGAAGAAAGGGATATGCGAACACAGTTGATTGTCTGAGCTAAAATGAGTGCGCATTTAAGGAATGGCAACGAAATGAAAAATTTCCCTGTGGGAACACTGTTTTAAAGCAGGCATGACAGTAATGCCCTGAAAATTATAGTTTCATAAGAAATTTTGAACAAAAAAATAAAATTAAATTTAAAAAAATTAAAAAAAAAAATCAAAAAAATTTCTATGTACCAAGAATTGATGTGAAGTGTCCTTTATATTATAAAAAATCATTGACGAAAAATATGTCTCCCAAATCTAAGCATTTCTCTCAACTAATGCAGGTTTTTTGTACAGAAAATCGCTTTTCTCCACACCAATGTAAGGGTCTCGACAGTACTAGTGATTACACTAGTTCCTGCAGGCATAATTATATTCTGCATTACATTTTCGGTAGTTGACTATTTTGGATTGAGATTGCGTATTTAACCTTAGAAGGCATGTGTGTTTTGCCTTGCTGTCCATTAGCTTTCCCCCGCCACTTTCGTTTGTGCGCATCATTTTATGTAGAACTCTTCATTTACCACAAAATGTCGCCCTGTACCGTTAAATGACACAAACAAACAGCTTTATATGCTCACTTTAAGGCTTTGCATATACCGTTCGTTTGCATATGAGTGCGTGCGATTGCATTCGAAGACATGTCAGCATGCCTCTACTACGTAGGAAACAGCGTATGCCAGCTGCCAAGTCGTGCTCGTCTTATAACGGTCAAGGCAACTCAAATTGTTGTCGTTTTCGTCACTTGCTGCATGCTTCCGTTGAAGAAGGCAAGGACAGCATTTTTAATAAGCCATCCGTGTACCCTGCAGAGAAATCTACGGAGGTACTGACGAACATACTTGAGTCAACAGAAGCGGTTATGGGCACAAAAAATGCTTTTAAATGAAGCTGTCAAGCAGCTTTGTTGCTGTACCTACTAATATACACAGCTGTCTTCTTTTTTCACGCAGGGTAGCTTCACTCTTCTAAACGCTTATACACATAGTTATATATACATATATACTTGGTCATACACATATATATTTGGTCATAATTACAGACATGTTTGTATCTTCCTTGTGGCCGCTTACACACTCGCATAGTATTTATGGCCACTTTCGTGCTGCGGGCTAAGAACTTGCTTTGGCATGCATGCTTCATCATCATAATGCCAACTAATGTTTTGTTGATGTAGCATTTATGAGAACATTTTTGGCGCAGCAATAACAACAATGGCAAATCCAATGACAAGGACTCAAGCAGCAGCCACAATATATCCTTGCTGTGACAATAATGATAACTGCTTTTCATATATGAAATGAATTTGAGCCGCAACTTTAAGCCAAGCTTACTTTCAGCTATTTTCGGCTCCATCAACAATACCGTTCTAAAGGTCATTGTAGGTGGCATATATTTGTATAACTATTATTTTCAGACAACTCATCGGTGAGGATAAAATCGATATAATCTAGGGGTTTTCGTGGATAGAGAGCAACACTGAAGCATATGCAACTCACCCTGGTTTCCAAATTAAAAAAAAAAAATGCATCATAGTATTATAAATATGCTATCCAACCAACCGATCACAAGGCTCCTACACAAAAAATTTGGAACGTTGACTGGTTGCAGTAAGGAATCACAGGTAGACCTAGTAAACACGCGTTTTTCAGGTTGTACGAACGCTAAAAATATCTAACCTGTAGGAGATAGCGTAGCGTAAGTCCCTAGCCATATAATTAATAAGAACAAAATACTTTGGGCTATCAACGGCTTCACAGCATTTAAATCCACTGATATGGACGGTATTTTTCCAGCCATGATGCAGAATGTATATACTATCAGCAGCACTGGTACCTTACCTGATCAAAATATATGAAGGAAGTTTAACCCTTATGTTAGTAACCAACTTTACCAACGTCGTTTAGCAACCGGGTACCGGGGTACCCACGATATGAGTATTAAAAATTTTGTTTGTTTTATTTAAAAAAATGTTTTCTAAAAACTATAAAATTTTGTTCTTCAAATATTATTAATCGGTGACAATTTAAAGAAAAAAATAACAACGTAGAATCGTGAATGATATCTGAAACCTTTTTGCTTATCCCAGGTAGTCGGCCGTTTTTTATTGTTCGGAGCCGAGAAGATGCCGGAAAAGCTCAAGGTTATTTCTATGTTTTCTTTCGCGCACTAGATTCGAACAGTTTTTAGCACGTAACAGATATTTGGTGGGATCAGACGTGTTTCATTTGGTGTTTTCTTGACGGTGAAAAATAAAGCTATTCAACAATTATCGAGAGCTGATTATGCTCGGTAAGTAAACGTTACATATATTTAACATTTGTAAATATCTTAATTAGAATTTTGTGTAATATAATTATGTACGAAGTATATCACATAATATTTAATTTATTAGGTTAAGTGCAACCGAAAGGAATGAGTACTTGACTAAAATACTTGGAGAACACGACAGTGATTCGAGTAGGGTTTCTGATAGCGATGACGAAGACTGGATTCCAGCAAATAGAGGTAGACATCAAAATCAACGAGGTAATTTAGTGCGTAATGATCCAGAAGATTCTGAAGAAATCGCTGAAGAGAATTCAGCAGTGGAAGAAGAAGAATTTGAAAGTAGTGAGTGTGATGATGACGACAATGAAGTAGAAACAGCTGAGCCTGAAGGTAGTAAAATATTGGTCCTCATCGCAGTACGGAAACGTTGTCAATTAGCGAGACTTTCAAACAAATTTTTACCTACGAAAATTTGTGATGCAGAAAATGCATTTCCTTTGCAAGGGATCATGTACACTGGTAAAACGCATAATACTCGAGAAAAAAATCAGGGTGAAAGAGTAGTGAAAGAATTAGAGGCTCCGTACCGAGGTAGTGGTAGAAACATCTGCATGTATAACTTCTTTACAACTATACCAGTTGCTACACATTTGTTGTCGTGGAATATTACCATTGTTGGCACGCTAAAAAAGAATAAACCTTACATCCCTAGTGTTATGAAAGCGAATAAGACACGGGAGCAGTATTCGACAGTTTTTGGATTTCACGAAAAGGTTACCATGCGTTCCTACGTTCCTAAAAAAAAAATAGTGCTGTCATTCTGATATTGACAATGCATTCAGATATATCAGTTGGTGATGACGCTAAACAAAAACCAGAAATAATAAATGTTTATAATAAATATAAAGTTGGAGTTGACACAATGGACCAAATGGTGCGGAGATACACTAGTCAACGACGACCTTCGAGATGGCCAATGGTTCTGTTCTTCAACATGCTAGATATTTCTTCACTTGCGGCATATGTATATAATTTATTATGAAAATAATAAAATGATTGTCAAAAAAAAATGACAGAACGTCGTCAATTTATGCGCAAACTAAGTGAAGAACTAGCAGTGCCGATGATTGAACATCGCACGGCGAATCCACACTTCTCCACAAAGATTGCCGTTGAAAGTTTATTAGCCATATACTGACAGAAACAGTCGTGATAAATCCTGGTCCAGAGACTCCAAAAGATAAAACCGGAAGAAAAAAGGAACAGGATCTTGTCATATCTGAAATGCTTTGCCAATAAAAAGACGGCGAAAGACACGGAAGGCCTGTGCCGATTGTCACCAACCAGTTTGTGACGAGCACTCAGTTAATCGTGTACAATGTGTTCAATGTCATTAATTATAAAAAAAATGTAATATTTCTTTATTTTTTTAAATAAAATTTAGTTGCATGCATTAATAGAAATTATATACAATTTATTTCCTATGCTTTCTACTGTGAGTACCCGGTTGCTAATAGGACGATGGCTAAAGTTTAAGCTTATTTCAAAAAATAAAAAATAAATCAATTAAAAGAACTCACAAATAGCTTTCTTTTAAGTTAAAAAACGACGATCTGAGAATTTATTGAATTTTTTTTAAGCTATTCACACAAATACACCGCGGTGGGTACCGGGGTACCCGGTTACTAACATAAGGGTTAAGGCTTAACTAGGTACCTATCTTAAGAGATTGACGAGGGTTATACTCATACAGAAAGCAGAGTAAAAGGAGCGGAGTGAAAGGAGTTCCCCTTCACTCGAAGGAATATAGAGCAGTCAATCTAATCCTTCTGAAGGCATTTGAAAAAATTCCAGACGCCTGTATTAGAGACTAGATTCTATGAACTAAAATGTCGAATGCTCAGTACATGTGTACGAAGGGTAGCCAACAGAGCCTATACTCCACTCACGAATTTTTTAATGCAGAAGGACCTCTAGAGCATAAGGATAATGCTCAGGTTGCCTTTTTTTGGCATAAATGGAGCAATAATGCCTTCAACAGCGCAACTGTTACAAACTGAAAGCAGTCTGGATACAGCCTTCCATCATAGCATGGATAAAAGCTCTACTGAGCTGCAGAAGGATTAACACGGAATAGGATGAATCCAGACTCTTCACATTAGCGCACAAAAAACCTTCTCAGTGGAGTGTATTGTCACCACTCCCATGGTCATTAGAAGCTAATGAACCTTTGAAGAAGTTTGAAAGGAAAAGACGCAAACTGTTAGTCTATGCAGATGGTGTAGCTACACTAGTGAAGGAGAAGTTATTTGACACAATCCATAACGTGAAGGATAGATCTCTAAGGATCATACACTAATGGGTGATACGATCGTATCGCTCAGCATAGAGGTAAATGCCAAACAAAACGGATATGGTACTCCTTTTAAGGACCTACAAAGTTCTGACCGGAAGCCTTCAAGGCTCAACGGGATTGAGTTGACAGCTAAGGAGGATACCAAATACCAGGCAGTAATTTTAGATAGCAAACTGATATGGAAACTCAGTGTGGACGAGAGAGTGAAAAGGCCAGAAAACTGTTAGAGGGGATACGCGATTCGCTTTTATCTACATAAAGAGGACGCTAAGGATAACACCAACGGTTACATTAGAAAGGTGACTCAATTAGCAACAAGATTGGCGATGTTGGGTAAAATCCACATGCCAGCCTGATGGGCATTAGTAACTACGGTATAACAGAGAGTGCAGAGAAGTAGAATGAGAGAGGTGCTGGAACACTGCCTATGCCTCGATATCTTGAACTCGTCTTAAATATCTAGAAGCTTTGCAGTTCGAGGGACCAGACGAAGTATCAAACTTTGATTTTAAGGTGCTCTTAAAGTTCAAAAAAAGCGTTGATGTCCTTTATGATGAATACTACACCTCTAATTAAACTGAAAATCCATCTGGCATTACCAAGGATCAGCAGGTTTACGTATGGCTTAACAACCGGCTAGTATAAGCTAACATGGCCAAACGTTTTATGGAGAAGTTGTTGCCAAAAACCAGTTTTGTTCGAATTATTTGTTTGAGCGAATATATAGCAACGGCTGAAGAAAAGAGTTTTATTCCACAAAATTGTATGTTTTCGGAAACCGTTCCTAAGTAAGCCTTAAACCTACTCATTTGCTCCAGCAACAAATTATATTTAATTTGTTTACAAAGTTATTAAAAAAGGAGTTTGTTTTAAGAAAATATATACAGAGATATTTACACTGGGTTGTTAATCTTGTACGTAGAAGTTTCGTAGTGTTCTCCACAATGTTGGGACAATTTCATATATACTAACCAGCGAATATTTTAGAATTATAATAGTCTTGTTATCGAAATATGGTCTACAGTTAGATTAATCTTAATGTCATATGTGATAAAAGATCATCATTCTCTTCAAGCTCTAATGATCATTGCTTTGGACTATAGATCACTCTGCATACCATATGAGATATGAGTTTCGAACTTCAGCCCTTCTGCGTCTATCGTTGAATAAGAGCAGAGAGAATAAGGAACTTTTCTTAATAGAAGATGGTTAAATCGGAGACATAAGAAAATTTGTTTTCAAGTGAACTGAAATAGCATGTTTCCACACTCTTCTAAAATTTCTCAAAAACCTTAAAGTTTAATGGAGAAATCGTTGAATTTTTTCTTAAATTACACTTGATTTAAACTCAAACTGAGCAAAACTTGTGAAATTCTATTAATATTATAAAAAAAAAAAAAACGCTAAAACAGTCAGAATGGTCTACAACACTAATTTTTTTTTATTCATATAAGGTTAACTAACAAGATTTTGTAAAAAAAAAACAAAAAAAATGAGCCAAGAGGTATTGCGAGTTAAGCAAATTGTCTCTCTGCCTTTTTTTGCTAAATCCAGCAAATAACGATAACAGTAGCAACAAGTTACAAATATAAATATATTATTGGAAAAATACCCGCGGCAAGGTTTATATAACAGCAGTTGTAATAGCAATAAAGCAAGCGAAAAGCGCCACATTGAGGCTGAGCGTTTCTATGGATGCGTTGAGCTCTGACACAAAGGTTTTGGCTTGAAGCCCAAAGGATTTGGGCGCACTTTAAATGTGATATTATTACAAACATTTTTATGTTTTCCACGAACGTCAGACGAGTGTGTGCTAATCCCAAAGTTGGCCTTATGACCTATAATTGTGTAAGAAGCCCCAGGCTTTGATGGCGCGACACACACATAAGCCAGCGGAGGGCAACGCTGTGACGCAGGATAACAGCGTCGACACATATTTGCATATGAGTGCATAAATACAAAATATCCCTGCCATTCTGTACAATTATATGCGTCTTGTTTTGTGTGTGTGTGTGTCCTCCGACGATTCTCATTTCACTAATGCGTAACGGCAGTGTTCCAAGTCAGGCATAATGCATGGGTGTAACGAGAAACAACTGACATTAGCACCTGCAAGGCAAAAGAAAAAAGTCAAAACAAAGACACGAAGTACACAAAAAACTCCGAAAGGAATGCGGGAATAAAAACGAGCCATTAAGCAAAAGAGAAAAGCGTTTAAATCGTTGTAAAGATATGTGCTAAGCATGTGTGTGTGCGCGTAGCGTGTGTGTTGCGCAACTGAGCAAACACAAAACATCGAGGGAGGTAAACAAAAACCAGCGTAACACAAGAAACAACGGAACAACGCGAAAAGTAAAGCAAGTAAACACGAGCACAGCAAACGGCGAGGTGAAAGACAAAGAAATGCAGTAAATGAATACTCACAGTTGTCTGCGTGCAACGCAATGCGAGTCATATGTGTGTGTGGGTTGAGCCAAAATAAGGCAAGTGAGGAAGGAATACCTCAACGCTGCTATATTAAAGCGCGCTAAAGCTGAGCTCCTTGAAAATGCAGCGAACAGTCTGTCGAAATAAAAATCCCACTAACACGGACATAACATTGGAAAATTGAGTAAGCAGTTGGCAAATAAATAAAGCCAAAAACGTCGAAAGGCAGACACAATATTCAACAACGTTTGACTCCGAAATACCTGAGTAGCTGCTGCGCAACAACGCGAGCTGCTATACAATAGTTGATAGTGCAGTTCAGGCGGTAGCAGCAAGAATTGAGCAGGCATAAGCAAGTACCGTGTAGTCTCTTCGCTCCGCCACGGCAAGTACAATTACGTTAAGGATTTGTAAAAATTTCCTACAGGGCAGCTGCACACAAGGCTCACCCGAGGCACAGAGGACCTTAACTCGCATAGACACACTTGAGACAGTTCAACTTGCGCATTCACATGCTGAAATTGTGTCTCAGAGACATTAAGTTAAACTTGTCTGTTTATTTATACACACCTCCATACACACTTAGCTATGCCAACTGTCTTGAGCAGCTATTAGCATGCAAATAGTCCCAGTTACCTGCACACTTGCATTTATTTGCACACACGCAGATCGATATTACTGCAGTGCGTAGTTTCCCGAGAAGTAAAGGAAGAAACTTTGACTAAAACATATTCAGGGCTAAGCTTGTAAAAAGTTTTTTCTTTCTGGTTTGAGTTAGATATAGGGTTATCTATTGGGCAGTCGAAAAAATGTTTTCGTATTTTGTCAACAGTTGTCGCTGCATATCAAAGGGTCATAGGGTTGGAAAACACAACAATGGCTTACCCACTTTAAATTATGGAAAATATTGACCAGGACCGTAATATAAGTATCCATGACATCGCTAACGAACTTAACACTCATCATCAAACGGTTTTGAACTATATAAAAAAGGCTGGCTACAAAAAGGAGCTCGATGTTTGGGTACCACATGAATTTTAATGGAGCGAATTAAGATTTGCGATTCTTTGCTGCAACGAAAGGAAATCAAACTAATTCCGAAGCGAACGGTAACAGAACAGAAAAAGTGGATCAAATACGAAAATAATGTGCGAAAAAGATCATTATTGTCGTATTGTCGTCAAGCGTGGTGAAGCTCTACAAATGGTCACAAAGCCAGGATTGACGACTCGAAAGGTTATACTGAGTGTTTGTTGGGATTGGAAAAGAATCAGGTCGAACGATTGATTCAACATTTTACTGTCGAAAACTGATGAGATTGAACCAAACAATCGAAAAAAATGGCCAGAACTGATCAACAGGAAGGGCTTCGTCTTCTACCAGGACAATGCTAGATCACACACATCTTTGATGACTTGGCAAAAACTGGGAGAGCTTGGCTTGGAAGTTTTGATGTATCCACCATTCAGCCCTGATCTTGCACCATCGAACTACCATTTGTTTCGTTCAATGTAGAACTCCCTTAATGGAGTAAAGTTGATTTCAAGAGAAGCTTGTGAAAATTACTAGTCGCAGTTTTCGCCTAGAAACCAGAAAAGTCTTGCACTGATGGAATAATAATGTCTCTAGCGGAAAAATGGAAAAAAGTGGTACATATTTGGTTCATTAAAGTTCATTATAAATATAAAAAAATACGAAAAGACTTTTTCGACTACCAAATATAAACCAATTTCGAGAGCAAATACACTGCTATCATTGAGATTGCAAATAATCCCATGTTGACTTCGAATCTATATGTGATTTATCGACATTTTTTCGAACTTACTTCGAACTGAGTATGTAACTTCACTTAAATACACATTATCTCTCATCAAAGGCCACCAAATACTAAAAAACTTCCACTTTCATATATACAAGTTTAGAATTTACAAATAAAAACTGGTTTCTTTAAAAGAGTTCATGGCCAAGCAGTGCGTAGCAACCTAACAAATATGGTGCTCATGCGAACTAAAGTAACTGTTTATTGTTATCGCAATCCATAGTAAAATTCAAATCCTTATTTATAACCTGCAGAGGGCAGCAGAAGAAAGTAAAGCAGTTAATGAAATTTTAGTAGAAGAGTGATACATTAAAAATTATAATGGATAGGAATTTTAATGGATATTGCGCAATAATAGTTAAATTTTTATTGAAACCGAGTGGAGTTTTTTTCGTTCCGCGTGATTTCGCCTTCGCATACGACTTTCCGTATGGCAGCATTAAGTTTTAATGAAAATTTCACACATTTACATGACCGGCAATAAATGCTGACAATTATTACAGCGCACAATCGGCGCCGGAGCCGGTGCATGAAACCCTCCACTCTCGACAGCGATACACTTTAATATCCGTGTAAGCAACACAATCAGGCGACCGGGTCATTCGGCGCACCCACAACAGACCCTTTGATTGAACCCGCGCTCAAGCACACCGGTTTGCCTGTGAAAATGCGCTCAAGTGCCTGAGTGTGTGGGTGCGGCGGTGGCGGTGTAGGCGAGTGGGTGTCTGCGCGTGGGTGAAGCCGCGCGGGCGGGAGTTTGACACCGAAATGCGATGATTTCAGTTCAACTGAATGCCAGCGCCGTGGAAGTAGCAAATTTAATTTTCACAAATTGTATGCGAAGCGCAAAGGATTTAAAGCAGCGTCAATTAGTGAAAGCGCTACAAAGTGCTGCTGGCGCACCATAGTCCAATTATTCGCCACTTCATAGCGAGACTGTCGAGAAGCCCAGCAGCGCGAGTGTGTGGGCGTCGCGCTGAAACCGAATACAGGTGTGCTGCATGCAAGTGCTTGCCGACCAACAATCACAGACACACATGCATATACACAGTTATACAAATATTGCTATAAATACAATGCATGAGGAAAATACACGGTTGTACGCTCGCTGGAGGTCGGCGGCAGAGAGTTTCTTTACATGGAGGTCAAACATTACCCAGTTCACAAGTTGCCACATGAGCGCCAAAATAGGATTTTGAGACACTTTAGCACGCCATCAAACGGATGGTTTTTGGCTACCCAGAGAATACTTGGTCAAAGACCGGAAGCCGTGAGCAACTTGAGCCATATGAGAAAGAATCGTTTCTAACCACTCCCAAGTGAATGGCTCTCAGGGAACTTTGCTCATTTGCGTGAATTTCTACACTTGACTCGTTCCTCCGCTGAAAGTTGACTCCTTCTGAAAGTTTTCGACGCAGTATCAGCTAGGGACAGCAGAGAAAGAAGAAAACCTCCAATTCGTTAGAGGGACCAAGTGGAGAAGAACCTAGCTTCGCTTGGAATCTCTTATTGGTGCCACCTTGCGAAAAGAAGAAACGACTGGGCGACGACAACGCGCTGTTGTTAACTCGATAATAAAGAAAAAGAATTCAAAGTTCCTAGGTATGGGTCAAGAGGATTGGTATCGCCAAAGTGCTTTGCACCTTTCACAATTATATTAAGGTAGCGCTGGTTTCACTGCCGGTTCGACATCCAAAGTGGATGTTGAGAAAATGATATTGACATGTCCCTTCTTCCAGATATTTTGACGATTGGTGTGCACCAAATTACCACTCAGTCTCACCGGATGGCATCGGCAGTCTCCCAGTGCAACTTATTGACCGGCTTTCATCGATTTTAAGAGAGATCCAAGCATCTAGTACTAAACCTCAAGATAAGAAGGGGCTTCGAGCGCTTCCAGTCTAATGATATTGGGCAGAGAGTGCCCTTTCTTGTAAAATCGTCAGCTCTGTAGTGTCAAGCACTTCAGCTAAAGGTAGGCAAGCACACAAGCCTTATGGCCTTATGGCGAAGTAGCTCGATGATCTGCTATTTAAGACTACTGACCACCGCCAGTCTTCGCCATATAATTTTTGGCTTACTGGTTGCAAATTACGGTATTCAATTGAATTCCTCTTTTGCCATTCTTGCTGTTGGCATTGCAATTTTAATACACAGCATTGTTGTTGCTGCTGCTGTTGCTATATTTATATAACTGTGTTGCGGCTGCTTTAAATGTTATTGCCCTGAGTACATTTTCGCATTTTCGCACTGCTGCTGCTGTTGTTGTTGCCGCGTTGTGGTAATTGTAGTCGCCGTAAATGAGTAGTAATTTTCGCCGCGGCTGCAAGGCGTTAACACCGCACGGCGTCACATAGCACTGCTCGGAGCAGCGCTGACATTCGCCGCCTCCGATAATTATCTTGGCGAGTGTCCCGGTGACCAGGTGAGAGTTTATGAAGATTGCGCCGTGGCGGCAAACAAGCCCAGCGCTAGCATAGATGGCGTTGTCAGCAAATATGTCCTGTATTTGCCATGAGTCCGTATATAAGTAGCGCGTGTGTGTGTGTGTAAATAGGTGAACTTGTAAGTGAGTGGCGTTTGGTAAGTAGACGCATCCTCTTCGACGCGCCGCCAATTCTTATGCAAATGCCAGAGTGAAAGTGGCGCGGAAAGTGTGTTAGTTGGGCGTTTGCGCCGCGAAGGATATGTGTAATTAAGGCATTGAAGTGCGCGGCGGCGAGTTGAGGGCGTCGGACTGGCAAGTGTTTAAGCGCACGTGGTGCAGGTGTCGCGACAGTGAGTGCCTTGTTTTTATTTGCGTTTCCATTCACTTCAAATATCATCGTAAGTGTGAGTGGATGTGTGTGTGTGTGTGTTTTGCTTACAGTATTTAGGAAAAACCTCACAAATTGCTTTATCTATGTCATTTGGTGGCTAACACTGGCTAACTGTAGTGCCGCGACGGTGTGGGTGGACCGTTAAAGCGCTCGTTTATGCTTCGCTGCGAAATTGTGGCAGTTAAATCGGTAATTTTTTATGCAATTCCGCTCTGTTGCAGCAACTTTAAAATTAATGATGGCATATCTCAACAATTTATAAAATAATTGAATAGCTATGGAAAGCAAATATTAACACTGGCGCCGATAAATAAATATTTAAATAAATAAATGCGAGGGCTTAACGGTAATTTTGAAATAAATGTATGCATATTTATTAATAGTTGTCAGTTGCCATATTTGACGGTATTAAAAGAAAAAAAACAATCAATAGCGATTACGGTAGTTTGCAGTTTGAATACATTTACATTTTATTGCGGCTAAGCTACAGTGGCAAATATATTCAGGTATATATAGTATATAAAATGTATGCATAAAGTGAGTCGCAACCAAATTCAGCTCGATTACTCGGCGTTGCTTAACTGCAGTATAAACAAAACCATTTATTTAACATAATTTATTTAAATACTAGGGTTTTTGTGAAACTTGCGGTAATGATTACCATACATTACGTGATTACCAAGGTCCTAGTGAAATTAAAAAGTTTAAGTGATTGCTGGGGTCCTTATCAAATTAAAGTAATTGCAGTAATCATTACTCTAGATTACATAATTGCCATAGATTACATAATTACCGGGATCCTCGTGAAACTCTTTTAGTTGCATAATTACCACAGACTAAATGATCGGCTAATTGTGGTACTAAAAAAGCTCTAGAAATTACAATTACCATAGATTTTACAATTACCGGGGTTTAGTGAAATGAAAATAGTTGCTGTAATCTTTATTATAGAATACGCGATTATTATGGTACCTGTGAAATTAATATAATGGAAGTAATCATTACCTTAGATTAGATGATTTCCAGAGCCGTTGGAAAGTTGAAATAATTACAGTAATCATTACCAGGATCTTCGTCAAATTATTTTAATTGCATGACTACCACAGACTAAATGATTACCAGGGTCCTTATGAAATCGCTTTAATTGCAGTGCTGGATGCCACTATGAAAATGTCATAGTTGCAGTGATGATTACCATGGATTATACAATTACTAGAGTATTTGTGGAATTGAAATAATTATTATAACAATTACCGCACTTTACTCGATTAATAAGGTTTTTGTGAAATTGATGTAATCATTACTTTAGATTATATGATTGCGAAGTTAGCATTATTTCAGTAATCATTACCATAGTTTATATGATTAGCAAGGTCTTTCTGAATTTTAATTTTAATTGCAGTGATGATGATGATGTGAAATCAAATATTTTCAGTAATGATAACATAGATTATATAATTACTAGGGTATTTGTGAAATTGAAATAATTGCAATAATGATTACCACAGTTTGTACTATTTCTAAGGCCTTTCTGAAATTTACACAATTTCAGTAATCACTACCACAGTTTATATGATTACCAGTGTTCTTCTGAAGTCCAGATAAATGCAGTGTGAAAATGTCATAGTTTCAGTAATGATTACCAGAGATTATACAATTAGTATGGTACCTGTGAAATTCAAATAACTCAGCCACAATTGCAATAAATTAGGACTTTGCAGAGTTCAAATATACCCTGTAATCATTAGTAATTATACTAGCACGAATTTTGAGCATTACATCAATTCAGTTTTTTAGCGCAAGCCATTGAAATCGTTTCACGTGTGTTGGTGTGGATAAATGTGGAATGCTATTTGCGGCACTTGGCATTTATTGATGTTGTAAACACACATATTGAATGCACGAAAAAGCAATTAAATTTAAATTGCCGTTATTTTTTTGCTCCATGTCAACACTTTGTGTGTGTAGAAAGAATTATATTTGTTAGACTGTGGTTTAAACAATGGAATTAAATGTATTTTTGCTAATGACTGCGCCGATGAATTGCTGGCAACAGGTTGAAAAAGGTTAGAAAGTCAATTTAGCTTTTTTGTTGCGTTTTCGGAATTATGCACTATTCAATAGCAAAAGAAAAGATTTGTTGGTTTTTATTGACACGCGTTAATGTAATGTGTATAAATAAGTGATAATAATAATTAACTTGCATAAAACTCTAGCTCACATGCCACACATTCTATGTAAACTGAAAGAATTCAAAGAGGAGCCTACGAAAATGTAAAACAAAGAAAAGTGATATGTCAAGAGCAACGTATAATTTAAAAAGTAAATAAATTAATAATTCAAGTATTAAATTCCATAAAATTTAAAAAAAATATAATAATGATGTTAAATCATCGCGAAAAAGCACAAATTATTGAAAAAAATTAAAGTGAAAGTCGAAAACAGCAAAATTGGAAAATACTACAAAATTTTAAAACTGAACTAGCAGTAATTAAAAAAAATTGAAAAACAAAACGTTAACTTTGGCTGAAACCTTAACAGACATTACATTTCTCAAAGCACAAACGGGTATAAAACGATTTGTACCCTGATTTTATCGCTCAGTTCGTATGGCAGTTATATGCTATAGTATTTCGATCTAAAAAAAGTCGGAAGTCATAACGTTGTTTTCGAAGATAATTCATACCAAATTTCAGCAGGATATTTCGCAAAATGGAAAAGTTTTCAATACAAGCACTAAAATCTAATCGTTCAATTTGTATGGCAGCTATATGTTATAGTAGGCCGATCTGAGCAATTTCCTCAAATATTGCATAACTGCTTTCGATAATAGCTCGTGCTTGATTTCGTGAAGATATCTCACCAAATGAAAAAGTTTTCCTTACAAGAACTTGGTTCGGTCGTTCAGTTTGTATGACAGCTATACGCTATAGTAGTCTGATAACGATGGTTCCGACAAATGAACAGCTTCTTGAAGAGAAAATGATTAGCACAAATCATTTCTTATCGATATCTCGAAAACTGAAAGACTACTTCGGGTATATAAAGGCGGTCAGATGGATGGTTAAACAAACATGGCAAAAACCGCTCAGCTCAACAGACTGATCATTTCTATATATACACATTATAGGGTCTTTTATGTCTCATTCTTGGTATTGACAACTTCGTGAAAATAGTGAGTACACTCGAAAAATCAGGTAGAAGGAAACGCTAAAAGACATTGGAGGAGGGCTTTCCCGTAGCCAAAGTAGTGCAGAACCTAATCTATTATATATTTCTGCTCTTCATTATTTAGTTTTACCACAGTTTTTGTTGGTCGCTCTATTATGTGCTTGTGTTTAAAAACGGCAACCTCTAATTAACTGTACTCACGCACACACATATACATACGCACATGTTGTATGTAGCTGAATAATTGATTTAGTTTAATGAAGGTTTATTGAATTTTAATGACTTTAATAGAGACATTGTGTCAACCCACAAACTGCAAGAAGCTATTAGCCTATGCAAGGATACCTAGCTGTATATATGTGTATGTGTGTGTGTGTATAGAATAACTGTAATATGCTGCAGAGCGACTAACCGAATTTAATTAAAGGCTAACCACGTAAATGATAAATAAATCATAAAATTAGTGCCGACAAACAGGCTCGGCTTAAGGATGAAGACAACGCACCAGAAAACACGCACACACATACGCATTTCTATGAATAAGTGGAACAATGGCACATGCAAAGCTATTGGAGAACAAGAAAATGGCAAGCAATTAGCAGCTGATCCTAGCGAGTTGCCCACTGCTGTAGCTATTTCGCATGCAGTTTTGATATAAATTAATGTTTTTTTAAATACACATCTTCATATGTAGATATGTATGCATATAACAGGTATTACATTGATGCAAATGCGCAAATTTAAAGGTGAATTTTGAACGCACGACTTTAATTCAATTCACTCGCTTTGTAATTAAAATATTTTCCTACTTAACACATGTGGTTCCGTTCACAGAAACACTCACACGTCGTACGTGGCTCGGTGTTTTGTGTATGTGTGTTTGAGTGTGAGCGCCTGCCTTCGTGGTTATTATGTCTTAATTATTGCCAATTAAAAGCATACAAGAGCGTCTGTGGTAGACATTTGTTTGCGGGCACAGCCACACACACACATAGTCGGCCTTCATTTTTCAATGGCGTTCTTAACCAATCACAAGCGCGCTTACTCACTTCGCCGAGCGCACAGCCGCTTGCACATATATGCGTCGCAGTTAATTGAGCGTGGCTTATCTTAATTTGCAGATCAAAGCCTTAAAAGCTTTCGGCGGCGCTTTGCCAGCGTCTGTGTGCGCCTTCATCAATCGAGTGTGCTGCCATTACTCGAGCAAAGCATCCGCGTCTTGCCATTCAACTCGAGCCAAAGAGTTGTTTTTGCGTTGGTGTTTTATATTCATGTGGCATTGTGTCGAGACGGTGGCGGTTTGAGGATCATTGCCGTTGACATTGTCGTTGACATTGATGACGCTGGCGTGCCCCTCAGCGGCGTAATGCGGTTCCGATTCGCTTTAATTGTCAAATGGTTACTGTTACGTAAGTACTCGCTGACACATTCACACATGTGTGTGTGTGTGTATGTATGTGTGTTCGTGTCGCCACTTAAGGCCTTCGGCTGCGCTACAGAGTTCAGGGCTTTTGTCCTTTGCTTCGTAGGCAACTTATCGGCCTAACTGCGCTTCTGTCTACGAAATAGATTTTGATTATGCATAACGGCCTGATAAGCTGCATATGCGAATTTGGTGTGGTGCAGGAGGCGATAAAGCAGCGGCACCACAGACACCACATTAAGCACTCATTATTCATTAATTTGTGCACAAGTGTCAGAGTGGAGCGGATTTTCTTAAAAAGCTTGTCGAAAGCTGAGTATGGCGGCTGCTCGGGCTTAGTCTGAAAGCATTCATTCTCTCATTCGAATTATTATCTGAAAATTAGTTAAATCGGGCGATATCCGATAGCAATTCAAACTTAAGCATGTCACTGAAAACTGTTGAAAGTGTCCAAAACCTCGATTGAATAATCGAAAATAAAGTTTTAAGTGGAAAATTTGTATAAATATTGTATATCTTAAGGAAATTCTTCTTTTTCTTTTTTACTGGCGTAGACACCGCTTATGCAATTATAGCCGAGTGAGCAACAGCGCGCCAGTCGTTTCTTCTTTTCACAAGGTGGCATCAGCTGGAGATTCCAAGCAAAGCCAGATTCTTCTCCACCTGGTATTTCCAAAGGAGTGGAGGTCTTTTTCTTCATCTTCCGAAATGTTTTTGTCCATTCGGACGACATGGCCTAGCCAGCGCAGCCGCTGTCTCTTAATTCCCTGAACTATGTCAATTTCGTCGTATAACTCATACACCTTATCGTTCCATCGAATGCGATATTCACCGTTGCCAAAGCGCAAAGAACCATAAATCTTTCGCAGAGGCTCTCTCTGGAAAACTCGCAACGTAGACTAATCAGATGAATAATGAGTGACTTATATAGTTTGGTTTTTTGTTCGTCAAGAGGGGACTTTACTTCTCAATTGCCTGCTTAGTCCGAAGTAGCACCTGTTTGCAAGAGATATTCCGCTTTGAATTTAGATACTGACATTGTTGCTGTTCTCTTATACGAGGCTGTTTATGCTTTTTCATTCGTACTGTTTTTTACGTGGCGAGCCCTAAACCCAACACACAACCCTGTGGAGGGGATGTTTCGCCTTCTCACTTTAACTCGCCTTCAAACGGATGTTTTCTGGCTAATAAGAAGATACATGGTCAAAGCCTGGAAGTCTTGAGCTGCTTGAGCCATATGTAAAAGAACCGTTTCTGGCCACTCCCAAGTGAAAGGCAATCAGAGAACCTTCCTCACTTGCGTGAACTTCTACGTAAGACTCCATAATTTTCTCTAGATGGAAGAAAAAACGGTAAAGAAGGAAGCACAAACTCATATTCTTAACAATGAGGCTATATCTACATTCTAAAGCCTTTAAGAGCTCTTTAGGAAGACAAAATGTTCCGCTTTGACTTCTCCCAATAATAGTTTTACTGCATTTGTAGCTGTTTTAAGTTAAATTCCAAGTTAGTTTTTGTATTTCAGGCAAGGTGAGTTAAATAGTCGGAAAGAAATTTAGTCGAAATGCATCTCTGCATCGAAATGTGTACTCATTTATGTAATTTCAGATTAAGCTTTTCCTATTAATGCTCACCATTACGTTTGTGCTACCCCCCTCTGCATAGATGTGTGTCTTCTTCCGCCAACCGTTGACCTCAAACTCAGCGCTGCAATGAGCTGAATAATTCGGATGCGGCAATCATCGACAGTAACCAGCAACCGGCAACAACAACACACGCAAGGCAACAAGCAACGACAGCGACGATGGCAATCCATCATAATTTGCAAGGCAAGAAATTAAGTTGTAGTAGTTAAGAAGCTGACACAAATCTGCTTACCAAATTACACATATGCGCACACATACATACATACTTACAAGTATGTGTGTTTGTGAAAATAGTCTCGTACCTATGATACTCGGTTGCTAATAACTACAAATATATTTAGCAGCATACAAACACACGCACTCTTTCACTCACCCACTAACACGTACGAATACTGTATGAATGTGTATGTATGTATGTGTGTGTGCGCATATCAAGATTAAGTATTCGCATATTCATCAGTTGCCGGTTCTAAGATGTAGAAAAGCGACTATAGTGTAGTTACAACTACAAATACAAACTAACACAAACATTCGCATTCGCATTGCGTATGAGTATGTAAGAACCACTACATATGCGTTAGCATGTGCGTAGTATTTGCACATTAATAACAGCTGAGTGACATAAATCCTTTTCACAACTAATTAATGTTAATTTTCAGCTTCATTTCAATCTGCTGCTTCAAAGCTGTTAGCAACACTCAATCACACACACATACACAAATGCATGCCACACATAGGCAAACACATCACGAATACGCATTGTTGAATAATCGCATTCATATGCTTATTTAATGGGTGCTTACGAGCATCGACTGTAATTTATGAAAATATGCTATTAGCTTTGAAGGTAAATATGTCGAAGGGTAAGTAATGCGACGCTAATCCCTCCACCAGAGCCCTATGTGCTGTATTCAATGACGACTTTTGGCAGCATACAAACTGTAAATATGTTTTTGAATGCTTGCAATCGGGTGAAAAGCGAAATCGGTTTAGAATTTTCATCCCTTGGAGCGTAAGTTTTTGTTGCATGATGAAGTAATGAAATTCACCGATTGAACTGGTAGTGAATTTCATTTTTATTTGAAAGCAAATGATTGAAAATACAACTGAAACATATTAGAAAATGAGTGAGATTTAAGTTTAGCTACTTTTTCATATAAAATTTATAAATTCTTTAACGTAAACATCAAAGTCTGCCCAAGCGCTTATATGCCTGCTAGACGCTCGACCATTATTTCCTTCACTCTAGCCTTGACAATATTTCAAATTCCATCTATGACATTGAGGACATATTTCTAGATAATTTTTAAAGAGATTTAAGCAAGAAGAATATTTTTTTTGAAGCCTCTAAAGCAGGCTCTCCCCTTAAGAGATTTGAACAAATGGCAAGAGCACGAACAACATTTCTTTTCTTCGGCAGTTTCAGCTCATTAGCAACCTCAAATAAAGTGTCGTACCAGCAGCGCCATATTGATAACATTTACGTCAGTTTATTTAAAGACAAAAAATATGAAGTCTTACTTTAATTCCTCAGCAAATATTATCAGTTGATTTTTAAATCAACATGCCAAAGTCGTCAACTTTAATTTCATTCACACAAATAACATTATTTATAAACAGTTCTGGGCTTAAGGGGTTATAACACTTGTGTGGGTTGAAAAAATCAATATTCTTGTATAGTATTTTCTTAAAGTATAGTCTTTTGAGATTAGTTCTTCCAAATTTCGTAGAGATCTGAGCACTAGCTTCTCCCATGTGCTCCGGAGTACGTGCCAACCGCATTAACGCGATTATCTCCGAAAGATGTTTTTTGCTTTAAGTACGGTTGCGGAGAACAAGGTTTTTCAAGAACCTTTTGACCTATTGATCTAATTTTTACTGGCTACTTGAACGAATAATTTTTTATTTGAAGCATTAATTTATTTTTAGGAATGAAAAAAACTGAATTTTTTCACTGGCGTAAAAATGTTTATTTCGCCAAATCCTTCATTAAAAACGACACGCAATTATGGCAACAAACTACTAACATCGTAAAGGGCAAATATTAGCCTTATCGCACCAGAATTAAAGCTTCTAAAAAGTACTAGTAATTGTGTGCTTCAGTCGGGAGACAGGTTCGTTTGCTCGGAAAAAAGGTCTGAGAAGTTTCAAAAGACGACAGTCTCATTCTTGTTTACTGAATCGGTTTAAGTCCTCGCCAGAGAATAATAAAGATCTTAATGATGGGAAAGGAGTGATAGCGGCTGCATCCATGATTCGTGGAAGACTCAGAAAGTCATGATTCAATGGCCGACGTCATAAAAAAAACCTTTTTTCTAACCAACGAATAAAGAAACGGCTTTGTGTATGGGTAAAGGAAATGCAAATTGGTCGATGGATAAATAGACCGTAAATTTCTCGAATCAATCCACGTTTAATATTTTTGGATTAGATTATATCCACGATGTATGGAAAAGATTAGGAGAACGGTCCAGCGAGAAATGCCTAGAAACAACAGTAAGTCAGCTAGTAAACTGGATGGTCTGGGACTCTTTTTCTTACAATTAACTAAGTGGTAGTAATTTGCTTAAAATAATAGTCGAAGGGGAATGGTGTATGATACCTTACATCACAGAACTGTATCAATACCAGCACGACATTATCTTTCAGCGATATTCTGCGCCATGACACAAGACCAACATCGTCAGTAAATTTTATATTATTTCAATACTACTGCCTGTTATCAATCTTATTCATAATTGTAATTTTCCACTAAGTTTTTATTTTTTCCTTTTTGCAGTTTCGCAATTTTATGGCTGATTCAAACCCGATCGCAAACCTGTGGGCGATTGTAAAGAAACATGTAGCCTCACAGAAGCCAAGGATAAAAAAAACTATATTCCGTCCTTTTGATGAATTTGCGGTCAGATTACTACAAAAGCTTATATCGTCGACGGCAGCAAGAATATGGACGGTAGTAAAGGCAAAAGGAGGCTCAACAAAGTTATGATTGAGATATTTTCCAATAAATAGAATAAAATTATGAAAGAGGAACAAACAATCCTTGTGGTATTACTTTTTAAGGAATTTTGTGATCAATATTGTAGACTAATCCTATCCGTTCAGGGACGGTTTTTAATGTCCGGGTATACCAAGCAGTAATTATCAGAAGGGTACCTGTGAAATTCTGTAACTAAGATATTATTCCACTTCATGGATAATACCCAAAGAGCTAATATCAAACTCGAGAGAGGCAATAATATAATAATATATATAATAGGCTAATAATATTGTATATATCCGCCTCAGTACAGTTGTTTTTTTTTTTTTTTTTCTTTTTTTGTCAAGAAGCCTTTCTAGATCTCGAGAATAATTTCACGAAACACTGGTAGAGTCTCAGTTAAGCTAACAAAGCAATTCGAAATTGATTATATGCTCCGTCACTTCCCGTTAAAACACATTTAATTCCAGTATTAAATCAATACCGTAAATAGCTTACGTTTTTTAAGCCAAATAAAACAAACCAATTGCCTTAAAACTCAAAACACCTTTCTCATGGTATTAAGGATATTTTCTTAAAAAAAGGTGTATCTCTTTCCAAATCCTTTTACACACCTCGCCAAATCGAGTGCCAATAAACTCTACTCGCTGCCACTGCTGCAAGAAAAAACCTAAAAGAAATAAGCGCCGAACACTACAAAGGAATGTAAACTTTAATCTCTTAATTTGAGCAAATACCTGTAATTTTTATCACCACCAACACTTTAGCCGTCCGCCCGAGCCGCGCCTGCACACAGCAGCAGCACTGTGTACGAGCCGTCATATAGGTGAGCACTTACAATCGTCGTCGGCACCCGCGTCGCCCGCAAGGAACAAACGATAATGCACAGCGCAAATACAAACATTATCGACGACAACGCTTAATTCCCATACAATTGCAATCCAATCAATGTCGCTTCAGTACACGATATCGAAACGTCAGGCGCGCTGGGAAGTGGGGAACACGTCGAATTAAGCCAAAATGAAAGAAACGGAAGCAGCAAAGGCAGCGGCAATGGCAGGCAGCTCATAGCGAAACAGCGCGGGAAAAGCAATGTGTAAAGGGGAAGGCAATCGCGCGCTGAATGGTGCAAGTGCGAGCGAGAATGGACGCGCGCGGATGTAGCAGCGCGCGAATTTGTAGTAGTGAAATTGTATCCGACAGTAATTCCGCAACGACATTGCCGAGCAAGAAATTATCGCAAGTAAATCACGGTGACGGTATTGGCGCAGGCGAGCAGGGCAGCAGAGACAGGTGACTGGCACACACACACGTACACAAATAACACTTGGGAATGACGCGCTTTGTATAAGAGTGTAAGTGTGTGTGTTTGTGCGCTTGTGTGTGTGTGCATGGGAATTTCTGAAGCGTAATGTTGATATAATGTATTTGCCGTAAGATCTAAGGAGACAACAGTAAGTACGCAGAAAAGAAACAGCGCGAATTTCACTTTAATATACCGATGGAATGCGACTCAAGGAAAGTAAGAACAATCTAGGCTTATTGCTGTACATTTCGTCCATTTTGGTGGTGCTGTAAGCGCAGGAGTGCAAACGCCAGTCAGCCGAGAGTAAATAAAGCAAAACAGCAGCGATGAAGATTGTAATTGCGAAATTGAATTGAACAGGGCGCGGAAGGCGCGACGCAACAGCCACTGTCGGCGCAAATGGAACACCAATTCACCGAGAGCGCGCAAGGAGCTCGAGTAAGGAAAAGAGGTAGCGTTGAAGGTGACATTTGTAACTTGCTTTAACAGAGATAAAGACGGTCAGGTACTGAGATCGCGACAGGTTGCAGGTGAGAGCGGTGACAGTATAGGTGTTTCACATCCGTTGTATCCGTTGAAGTCGAACACAGCGAGCTGATTCCTATGTCGCTCTGCTATTCTTTGGTAGGTATTGTCAGAAGTATTAAAGACATTGCCTCGCAAATGCCAGAATTATATGAACATGAATTTTTGTCACTTCTATGGGTACATTGTTGCTTAAAGCGCTGAGAGTATTTTTATTTAAGCGTTATCAGATTACAACTCTCCAAATGCTCAGCGATTAATGACTAATTAATTATGATTGACATTTTGTATAAATGCTTGTTGGAGCAAGCATTTTACTAAATCAATTGACTACTCTGACTATAAATAGAAATATTTTGCAGTAAACTAAAAATATCTACTATAGAGAAATGCGCATACTTTTCATAACAAAGCTAAATTAAGCAATAATGAAATTCAATGAAACAAACACGAGTTTGCCTTTTGCTTCCTCCACTTAAAGCTCGAAGCCAAAACACGAAACAATGCCGCAATTGAAAGCGTTCCGGCTCGGCGAAACCTTTTCAGCGCAAAAGCGATTACATGAAAGCGATAGTGCGTGCTCGTATGGCCTTTCGTGTAAGCCAACAACCTGATTTCACTTGTTTCATGTTGAAATTCAACATTTCGATTATTCAACTCCGGTTTTTGTTGCTGAAAATCAAATTGACTTCAGCAAAGTAGCGCGTATTTTATGGTTTGACCGCTAAGAGTTGGATAACGATAATTTCAGGTCATACTAAAGGCCGTCACACGAGCAAATGGTTAGATGACGGTAGATATGCTCTAGCACATGCGCTTGTTTGTGCTTATGTGCGCGTGAGTGTGTTTGTAGGAGCGTATATATGCGCTGTAATAGACTGTCACGAAGCTGGAGTGTGTGCAAGTTTCAATGCATAGGTAATGAGCAAATCAGAAGCGATAAAAAGTAGCAAGAAGTAGAGCTCTATACTCACGTGACGTTGGTGGCCTGGGAATTGTATGTACAGCAAAGGTACAAGGCAGCCCAAAAGCATGTGGCCTTTTCAGTGAAAATTTTTAGAAAGCGTATTATTTTTGAGCCGAATTTTTGAAGTTAGTTTTGCTTTAATAAAAGTTAATAGGTTTTTCCTTGAAGCCCGGAAAATATTGAAAATTTCTTCAGCATTCAATACTCATTGTTAGAGCAAGTTTAGTGTAAGGCAAGAAGTTATTTATAAAAACCACCAAAAATCTACGTCATGGCAGTAATTTGTGCACCATTAATTGCTTTCCTGCTTAAGTAAGCCAATTAGTATACACTTTTAGTACACGCTTTCAGTACGTCACTGCGTATGAGCAACCAAACTTTGTGGGAATGTGGTGCGCCGTTTGCGTCAAAATATTTACAGCGACAAAATTATGAAATCGGTATAAATAGACAGGTTGAGTGACTATCTGACGACACAACTAGGCCTTTCGGAGTCCCATTGTGAAAGAAATCGCCACAAAAATACCACAAACTCCTCAGTCATTGCTTTT
This sequence comes from Bactrocera zonata, assembly GCA_037783105.1. Taxonomy (NCBI): domain Eukaryota; kingdom Metazoa; phylum Arthropoda; class Insecta; order Diptera; family Tephritidae; genus Bactrocera; species Bactrocera zonata. Next base: position 17,385 of record JBAWJQ010003814.1, on the reverse strand, counting down.
TCGGATATATTTTGAAAAGCGAAAGGTTGAGCAAAAAGTTGTATACATTTTGTATTCATTTATGAGTACGTGGTCTGTTGATATATTCCTCAATGAAATCGCTTTGAGGTCAGCATTACTTTTATAAAACTTTTTGATACTTTTATACCCAAGTATAAGTGTGTATTCATAGGCTCCTTAGGCGCCGATATGAACAATATCTGTGCGCTGCTCAATAAACTCAAACAAAAGTGCAAGTAATGCTCAAAGCGCACACAAATTTCGACATACTACGCCACTATATGTGATTTTATACATCTCCAGTCATCCATGCAAATAATCAAAGCGCTGCGTTGTGAATGTCGGGGGCTTATGCACTCAAGTGGCGCAAATTCAAACGAATCTGTGCGCGCGTGTGTGTGTGATGGTGAATGCAAAGCAAAAGAATCATAAATCATTTTTCGATAGACAATGGCGCAGCGCACAAAAGTGAGTGTGAAGATGGACTTGACAAAGTCGAACAATAATGAAAAGAAGACTACGGGCATGCACACACACACACACACATACAAAGAAAAGACAAGCCTAGTCAAATAAGTTGCTAGATACTGAAGGACACGCAGGAGTAACGCTCAATCACACAACGTCGCCGCAATGTCCTTGAAGATATTGAATAAACTTGAATGAGACAACACATTTACATACACAGCGAAATATACTGTTATGCCCTTGTAAGGTGTAGCAGCATATGCTGCTTTGGACGTGGAGGCTTTTATACGAAATCGTCTTCTGTAGGGCTGCTGTCATATTACGCAACACGGCAATGTGAGTAGGACATAATTGTATACACATGAAAGCATGTACAGGCATACTTATGTATATAAACGTATATGTTGCTAACCTGTTGGAACAAATTTAGTATGAGAACACAAATCGCAAAAAAAAAAAATTCTAAAAAAAACATTTTTTATAAAATATTATAAACAAATGCCGGTAATCGGTAAGGTAACCAATAAGGTAACCGTTAAAAAATATATTTACGTCTAAACACTCAAAATTTCTATACAATATTTTATTTCCTACTGGGTGCACATGCGCGTATATTCAGCTTTATGCTGTTTCGCAATTACGTCGGTTTGTAATACAGATTTGTCGCTTTCAATGCCCGATGTTATTTCCACCTTCTCTTGTGTGTCCACCTATACGCTCGCTGATGACTTCGGTTACATAAAAGCCAATAAATAATACAGAAATACAAGGCAGCAGCCGTTGGCGTCATTAGCCAGTTGCTTTGAATATTGGAAATTCAGTATTTTCCGCTTCGTTGACGTTATTGTGCAAAATTAGACACAAATAGCTCGGAGTCTACGCATTCTCTGGGAGTTGAATATTTAGTCAGGCTGTTCAATTAAACTGGAATAATGAAAGCTTAATGAATATTCGAGTTAGCAGACTTTCAATAAATATTTTTAGCAGCTTTTAATGGGTATGAATGGTTTATAATTCATCAGATGTATGCCACCTGGCATCCCTTTTTGCTATGAAAAATATGTTTTGCTGTCACAAATAAAGGACAATTAGAAATTAGGGTTAAATTCGGGGAAAGAGAAAGCTAAATGCGCTTCAAAAATAGAAGAATTCATATCCTACGCCGAGTGGAGCGGAAATTCTGATTTGCAAGCCCAATGTATGTATAATGTTTTTTCAATTAATTACAATATTTTTCAAAACACTTTAGGGGTTAAAGGAGTTAGAGAAATTAAAGTGTGGCATCACCTGAAATCACCTAATATCAATCAAATATTATAAATCAATTTATTGTGTGTTTAAAAATAAAATCACACCACAGTTTGAACTGCGCGAAAAATTGAACTGAAGTAAATGTAAACATTGTTTTTGCGGAAAATTTAATTTAAAGTAAACAACAATGATTTCATTGCATTAAACGCATAGCTGCCAGTTAATATTTATGCATGTGCCTGCGTGCTAAAGCGACAGTTAGGCAAAAAGTGCTGATAAAACACATTATCATATGCATACAAATGCAAATGCATTAGGGTTGGGCGCTATTGCTTAAATTTTGACAATTTAATTTAAAAAATTAATTTTAAAATATTTAAAAAATATTTATCTTCACTATGCTCTCTTTTTCAAGAGCTTCGCCGAGTTAAATATGCACGAAATCGTCTCTTCTCTTAACACGCTGATTAACTGTCTAGAAAAAATTATCTCCGAAAGCACTGCAGCTGTCGAAAAGTATTAAAAGTACAACCCTAAGCAAGTTTAAGCTTGCATGTTCATATACTCTCAGCGTTTTTATGAATTTAGTTAGCATACAAGGGACTAAATTAAAAAATGCAAAAAAGGAAAAGGTGTGAGCACGTTTACACCTCACTTCTCCATTTTTATTTCTGCATAACTTGCGCATACACTCACACACACACAAACTTTATCTTTTCCAATATTTGTTAATAATTTTGCGCGCACTTGCATCGCTCATACGCCATGTGGCGCTAATGCAAAAAATATCAGATGAGGTGAATATGCGCAAATATGTATTCACAAGCAGGTGTTGGTATGTGCGGTTATGTTTATATTTATATATGCATAATTGTATGTATGTTTATATAAGCATGAGTGTAAGTATGTTTGTTTATGTTAATGCTTGTTGAAGAATCATTGCTCGCACCGCATTTTTACATTTGAATACATTAGCAAGTGATAAGGAATCCAAATGCTTGGCAAATTCATACAAGTTTACATATTTGATTGTACATACATATATCTACATACTTTTTACTATTACTAACTATTTTATGCAGTTTTCAAAATAATACCCAGTTGCCAAATGTTTAACTATTATTTAGATAAAATACAGCCATAAGCTCAAGTAATACTGCCAGATTATGTCATAATTAAGTAATCAAATGATTGGGTGCGCTTTTAGTGCAAATTTTTTTATTCTAAGCAGCATACATATATTAAGTTTACCACGATGTTTGTGATATCAACAAAAAAAAAAAATATTTAAAAAAATACCAAAATGATCAGCATGATAAGCTGAGGCGATTTAATCATGTCAGTATGTCTGTCTGTATGTAACATATCATTCTAAAATTTTCCTCATGCCCTTTTCTCCTCAAGGAGCTCCTGTGTTATCGGATTTGTCGATATCGGATCACTATAGCATATAGCTGTCATACAAACTGTACGATCGGAATCAAGTGCTTGTATGGAAAACTTTTTCATTTGAAGAGATATCTCCACGAAATTTTGTACGTATTATTTTCCAAGACAACCGTGCACCCTCCACAGATATTGTTCTGATTGAACCACTATAGCATATAGCTGCCATACAAAGTAACAGAATAAAATATAGGCATATGTTTAATTGTGAGGGATTTTCTAGGCATTCTACTACCGAAATTAACGTTTTTTTTCTTATTTATAAGATAAAATATTTTTTCCAATAAAAATTGTTTTTTTTTTTACTTGAGTTATGCTCTTTTCACAACTTTGCGACTTTGCACAGGTTTTTAAATCACATGAATATAATGCAACGAATGGAAGTTGAACTATAAATACATACTTGTGCTACAAATCTATACGTATATATATATAAGTTTTTTTTTTCAAATATAAGCCGTTATTATATTTTATACCAACAACCTTTTTTTATGTAATACTATTACACAACCGGATACATTTCATTCAATGGAAATCAACACCTCGAAATTTGCACCGTCGCATCGATTGGCAAATGGATTGAAAAATGGCTGATTGAGTAAATGCGTTGCCGATGTGATGATGAAAATTGCGATATATGCATTTTTATACATAAGCAAACAACGAGCAGCTAAAAGGCAACGACAAGAGAGCAACAAATGTGACGAAACAAAGGCGATTGGGGAAGAGGTCACTGTACTGAAACAATAAAGTACGCTGATAAGCGATGGAATTTAAAAAATCAATTTGTTGTAGTTGTTTTATTACACTAATAGTTACAACAAATTATTAGTTAGTCGCACCAAACGCAATTTTCTTTCAGTTCAATCGAGAAGAATGTCTACATTAGAGGCTTTCTTGAAAAGGAATTTGATTTGTACAACAAAAGCGAGTGAATAAACTCAAATTATACCTATAATAAAATATTCACTACAACTCCTTAACAACTGCCATATATTTTTTATTTATATTTTTATCTCTAAGCATTATTTGCATAAATGCCGTTTTGGTTGGAAATGCTCGCTAAGCGCCTCAAAATTTAAATCGCAATTATTTGCACAAAAGTGTGACTAATATTGGCGACTACAACAGACGACAACAAAAAGTTGAACTTCGCCTTGCCACAACCGCCCGATGGAGCACAATGGCTGCGGCAACAACAAGCACGTTTATGCAATAATTTATGCTTTCCGCCCGAGGTTTGCACAGTGAGACGTATTACGACTGGATTTCATTATTCAAATGGCAGACATTTGATGTCAGCAATATTTATTACGATAATGGCAAAGCTATTAAATAACACAAAAACACACCGAAAGCGAAGCAAAACAAATAAGCAAGCGAGTTCCCGCCACAAAAACTGGCGTTAGCAGAGAGTCTACACAGACTTGACACCGCCACAGCTAGGCAACCGAAGATCTTTGTGTGTGAGAGTAGAAGAAATTGTGTCAATAGCAGGATTTCAACAGCTAGATTAAAATGAATGAAATGTAAAGTTCAAGGACCCCATAATACGCTAGACCGCCCATTCGTTTCGAAACTTGCAACCTGCCGGCGGCCATGCGACTCGTCTATTTGTCAGGCGCTGCGTGAGCTGCGTGAATTCTGAGAGTTTCGTCAGTTTTTCGCCCTTTTTGTCTCGAGTCATGCAAGGCACGCAGTCGGATGATGGCGCATGATTAATGGGCTGCCATTTCGAGTGTATGACAGCATTGTGTTTTCAAGGTGAATGAGAAGAGTTCCAGATTCAGACCGGCCATAGCGTGAGGGTTTAAATATGGAAATGTGACCGTTTCATACGGTTATGTGATGTTATGAAAAAGCTCTAAATTATTAATTAATTTTAACGGTAACTCTAGAGTTTATTTGTATAATTTTCGTGAGCTTATTTGTGAGAAATTTGGTGTTCCCTTTTTCATATCAGAATTTTAAATGAAATAAAAGGTGGCAGGTTGCTTTCAGACTTCGTAAAACGGGACACATTAGGGGTCCCAAAGAAGGATAATCCTAAATCCTCTCTCGCTTCCACTGCATCCCTGAAAACTTGGACTACTGCGCCGTGGAACCTACTTCTAGTGACATTTCCCCTGTGTACATACTTTCGAAAGGTTTGTGGGTGGAGCCGAGTCGCTGGAGAAGACACGCAGTGAGCTTCGCCACGGATGAATCGAAGCTGAAAGGATAGTTCAATGTGTGAATCTTCTGACAAACTGCCAGATCGCTCTAGTGTTTTTCAAGCAGAACTGACAGCCAAAAAGGTAGCAGCAGGATGTACTCCTCTCAAGTGCCTCTTCTTTTATGTAGTATGCATCCATATGCTGCTATACAGACCTTGAGCGAGATTACAGTGAGCTCAAAGCTAGTCAATGAGAGCACGACTAAACTAGCGGTAGCATCAAGCTTTTCTATTTTAAAATCGTCTGGGTGCCTAGCCACAGCGGAATCGTCGTAAATTGTAAATCCGATGAGCTTGCAAGAAAAGGCACAGATACCCAAATTCTATCAGTAGGGAGTAGGAGTTCCCCTATATTTAAGCACTCGAGCGCTGGATCTGTGACGCTCGAACTCAGCAAGTGTAGTCAAGAACCAGCAGGTTCTGGTCCCGGGTGGCACGTACAAGATTCAAGAAACTGTCAGCTCTTCGTTTGTCTCACAACGCCTCAATGACGGCGTTCTAACTCTACACCATTCAACTGGCACTCACGCGCTGAGGATACAGATTTTTGAAGAGTCAACTTGTCATAGTTACAATAAGGAAGATGGGTGGAAACATCTCGACACTTTCACCTTCACTGTCCAACTTTCCCCAAACTAAAGTTGAGACATCTCAGTTCCCGTAGTTTTTACGAAACAGTCGAATTTTATGGAATAGATATTTGTCGCCTCAATGAATTCAGCAGTCCAGTTCAGTCTCCAGTTTATTCTGACTGTGTAGTTCACATCCCAAAGAGGCCAGGTTTTTACTGTGTCTTTTCTTCGCTTTCGTAGATCCGATTGACAAATCTTATCGTAAACCACACAAACGTTGCAGGCACCACTAAAACTGCCTTGAATCGTTCTGCTAAATTTTCACATTTAAATTTCCATTCATACCACATTATACCTTCTTCTCCTTCAATTCAATGTTTGCCGTTGACCGAACATCTTCGCTCTTTGCTTTGCACTTCACATTATACATTTAAGCACGCCATTCACCTTACCTTTTTAACTTTTCACAAAATCGCCCGCAAATTGCTTCGGCAACAACTTCGTTAAATTATTCATTGGGATTTTGAGTAGAAATGCGGCGGCATCCACCAGTCGCATGCAATGACAGCGGAGCATTTGCGGTAATGCAACACGTTTTTGTGGTGGCGTGTAAAAAATTATTATTAAACTTTCATTCGAGCACTTACATGCGCACTTAAGTATACGCAATAATTTTCTTAACTGACCTTATAGCCGGCGCATGCCGACCCTGCTGCCTGTGCCGTCGCCGCTGCCGTTGGTGGGCGCACTTGGTGATAAGCGGATCATGAGCCGGATTAACCGCAGATTATACGTGTTAGTTTATGCGGCAGCAACTGTGAGCGTGTGTGTGTGTGCATGGTCAGGCGCAAGCAGACCGCAAAAGTTAAGAGTTGAACGCTTGCCAGCACGCAGGACATTACACATTAACTCGGCATTCATATGCAGTTTACGCACATCCGGCGAGAATTAACTTTTATGTGCTTTTTATTTATTTTCATTGTTCTTCTTTAATGATAATGACTAAAAAGCCGGCGCTTCAGCTACTAATGCCCAGAGAACTCAACTTGAAGGAATTTTTGTGATTTTGGTGTGCAGTAGGAAGAATTTCAGTTGTGTGTTGTGTATCCATAAGCGCAGGAATTGGGAGTTGCAATCTTTCTCCCCTGTGGGGCCATAAAAATTCAATGTTGGGCATTTGGCTAAAGCGTTAGTCGACCCGAGGCGAAAGCAAAAATACTTTATGGCTCTGGAACACTGTGCGGAAACGGAAACTACTATGTAGCAACCAATTCACGAGTGCTGCTGGCGAGCGAAAAACGAATCGCATGTGTGCTTGTAACAAAGCGAGTCTAAGACTTGACTTTAGGTGCCGAGGTGGCGGTAAGGTAAATGGGGGGTGCAGTGAGGCGCCAAATATGGTTTATTCCAAAGCTAATCCGGCTGTCCAGTGCGCCTATAAGCACGTGTGTTTGCTTGTGTGCGCCGCAGTCTATACCACTTCACATCCCGCGCTGCGTCGCCGCTGCGTATACGCAACTTTCTCGTGCCATCGACACACATGTAAGAGTTCCGCTTAACTACAATAACTACAATACATATATGCATAATATTAAGCATACAAGTATTTACTGTATTGCCGGCGCATAAACAACAACAAACGCCACTTAAGAGGTACGAAAATGTAGCACAAGAAATGCGTGCAAAAACTGCAACAATACCAAGAACATCAAGAACAACTACAAGCATTTGCACTGCCCCGCGACCGATCAGACCCAGCAGCAGCCCCAATCGCCTGCAGAGCTAAAGAAATTTTTGCGAACTTCCTTAGCTTGAGCGCAATATAGTCGAGCTTTTTCCACTTCTTTGCAGTTTTCTAGCCGCTGCCAGCAATGCTTTTGCTTAATTCCTCAATTTATATTCAGCCACCATAATCGTTAGCCCACTGCAGTAAAATGCTACATTTAAGGGCTTCATCGCAGCAGCACTGAGGAGAGGATGGGGCAGCATAGGTACCTACTATTTACACACAACTAAAAAGCTACAGACCCACACATATACATATGTTCGAGTAAATGCCGAAGTACGTCTGTGTATGTGCTTAGAGCTACTTGGTTATGTTAGCGAGTGCGCGATTCGAACGCACATTTGAAGTCATAAGTGCGTACACGCGCTTACAATATTCGCAATCGCATTTGCTATAACGGTACACACACGCTGGCAATAAATAAAGTTATGCATAGAAATGCGCGCGAGGACACTCAAATCCAACGACGAACTTTCCGTAATCCTTTGAGCGCTGTTTGCGGTGCGAGAAAAATAACGCTAGGAACGCCACTTCCGCCACTACAACAACTATTTACAGCTGTTCGAACGCCGCGCTTGCCACCGCCGCCACAGCTGAGCTTGCTCCGTTCACACCAACTCTAATAAGGGCCAGAGGTCGGCGGATTTCGGTGAAAACTTTTAGTTTTCGCTACTTTCGTCGCCGCCGCCGCCGTCGCTGCCACTGCCGCTGCTTTGGCTGCCTGCTATCTGTTGTTCCTTATGTGTGATTGCTCGCGCTGCAATAATGCTTATCTTGGTTTTGTAAAAGAAAGATTTCCTCGCATTTCTTTGGCGAGTGTATTCGTAATATCCGACTATTGTTGTAGCATTTTTATTTACCACTTGATTTTAGTGGCAGCCAAATACAGATGGAATTGAGTTTACGAGCTTGTGTGTGCTTGTTGTTCAAATGTAATGTGTTCACAAGGAATTTGAGATATTTAATTTTACTCAAACACTGACACAATTCTGGATTTATTCTGAAAATATCCGCACACAACAAATTTTGGTATATTTTAACAACGCAAAGTGTTGCAAGTTGTGTTGTTGCAAGTTGTGTTGTGGTCTTGCACACCACTGTTAGTAAGTATTAAGACTATTCTGTAATCAACCAAGCCAAAAAGATCTATTGTTTCTGCAAGAGGAGAGTCTCATATGGAACATGATCCACTTCAAAGTTCCCCACCTTTTTAAAGAAAAACACAGAAACTTCAAATTTTGTAGGGTATGTTTATTATCATTTGAAAGAACATTCTTTTGCATTTATTTTTTGATTATTAACGCTTTTAAATGTTGGTCGTGGTTACTTCTCACATGGTCTATCCGTTGAGTCCAACTTTCGATGACTCGTTCGAGCATTTCGATTGGTAACTAGCGAATAACATGCATGGTTTCTTGCTCCAAGGACAGAATTAAAGCGGAATTGTCCGTCCATATACTTCAGAACATACATATCTCCACAGGAAAAAGCCTAACGGCGTGATATCATCGATCTTGGTGGCCGATCGATCGGCCCAACACGTGAAATTATCCGCTCACCGAAGTGTTGTCTCAATAAATCCATTGATCGATGCGATATGTGTTGAAAGCAAATTCCGTCGAGATCACAAGCTTCAATTTCAGGCATCAAATAGGTAGTTATCAAGGCGCGATATTAGTTACAATTCACGGTTACGTTCTCACCGGCATCATTTTTGAAGAAATATGGACCAATGATTCCACTTGAACACAAAGCACACCAAATAGTTGTTTTTTTTTAGATGAAATGACAGTTCTTAAGCCTCTTCAGGCCGCTCTTCATCTCAAATGCGATAATTTTGCTTGTTTACATACTCATTGAGCTAGAAGTGGGCCTCAACGCTGAATAAAATTTAGCTCGACACCGTCGCATCTTGTTTAGAACTTTTTAAGAGCCCAAAAAGCGAAACGGTGTCGCTTGGGAAAGTCGATCGGCTACAATTCTTGCACAAGTTCCATTTTCTACGCTCTCAATTCAAGATCTGCGAAAGGCTCCGAGTCGACTCTCCACGGTCTTCCTGTACACTCTCAGCTGCTATATTTTCCTCACTACAAACCGGACGTGGTCTATTCATTGGAATATTATCCAATAATGATTGCTGAGTCTCAAGGTGGCTAATGGTATTGCCAATAGTATACTGAGGATACAGTTTATGTTATCCATAAGTTGAGCGAAGCGCGCGAAATACATTTCGTAATAAAGTGAAACGATCGACGCGAATTCCGTGCAATCTGTCGGAAAAACGGCTATTGAAAAAAATATATCTACTTGGATCACCTGTTACAAAACATTAACGCCTTCTTATGCATTAGTTTTTCTTCTTTGGAAGGAATAGTGCCTTTTGAGGTTGTGTTTGGCTTCTTTAGGGGCATAGGAGTCTGTCTATAACTCTTAGTCCGCGCATTCCGCAGATTTCAATGATTTCAAAACTCAACGCTGCAGTCCGAAGAACCGAGTGCTAGCGTATTCCAATGTGATTTAATAAATCCTTTTAAATCCCTGATTTAATTCAATTTCTGCTAAAACTGATATAATTCACTGAAGAGAAGGCTGAATAAAGAAGGTTTTGTTCCATTAAACTCACATATGTAGTCTATTAATAAGATTAAAGGGCTAGAAAAGCTTTATACGAGTTTCCTTTTAGAATCACTATTTCTATATTCACTTCACCTTTATGCTGCCAAGAACCGAAGGCAGGTCCATCACCACACGCCTCTGCCACACATTTGTTGTTGCACATCGAAATGTTGATAAACACGCATGGCAGGGAAACTCAGTGTTCCGATAAATGCCAGCAAGCAATAAAAAGGAAGAAAATATACTCAAAGAAAATAAAGCTAAATGGTGGAAATGCCGCCTACACCGCCGCCTCCTAACGTCCTTCAAAGCGTGTATGTGTGTGAGTGCGTTGCAAAACATGCGTAAGCGTTGTAAGCTTACATGCTTCTGTGTGTGTGCGTGTGTGTATGATTGCGGCACGTGTCAGCGAGTTGCTGGCGAAGGCAAGGGGATGACGAGCATAAGAATGCGTTGAAAAGAATGCAAATATTTGTAAAAGTGGCAGATGCAACATGAGTGCTTTGCCACAACAACACACTCCGCTAAAAATGCGTACTCCTACGTATATGAGCGCGGCGAGGAAAGTGTATCGAGGCAAGCAAAAACAAAAAGGGAAGGCGAAAAAATGTTAGAGCAAACAAAAACCGTTGCGTTTATTATTTGGAATGTGGCAACAACGTGTTATCCCTTTGACACAAGCTGCAGACAGCTGTGACATGCTGATGCGTGGCAATAACAATTCCGGCGCTTTGTTGCTGTGGCAATACAGATATAACGGCATAAAGGCATTAAGTGCCGTCAATACAAACGTGGAAAAATTTGCGAAAACGTTTACGCTGACAAATAAACGTTTAAAATATGCTACAAAGACGCTTCGACAGCGAGGCGGGGGTGACGCAGCCGGGGAGGCATCGGTTCGAAATGCTTTTAAGGCTGATAAGATAAGGCCACAAGCCACAAGTGACACACATTTCAGACGCCTGATTATGAGGAAGCACATGTGTCCTTGCATATGTGTTTGTGGGTAAGTGAGTGTGTGTGTATGTATGTGCGTTCTTATGTGCTGTGCAGAAATATGTGAAATTCTTAGAATTTCTGTAAAAAAATGTAAATAAATGGGAAATAGTGTGGCATGCTTACAAGTATTCCGCAAGAGCTTTTCATATTGACATTAGAATATGCAGCGGTACTTATAGAAGCAGTTGATGGCAAACTAAATACTAAAATACTACTCATTTCTTTACTATTCTCGGAATTGTGTGTTAGTCGCTTCGTTGAATTTTACAGTTTCCTTGAAATTATTCTAATATTGTTTAGGTGGTGGGCGACGGTCAAGGTTGCACTAACTACTTGCACGTGGCTAAAAAGCTCTCAACCGAGCACAGAATTCAGTAATTTAATAAAGTTTTGAAACCTTGTAGAATGCAGCTTGATTCTACATAATCTTATTCACAGGCGATTATTACGTAAGTATAAATTTTAAAAAATGCTTGCTGTCTCAAAGGCTTTACAAATTAGTTTCCGTTATTAGAAGAAATGCTGAAATTTCTGGCGTAGACTATGCAGAGGCTATATCTTCCAATATCTTCCTGTAACAGCTGATTTTCCAGCTGAGCCGTCGCACCTTTTTCCAGAATGATACATGACAGGAGATCCAGGTAGATACACTATTTTCAATAGTCTTTGTTTTGACAGAACACGCGTCAAAATGTCATATTATTGTCATTCAGTACTATTTGGCATTTCATCGTGGAAAGATTTACGCCTGAACAACGTTCACAAATCGTTCGACTTCATTATGGAAATTCTCGTTCTGTAAAGAATGTGTTTCGCGCGCTTTGCTTAACTTTTGAAGAAAGTAACCGTCAATGCCGACCATTCGTAATGATAACCGACTATCTGATGCCCAATTTATTTCAATAAGACGCTGCCACTTCCCACACATCGCATCGATCAATAGTGTTATTGAGAGAACACTTCAGTGAGCCAGATAAGTTCAAGTTTTGGGCTGATCGATTGGCACCAAGGTAGTGTAATATCACCCTGTCAGACTTTTCCAGTGGGGGTATATAAAGTCTAAAGTCTATGCGGACCATCCCGCTCAGGTGCAGGCCTTGCAAAACCTTACGCATGCCATTCCGCTAGAACGGATAAACGAATCTGGAGTGACAACTTAGCTAGAAAAGCACAGGAGGCCGCGGAAACGTACCGCACCCGTGACCTGTATCAAACGATACGGCAACTGACCAACGCAACACTCAAAACCTCCAAACTGCTGAAAGATGAAGATGGCAAATTGACAACGGCCAAAGATAAGCAGACTACCATCTGGGAGCGTTATTATGAAAAATTGCTTTCACCAACTTCGTCGGAGGCTATTCAGGCATGCGGTTGCCAGCGTCACATACCAAGACGTGACATTCACACCTCGTACCCGAATGCGACGGAGATAATGACTGCTATCAGAGCATTAAAGAACAACAAAACTCCTGGGCCGGATAACATCAACCCAGAACTCCTAAAAGCTGACCCTCAGACGACTGCGCGGATACTGTTTCCTCTACTTAAAGATATTTGGGCCTCAGAAAAGATACCAGACGAGTTGAAAGAGGTGTTATTACTCTTCTTCCGAAGAAGGGAAATTTATCGGAATGTAAGAATTGCGTAAGGAGCAGGCTGGTTTCAGACCCCATTGCTCATGTGTCGATCACATCAATACTTTACGAGTGATTGTAGAGCAGTCGGTAGAGTGGCGAACTCCTCTCTACCTTTGCTTTATCGATTTTGAGAAAGCGTTCGACACTCTCAAACATGATGCGATTTGGAGAGCCCTAGTGTGCAAAGGAGTTCCGGAAAAACTAATTAACCTAATAAAACAGCTGTACTCAGGAGCTAGTTGTCGAGTAAGGTGTGGAAATATTTTAAGTAGCGGCATCCAAGTTAGGACTGGTGACAGGCAGGGGTGCGTGCTATCACCCCTTTTATTCAATTTGGTATTGGATTTGGTGATGCGGCAAGCGTGTGCGACTAATAGAGGAATATCCTGGGGTTTAAGCGGTAGCCTTGAAGATTTGGACTATGCGGATGATATATGTGTGTTGTCGCATAAATATTCGCACATTTCCGTGAAACTTGAAGCTATCAGTGATCTCGCCGCAGAAACTGGACTTAAAATTAATATAGCGAAGACAAAATTCATGCGCATCAACACAACCGAAACGCCAAACCTACAGATTGCTGGAACATGCCTCGAAGAAGTCGACGAGTTTTGCTATTTAGGTAGTATCATATCTAAAAACGGAGGATCAGCAGCCGATATACGAAACCGTATATCCAAAGGTCGCGCTGCTTTCGGAATGTTGGATAAAGTCTGGAGATCCACACATATATCCATACGTACGAAGCTAAAAAATATTCGACTCAAGCGTGAAATCCGTTACATTATATGGCTGCGAGACGTGAAATATTGCAGCGAATGGTTTACAACTGCTGCAATCCTTTTTTAATCGATGTCTTCGAAAAATTTTGCGGATATTCTGGCCTAACGTTATTAGCAATGCTAACCTCTGGACCGTAACCAAACAGCTACCGGTCCACATCGAAATTCGACGTCGTAAATGGAAATAGATCGGCCACACTCTGCGTAAACCTCACGACGACATTAGCAGAACAGCGCTAGATTGGAATCCGCAAGGAAGCCGAAGGCGTGGAAGACGAGCCAACACCTGGAGACGGGAAGTCGAAGCAGAAGCACAAAGAAGTGGTTATTCTTGGAGCGAAATTAAATTTATAGCTGTAAATAAAATGAATTATAATTTGTTTATTGAGGCCCTATGTTCCACCTAGGAACTACGGGAAAATATATATATATATACTAAATGGGAACCTTCTTTGTTTTTTCTTTAAAAAAGTAGGAAAATTCGAAAAGGATCACACCTTATGTCCTTGGGGCAACGTGAGGCGATGTTTCTTGCACGGTGTTTTCAAAGCCAATACTTATATCATAGTATCTGAAAAGTTCATATCGATCACGGGTATTTTCGAAGAAATCAACATTATGTTATTGGTCAATGTTGCTGACACTTGAAAGAAACATTTTGAGCAATTCAGAAAAGGAAATTTGTTAGCGCGAGAGCTTTGTGTACAGTTGGCGTGGTAGCCAGCTCACAATCGCTGGATTCAGCATCTAAAACTTTAATAAAATCTACATCAATAATGCATGATTCGGGGTTTAAATTCCTCTTACCATCGACTTTTCTTGCTGCCAATAAAAAAAAAATGGTCTCTGGAAAGGAATCGCTAAGAATGAAAGACCTTCCGATCTAAGCGTGAACTTTTTGCAATGCCAAAGGGGCACCCCTTTTCCGTAACAAAGGCTTTAAGTAAGCTACTATGCAAAATTATAAAATAAGTGTTTTTGAAGGTAAATTTTTGATGAAACCAAGGAAGTCTTTGCTAGTCATAGTCATAAACCGTCCTCAAATGACAACACAGTTTTTGAATTTTTTTCAAAGCTTTTTCAGTTATAATATGAAATATATAACGAATCTAAGAATTGAATACTCCACAGCAACCGAGCAAATATAAACTTTATAAGAAATTGAAGCATGCGTCATTTATTACATAAGTCCTTAGCAAGAATATTGCAACTTGAGTAAATGGCAGGAAGTCAAAGCATCCTGCACGAGCCGGGCGATTTGCAGTAACTACACACAAGTTACTGCCCGACGGGTTACTTTATCATTAGGCGCCTTTGCGACTTGCAGCAAACAGTTATTACTGCAGTGTTTTCTTTGCAACACTTCGGAAGAGCATGCCTCATTGGCACACACACAGACAGACGTAACTGCAAGCATGTATTGGTACGTGTGTGAGATAATCATAGACAAGCATAGCTACACTGCGTAAATCATGTTTATTAGCAGCACTTCCTGCACTCAAAGCCGCTCGAGTGTCCTTTGTCCAGCGTGTCTTTGCTTTTATGATTTTCCGTTAGGCATTGCGCTATTTACTATTTACCATTTACCATTTAATATTCACCATTTGCCATTCGCCATTTTCCATATGCCATGCTGCTGCTTTTAGTTGTTATTGTCATTTGTTGTTGTTGTGATTTGTGGCGTTTTTTGCTTGAGCTTTTGCCTGCTACTTAAACCTAATTTGCATTTCTATAGTTTCTCATGTATTTATGTATGCGCAGCGCTCTCGTTCGGAACTGGCGCAAAGGAACTTCTGCGAAATGATGATTTAATGAGCACCGCCTGCGCAGGAACTGCCCGAGCTTACTTACATTTTACGGTTATTGTTGTTTTTATTTATACATCTCTGCTTTGCGTATATTTGTCTTATATCGTCTTTGCGCATTTCACATTTCACATGGCCCGAAGCGCTTGGCGAGGGCATTGATGATAGCACGTTGTCAAACGCCTAAAAGTAGGCAAAGAAAAACCTTTTATTGACTGCATAATGCTTGTGCCAAGAGACTGACGTAGTATGTGATAATTTGCTGTAACGGAGCGCTCTGAGGCAGCCGAAGGACAATGCAAAGCCAGCGCACAACTTGCAAGTTGCGGAAAGTCGTCCGCTGGCAGTTGGCGCGGGAGTGCGAGCGTGCGGGCGACTGCTGCCAATGCGCCAATACGCGTTCATAATTCATTTTTTACGAGCCTTTTTTTCTACTTACCGTTTTGCTGGCTGTGCCTCCGCAAGCATTCATTTAACATGGTGAAAATGTTGGCAAAAAGGACACTTTCGATGCTAATGAGAGAGCCTCGGCAGTAACGGTATAGTATATGAAAAAGTGCTAACCTTAAGGAAGCTCGCTGGAATGAGGGTAACAAGCAAAAAACTTGTCTGAAATTTATAAACAGCCGCAGCATATGAAACCGAATGCCTCAAATATTTATGATGTCAAGCGACAAAGAAATGTCAGCAGCTGCCAGCGAGGACATAAAGGTCTATTAGCATTTGACAGCATAATGGGCCACGCAAATAGCTTTGAAAGCAGAAGTGATTAACTCATATGACAGCGGAATATGGTACGGTACATCACAAATAATATGCTGTTGCGGCTTTGAGTGGCATGTCAGCCATGTTGCCACGGCAGGCTAACAGTGCACCCCTTCACTTCTGACTCTGTGACTCTGCATTAAATTGCGAATAGACTAGCATAATTGCAAATTTATTATGTTGCAGAGCAGCCTGTATGCAACTAATAATAAATTTGCGGCATGCCACACACACGTCAAAGGCAAAAAAGCTAAAAAAAAAAAACAAAGTTATGGTGCTGCCTCGTCGCTGTGCTGTGTTTCGGCAGAAATTACTTGTGTGACTATGCTAATGCTGCTCGCTAACAAAGCAACCGAGCAGTCAACCACGAAAATTATATTATAAACGCACATATGTGCTGGTGAGTGGCATATGTAAATGGCGAGTGCAAGTCTAAAGAAATGTGCTTATTTCAAAGTGTACACACACACTCACTCAGAGGCAAATGCGCTGAAATATATGCTTCCGCATATGTCTAAGTCTGTGTTTATGCGCGTATTATGCGAGAGTGTGGCTGGTGGCGGTCGCTGGTGTGGCAGCAGCGCCATCATCAACATGTCAATTTCATGCCGACCTGAGCATCGACAAAGAGCGAGTGGCAGCAAAATAAAAGTATGAATTATGCACACAGTGGCGAAGGTGGATGTGGAGTGTCCTAAAATTCGAAAGCTCGGCTAACACACATATGCCCATACAAGCCGCAGGACCTAACGCCAAGTGTTGTCAGTGCTTGTGTGTATGTATGTGTGTGCGCTGCATAAAAGTGCGCTGGCGGTTGTTGTGCGGTGTCACATAAGCGCGGTATGATTTAATGACTTCAATTGAATGAATTATAGATTTGTTGCTTGACGCCGGTGCGATTGACGTTGTTGCAAGCTACACACAGCCGCGTGTGCATTTGTATACACATAAATTTATGTAGGCCCCGGCAGAAGTGCATGGACATAATATATGCCCTCACCGCTGCAAGTTAACTGCCGTCGCATGAAATAAATATTCGC
>JBAWJQ010003811.1:0-241649 GCA_037783105.1 Bactrocera zonata | reverse complement strand
AACAAAAAATTAAATTTTGGAAGCTAGGAATTAGGTTTTAAGTGTGAAAATTTAAAAACCTTGTTTTTTTCGACAATTTTTGTTTTTGTTGCTTTTCATATCTCTTTCATGCCATTGCATATTCATGAAGCGCATATCAAATTCAATATTGACACTTGGACTTGGGCATAAGCACAATAACAGATCAGTATAACAGTGGCATGAAAAGATTGCAAAACATATAACGGCACAAAGGCTTACGTAGAAAGGTATAGAAAGACATTTGTAAGTACGTGTGTGTATGTTTAAATGGGGAACTGGTTACAACTGTGCAGAGTTTGACAATAACCGATGCCGTTCAATTGGCTAGTTATGCTTTTAGGCATATGCTTCCAAATATGAGAGCAAAGAGAAGCAGAAATACAAAAACAAAAAAATTAAGAAGGAAGTGAGGTATTTTTTTTGGGACAAACCACCAATTTTGTTGCGTGTTAGTAGCGAGGCCCAACGAAATGGTGGCATGTTGGCATTGTAAGGTGGCACACAAAGTCAAGCTGTGCTGCCGGGCGCGTTTAGGACTGCCTGCGCTGATGAACATTAGAATGAGGTGAATGAGAATGCAAATTTTTCATAGTGCGATTTTTGTTATGCAACACAATGACACTTTCGAGTACTTCTGATATTTTTGACAATTTATGGAAGACCGTTTGAGAGTTTTTTCGCTTGTTTTTTATTAATTTTTGTTTGCGCTGCTTACTTTATTTGCTGTCTACAGAGACGTACGCAAAGCGGAAATGAGTCAAAGAAATTTCGAAACTTGCCGCATAGACAGCACTGAAATTGAATTGTCATGTTGCAGTGAAGCTGTTGTTGTTGTAGTTGGAGCACGAATTTGATTACGAGCGTGATATAAATATCAAGAGGAGCATACAAACGTTGTTGCTATAGTTATTGTTCTTGCTAAAGATGCTGTTGTTGTTATTATTGTTTCTGTTATGCTTGTGTTTGCTGTTGTTGTTTTTGTCATGCTTGTTGTTGTTGTTGTCATCGTTTATGTTATACTTGTTGTTGTTATTATTGTTTTTATTGTATTTGTTTTTGTAATACTTGTTGTTGTTGCTTTTTGGTCGTTATGCTTGATGATTAGAAAGCTGTGACGGCGGCGCGTAAGAAGTGGGGTAACCAGCACTTCGTTGAGGAAGATGTTGGTGTAACAGCTGTACACACATATGTACATACGCACACATTAACAAACACAAACACATAAATTTATCGATAGTAACTACAAATACATCAAATATATGCAAGTGAAGTATGAAAAAAGTTAACCGAAATGGACAAGAGCAAAGTCAAAGGAGTTGCTAAAGTAAGCCTAAAGCAGAGCAACGAGCAGTGCCTGCCTTTGGATGTGTGTGCGCGTGTATGTGCCTAAAAAACACACGTATTGCAGGCACGTGCGCTCGTAGCAAGCCAATTTGGTAGGCAAGTTTGTGCAAATAGAATAAGAATCGCATAGTAAGACACTTCCCAACTCCACTCTGCTCTTCTCCCGCACTCATTTAACACATAGAGGCTCATTTTCCCCAGCGTTGGCTGCCTCAAAATTTTATGTGAGAATTTCTGCCTTCGAACGCTACAGCAACCTGGAAACAACACAAAAACGAACAGGTCGACAGATCAGCTGGCCAAAGAGCAGATGATAAGTTCGCTGAAAAGGAAGTGGACAAACACAAACAACTAAAAAAACAAACAAAGGCAACAATAAAAAACACAATAAAGGTTGTTCGCTTACATGTAAGTGCACGCACAAACGAAATTCTTTATGAGACACTCAAGAGGGTCTGTATGTATGTATGTATACACATATGTATAGATATTAGCTAAAATTCACATATATGTACTTCTGGAAATTTATGTGTTTATATACATGTATACGTACGTCTGTGCCTAATTCGCGCAGTACTCGATTAGTTGCCTATTTCTAGCCGCGTTTTTTCTTGACTGCATTTCTTTGGTGCTTTTTATATACATATAGCATAAAATGGTATAGAAAGATCCTTGTCTTAATTTTTAGCGGTCATTTAGTATGTCAGATATATGATATAGTAGAACGAGATAAGTTTTTTTCAAATATTGTAGTGTTGCTTTAGAAACTAATCCACAGCAAATTTCGATATCTTGATAAATAAAACAATTTTGTCTATACAAAAGCATCATTTGGAAAGGTCAGTTTGTTTGACAGCTAAACGCTATAGTGGTCAGATATCAGCGCTGCTAACACATGAACAGTTTCTTGGGGAGAAAAGTATGTGTGCAAGTTTTCAGATCGATATATCAAAAACTGAGAGACTTGTTCGGGTATACGAGTACATAGACAAGGAAACAGGCATGGCAAAATCGGCTTAGCTCGTTATGATGATTATTTATAAATGATACATGCTTTACAGGGACTTTGACGTTTCCTTGTGGATGTTACAAACTGTTCAGGGTATAAAAAATTATAGAAAAGAAGTATTAAAAACAAGAAACGGAAGTCGGCCGACAAAAGTGAAAAACTCCTCTTCACTCTTTCTTCTCTTCAACGAACCACGAATGTTTCTTAAATTCGTATATGCCTTACTAAGAAGTTTAATTAATGTGAGAGTAACTGTCAGTGTACTTGTGATAACTTTTAATAGCATATCTACTTACTGAAGGACAAAGAATTTTAAAAATACCTTTCTGTGATTTTGCTCCAATACACATATAAAGTTCAAAGCGTTCTAAGCATGTGTAATATTTTTAAAATTAACAAGTGAGTCTATCAAAGCCCCGGATAGCTACATGTGAAATGTTATTTCGCCTTTAGCTCGTATCGTATTCTCTCTCTATGAGGCTTTGTTTCTTTCACATTCTACATCTGCTAAGCTCTATATATCTCAGTTTTTATCGAACTTTATTTTTATCACAATATATCTCTAAAACACTGTTGCTATCATATTTTATAGTTCTGTCCTTATCAGACTCTATTTTTACCAAAATCCATGTTTATCTCTGGTATACTCCATCTGATCTATTCTCTATTTATATCATACTCAGTCTCATCATACTGTTTAAATCAGACTCCTTTTCAATCAGACTTTATCTCTATCAGATTATGCTAATATCACAATCTGTATCCCCTCAATCTCAATCTCAATCGTCTCCATCAGACTCTTTTTTTGTACATCACAATCTATCTCACTCATACTCTCTTTATATCGGAATATGCATATCTCTATCAAACTTTACATCTATCAGGATCAATCTTTAATAGATTATACCTTCGTTATATTATTTTTTTATAAGACTCTGTCTCTATCTTTACTCTATCTCTACTGTGATATGTTGGAAAAGGCCTTCGGTGACAATTGTTTATCGCGAGCAAGTGCTTTTGATTGGTATAAATTATTTAAAGCGGACAAGAATCGGTGCCTGAGAATCGACGATTAACAGTCAAAGACCTTACCAGCATCGTTGGAATATCGGAAAGATCAGTGAAAACCATTTAGAAGACTGTTTGGGCCAATCGTACCAAAATCCCTAAATTTTTTCGAAAAACAGCGGCGCGTTAACCCCTGTGAAACAAAAATTTCCGACTACCAGAATGTCAAAAGTCAAGTTTATGTTCACAGTTTTCTTCGATTATCGAGGTGCGTTGCACTACGATTTTTTTCCGATCAGACAAACTGTTAACAAGGTATACTATTTGAGTGTTATGCGTCGATTGCGCGAAGCTATTCGTAAAAAGAGGTCGGAATTATGTGTCGGCAAGACTTGGTTTTTGCACCACTTTTTGCCAAATTTTCAACTAATATCGTGGCGCAACTACCGTATTCGCCTGAGTTAGCTCCGTGTGACTTCTGGCTATTCAGCAGACTTAAACGACCGCTCCGGGGAAACTGGATTGCGGCAGTTGAAGACATTAAACGGGAATCGCTATGCGCATTGATTCTTGGAAATTGCCTTTAACAACAGTTTCGAAGATTACTTTAAATTGGACGACAGAGATTTTGAAGAATAAATTGAGAATTTTAAAACTATGAAAATGTCTTACTAGTTTTTGCTCGTAGTAGTTTCCAGTGAAACCTTATTTACCTTTTGTACACTGATGAAAGCAAAAAAAAAAAAAACAAAACAAGGCAAACCAATAATGGACATTCTTCCAATGGAAAGCAAAACCAAAAGTGCTAAAAAAAAATGTACTAACAAGAAAAGTGTATAAATTGCGAAGAAATAAAATATATTTCCAAATTATATGCTCTCAATGAAAGTTTGGGTTTATTTTACCCTGATCATTCCAATAACTGTGCCACCTTCGATTCTTCATATACAAGTATCATCTTTCCTACTCACCCTTTTTGCGTACTTGAGGTCATACATTACGAATGCTCTGGAGCTAAATGCATTGCATGTTGATTACAGTTATGCTGCAGTGGCAACAGAAAAAAAATGTAATTAACTTTGTTATCACACAATTTGCTTTGTTTCTTTTGAAATCCAATGAATTTTTACTTTTTGTTTTCTGCTTACTTTCTATCCTTTTGTGACGCATTCGCTGCTCGAATGTCATTCGTTTTTTGCTTTACTGCCTTAATTCTTCGCTTTTTTCATCTAACATGTGCGTCTTTTGCACTCATCAGTCCTATTACTCTTAACTTTGTGCTCTGATTTTGACTTCGCAATATTTCGAAAATCTCAATGTCATTCTAAGAAGATGCTAAAGCAAAAGCAAAAACGATTTTTATTTTCTTTAGCTCATCAATTTTCCTTTTGACACATTAATGGCCTGGCCAAGATTTTTAGAGAAAAAGTGGCTGAAAAGTGCAAAAAAAAAACACAGCAAATAGCATTGGAAATAGAATGTTTGACCAGAAATAGAGCATCATAGCATAATACAGGGCTTTTTCATAGGGGCGGTACAAAAAATAGACCGATAGAGCCAGTAAACGACGCCTTTTTTCCTGCTCTTTTGACATTTCTCTTCAGTAAGGTTTGTCACTTTACCATGGAAAGATATACGATTCAACGACGAGTCGAAATTATTAAAATTTACTACCGAAATTTGGAGTGTGTGGCCTCAACTTTAAGGGCGCTACGTCCAATTTATGGTCATCACAATCGTCTTGTCAAATCAACAATTGAGCGCCTAGTGGAAAAATTTGAAAGCGCAGGCACAGTACAAAATGTTCTCGTGTCCTAGAGTCGAGAATATTGCTGCCGCTACCGCAACAATTGAGGTAGACCCAAATCAGTCTTCGTTCTCAAGGTTTGGGAATCTCAAAGATGTCGTTGTGGCGAATTTTGCGAAAAGATCTTGGTCTACATCCTTACACGATCGAATTGACACAAGAATTGAAGCCGCTTGATCATTAGAATCGTTGTATGTTCGTGCATTGGGCTGAGCAACAACTTGAAAATTAGCCGGATTCTCATCGAAAAATCATCTTCAGCGATCAGGCTCATTTCTGGGTGAGTCAATAATCAAAATATGCGTTATTGGTCAGGCAGCAACCCACACATACGCCTTAAGCCACCATTATATGTCGATGCGGCTTTTGGGCCGGTGGTGTCATTTGGCCGTACTTCTTCCGTTATGATCAAGACCGGAAAGTTACTGTGAATGGGAATCGCTACCACTCAATGATAGCCGAATATTTTTGGCCTGAATTAGTTGATATGGACTTGGACAATATGATTCCAACAGGACTGCGCCACGAGCTACACACCGAATGTCATAATCGATTTATTGAGAACCGTTTGGTGAACGTGTTATCTCACGAAACGGCCCAGTCTATTGGCCGCCTAGGTCGTGAGATTTGACGCCGTTCGAATATTTACTGTGATGCTACTTTACGTCTATGATCTATGCCAACAAGCAAGCGACGATTGATGAGCTCCGTACGAATATCGAACGTGAAGTTGCAGCAGTATCGGCCTATGTATGTTTGAAAAAACAAAAAAAATCTTGTTTGATGTCATCATTAGAGTAAAGGCTAACATCACCGCCTTCCAAGAAATGCGATGAAAGAGACAAGAACTGAGACGAGTAGGTCATTGTGGAATTTACTACAGTGGCCATATAAAGGAGCGCAAATTCTTAGCGGTATTCGTGGTGTGAGAGAGACTCCGTCGCCGAGTCCTGGCATTCACCCCGGTGGATGAACGTATAGCCACAATCCGCGTACACTCCGAGATCCTAGCATAGACTCGTCGTGTTAACATCAGAACGAAAACAGATTTCAATACATCTTTTTGTTTTCTGTAAGAGCGGAACAAATTTGATCAAATTCTGACTGTATTAGCAGCTGGATGTCTCCACATTGAAGCCTCCCGATCACAAACCCATCATAAACAGTATAAGTTCGTTACCTACAACATTTTTATTATACCTACAAAGTCAGAGAGCGAGCACAGTCGATGGTAAAAAAAAAATGTATGAGCATAGAACAACAAAAACAAATCAAAAATATTTGCCAGTGCCTAGTTAAAAAATCATGAATCCATTCATATTAAAATACCTACAAAACAGTGCCATAAAGTTTGCGCAATGCAATGAAGCAAATATTTGCAATGCGCTGACGGAGCGAGCGGGGCGGCGGCAGTGCATGATTTGCTGGCAGTGTGTATTTGTGTGTGTGTGAAAGTGCAGTTAAACCGCGCCTTGTGGTATACAAGCGGCAAATGCATAAAGCGCCAATTTATGTATATTGGTTATGCGCGAATATAAAACTCGACTAATACATACAAAGCACCTACATACATATATGGCATGTATACAAGCATATGTACATATTTTTAATATATATATGTGTATATATTTTTAGTGAATTTGCGCCGTCAAACATAATAAAAATTCATTTGCGCGCGCGATGCGCTCTTTCACACGCACACACAGACACAGACACACAGCTAAGCAAATAAATAGAAATTTGAAGTTTCAGTATGGGTGTATGTGTGAAGAGATGAAGTGGGCGATGGGTGAAGCATACAAATTGCTAAAAATACACACACAGGCACATGCAGCAGCGCCTGCATATATAAACAAATAGGCAAATCTATGCATGCATGCCTTTATTTCAACGTATAACAAGAGAAAAAACGTTAACTTCGGTTGCACCGAAGCTATGATACCCTTTACAAACACAAAAGTTTCCATATAAAAATTTTACTTTGATTTCATGAAGTTATTTCGACAAATGAATGAGTTTTTCCTTGAAGTATATGATTTTGATCGGTGAGTTTGTATGGTAGCTATATGCTATAGTGGTCCGATCTGAATAATTTTTTCGAGGATTGTAGTCTTGTCTTGTATTATATTCCGTGCGAAATTTTGTGACGATATATCGGCAAATAAAAAAGGTTTTTATACAAAAATAATCTTTTTATCGGTCAGTTTATATGGTAGCTATATACTACATATATCGGTAGGATATCAGCATTTTCGACAAATAAGCAGCGTCTTGTAGAGAAAAGGACATATTCAGAAGTTTAAATCGATACCTCAAAAACTAAGTCACTTGTGCGCTCAGGTCGTTATGCTGATCATTCATACTTTTAAGGGTCTGCGACATGACTTATGGTACAAACTTATCGGCAAGTTTCATATACCCTGCTCAGGGTATAACAGCACACATACATAAACATTTATATGCAGTTATACGCACAGGCTTCGCGCGAAATTTCGGTTTTGCAATTTTAAATGCGACAGCCGCGCAGTTATAACGGTCCAGTCCCCCCGACTCCTGCCTCTCTTAAAAAGCCGTGAGTCGCGGCATATAAATACACAATTTTGTATGTGTGCTGGGCATCAATGCCGGCACTGACGGGTGGCAATGTCAGGTGGTTGGGCGCCTGGGAGGCTACTCTGAATTTCGCGGTGGTTGCAACATTTTCGGCTCAAAGCCATTTCCGCTATGCCGCGGCTGCCACATCAATATCAGCATCAAATACATGACTATATGTGTTTGAATGTGTGTGCGTGTGTCACCGAAGTCATGCATGCATACTGTGGGCATAGGCAGGCAGGCAGTCAAGTGACTGTGCGTGTGTGTGTGTGTGCCGTCTCATACATAGTTGCACATTGTCGCGCATTTCATGTTTGCAATTTTTCCTCATTTATTTAATTTTTTTTTTGCGTATGCCTCCTCATTCTCTCTTGCGTTCAATTCAGTTGGTTGTTGTTGTATTTTTGGGCTTTCGTTAACGTTGTTTGCAATCGATTCATTTTCAGTTTCATTTCTGATTGGCGCTATGGCATACTCATATGCTGTGGCAGCTGGAAACTGCCTCACATAACGGTATGGCAACAAACTCGCGACCCCCTCCCAACCCATAGAATCCCAGGCTGGGTACCTATGCATGCACGGATTGAACAGTTTCGATGGTTCGCTTGAGCTATCGGGTGAAAAGCGGATATGTTTGTGGTGGCGTGTATTTAAAATAAAATGTTCATTCGTTTGCATTTCGTGTCTAAAACAACAAAAACAAAACTAACAAGTAAGGACGAGCTCAATTCGGGTATAACCAAACATTTCATATCCTTGCAACTTGCCAGGATGAATGTATCTTTATGTATATATGTAAGGCTTGTCAGTTATATGGGGTCTAGGGCGAGTTTTCACCCGATTTCATTAGTTCTAAGCACAAGTATGCACCGTTATAAGAGAAACACGCTGTTTGAATTTTATTAAGATTCTCAAAAATTTTGTTGAAATCGTTCGGTTGGGTCTCGTGATACGGAATTTCACCAAAAAGTGGGCGGTGCCAAACCCACCTTCCAATTTGGACCCGCCTCCAGTAAAGTCCTGTTATACTATCTCGCGGGTTTAATGTTTCTGACGTATTTAGTTTTTATATGGTGCTTACTTAAGGCACTTTATGGGTTTTCGGTTAAAGGGATTTTGTGGGCGTGGCGGTGGTCCGAATAAGCTCATCTAATTTTTTTTTACCGGGGAACGCACATACGAAGATTCACCAAGACCTTTCAATTTTTATTCAAGTTACAGCCTGCACGCACGGACAGAAATTACCCCAGATTTCAACTGATCTCGTCATCCTTATCATTTATATATATACACTTGGAACCCTATATCTACATATTTGGCTTAGTTTTAACTGATACGTACAACCGTTAGCTCAACAAATTTATTATACTCGATAACAACATGTTGCAAGAGTATAAAAATAATAGCAAAAATATCAAAAACGACAACAATGAGAGTAACAGCAACGATATCAACAAAAACATTTATATGTATTCCATTGTTGATTTGTTATAAATATGTTTGAGTGTGTAGAAACTTTACCCCCGCGCTGTTGTTGGGTTACCGCTTTGGTTGTTGTGCGCCACAGCCACCAATTCGAAATTAAAAAATAATAATGATTGCGTAATTTAATCGCAATATTTGTAGCGAATGTTTTCTGTTTTCGCCGTAGCCGAGCAAGCAATCATCGAACTAATGGAAAATTTGTTTTTGTTGGTGTATTGAAGTATTTTATATAACTGTATACTAATATTCGTGTTAATTTGACATGTATATACGTTTTATATAATAGGCTGCCGCTTTTTTGTCTATAAGCACAAAGCGAGAATAGTACGACAATATCTAAAATAATCGATAACCTTTTGACAATCAGATATGTGGAATAATTCTATTAATTTAATAATCAACCCATTTTTACAAAACGATGTATAAAATATCGAAAATAATCGACACCTTTTTAGTAGTTATGTGTGTTATTGTAGATAATATGAAGCGATAACTAAAATATCGCAATAAACGAGGCAATAAGTATGATATCGAAAATATTCGATAACATATTTCAGACAATCAAATAAATATATAGTTAGTCTTTTAAAATAAAAATCTACAGTTTTTGTTAGAGACACAATAAATTTTTGAGTTGTAGCTTACATGGTATCGATTATTATATGATATAAAACTTTATAACGACAAATAAAATATCGAATAATGTAGATATCTCGATAACAAAATTATATCGATTCTTAGTAATATGATACTTTTCAATTTTGATTCCCCACGTATTATCGGCTAAGAACAAAATGACGGTTAAAATATCGGTCTAAGTCGATAAATCTTAGCTTGTAATATGTTAGGTTGGACTCAGCACTTACAGTACTTTTTAAATTTACCGTACGGAAATGATACATTTTTTAATATTAGTCATATCAATTCGAATTAAGATATGTTATCGATTTTTTGTTATCTATGACACCTAAACTACTGACTATATTGTTATTGAGTCACATATTATGAAACATATCGATTTTTATATGCATATTCGTATATTTTATACTAATATTCATATAATAAATTATTCAATTGAGTCAATCAATTCATTTGATACATTTTCCAATATTAATCATATCAATTCGAATTAAGATATGTTATCGATTTTTTGTTATTTATGCAATATATGGATTTTTATATGCATTTTTACACATTTTATACTAATATTCACATAATAAACTATTCAATACAGTGAAAATTTTATTTACAAATAAAAGCGAAAACCATTTTGTCGGTATAAGAATCCAAGGGATTGTACTTGAGATTTAATTTTGAATATGTTCATACAAATAAATTTCATTGGAAAAAATAACGCATTTAAGGCTGCTTTCTCAGTGTCTGGTTACCAGCGTTTCTGTCCAGTTAGTAGAATTGTCCGCTTAATAAAGTGTACTTAATAAACATCAACAATGTGCATGGTTAATGGAGGTGTCCGCTTAATAGGGCGGTCCTTTATTTTGGAATTGTTTTAACTATCCTATCTTTTAAGTTGGTTCGAACTGGACTCAGTGTGCTAAATTTTACTATAATCGGTTCAGTAGTTTAGGAGTCCAAGGCGGACAAACAACGTGAAACGTATTTTTTATACATAAAGATAATACTTTACAGCGACAAATAATATATCGAGCCAAATAGATAACTTGATAATAAAATAATATCGGTTCTTAGTAATATAATTAAGGTGATAATTGTTAGTCTATAATGTGTGATGTCAGGTACCTTTCAAGCCTCTCTTTTACGGATTGGGCCAAAATATGACAAGACAAGTCCTAAGGTCTTAATAAACAGATCCAGGATATGTACATATATTTAGACTTCCAGCTACCATAACGTGGCAGCGGCCATTTCGAAAACATGCGGCAAAAATAGGAATGAACTAAAAACTTAAAATAGTTGCCACAGCTGGGTTCTCGGATCCCATCAGGTACCAAATCTTGGAATGTCTATCTACAAAACGTAGAACATTAAAACTTGTTTCTTTGAAGGTTTTACAAATAATGTATCAAAATGTCCTACCCATCTAGAAACCGGTAGTGGAAGCGCCAAAAATGTATTTTTTTGTATATTATTATACTTATTCGCTTTTTATTCGATTCTGCGATGGGGTCACTGAAGGGCTGCCTACTTATACAATTTTTTACAAATTTTTAATATTTCCTTTTTGTCACTTTACGAGCTCAGAAAAATTTTAAATTATTTATGGCAGGGAATAAGTGAGTATATACATACATACAAATTATACCCTTTTTCCTACTAATATGGCAGATATATTATTTTCACACATGTATGTGTGTGTACAGCGGCGGCTATTCGCTGATGAAATGAAAAAAACATTATTGTTTGGTTCGTTGGTTGGCAAAATTTATTGTGCCCATATTGTCATTGACGTTTTTGTTTTTGCTTTGTATAGTACGTGCCACCCAGCGGTTCTACGACAAATGGCAGCCAATAATTGCCATTTTGGCCAAGAGTGCTGAATGTGGTCGATGCTTACGAGCACTTAAAATCGCTTTGGTGTTGTGTTTTTTCTTGTATTTTCGGTTATGTTTTTTTGTTAATGTTAATGGAAGATTTACAAGCGTGTTTATTTTCAAGAATTTACGATGTCTCATATAAACAGAAATTTTAAAATGAAATCGATAGAATTTAAATTTGGATACCTTGAAAACTTATAACTTTATATTCTCAAAATATGACCACAAATACCATAGTATGATTAACTATCAGCTAGCTTACTAAATGTTGCCAAATCCAAAGTGAAAACAATATATGGTCTAACTGCGAGGCAGACATTACTCATGTTTTTAGGGTTCTCTTCAGATTGCGAGCACTGTATCGTTTGAAATCAAATGATTTAGACAGTTAAGATGAACGTTTAAATTCAATAACACTAAGAAATAATTTTAATAGCCCTGTTAGATAATAAGTATAATATCGAAAATAATCGATAACATTGTTTGGGCGAACAAATATGTATAAAAAGGTCGTCATTATAATGTCCTCGCGATTTTTATAGATAATCACAAATCGAAAAATATAATATCAAAAGTAATCGATAACATTTTGACAATCACATACATATGTACGTAGTCTTAATAGTTAAGTAAAATGTTGTAATGATTGATATGTAGAGAAGCACGAAGCTATATGTAAAATGTCGAAAATAATCGATAACTATTTGCCAAACAGATCTGTATCAGACTTTTAATATAACAGTAGTCGTCCGATTTTTTATAGATAAGTACGAAATGGTAACTAAAATATCGAAAATAATCGATAACATATTTTTGACAAAAAATACATTTTAAGCATTTAATATGACACTACTCATCGGTTTTTTTTTTTAAGATAAGCACGTAGCGACAACTAGAATATTGAAAATAATCGATAAATTGTTTACTATTAAACATCGAAAATAATCGATAAGTTATTTTTGGTTCGTTCTATTTATTTTTTAAGGATAAGAAAGAAGCGATAACTAAACGAGACATTAGATTTTTTTTAGATTAGTACGAAACGATAACTAAAACATCGAAAATAATCGATAACTTATTTATGACAATCAAATGTATTAAAGGCTGTTAATATAGCATTAAACATCCGAGGTTTTATGGATAAACACCAAGCGTTAACCCAAATATTGAAAATGATCGATTACGTTTTGACTATTAAACATCGAAAATAATCGATAACTTATTTTTGGTTGATTCTATAATTTTTTTACGATAAGAAAGAAGCGATAACTAAAATATTGAAAATAATCAACACATTTTTTACTTAAAAAAACGAAATATGTCAATAAGATGCTTGGCCGAACTTCGCGTGCATTCTGTGGCCATTTAAACGATTAATGGATATTTTGAAAGGTTTTTCACGCTCGGTGCCTGCGATTAGAAAAATTCCACTCGGTCATTAAAGTTATGAAATCCTGGAATTGTATAGTGGCATTAACAGACTTCTAACCGCAATATCACAGCGACTGCCGACATATTTTCCCATTTTCTTTAGTTTTTTACAATTATATTCCAATCAATACCAGACACTCTTAAAAAAAAACTACCTGCGTGTAGGAAATAGAACTCACAATCCGAACCAACATTTACACTTCAGATTATCATACGATGTCATCCATTCCATAACGGCCAAAACAGACTTACCTGTAAGAAAATAATAAAAATAAATTTTTGATTAGAAACATATAACTAGAAAATGGTGATAATATAATCAATTATATTATTTCTTATAAAATATTTAACCCATTACTGCTCACACCTAAAACCCGCTATGATAAGCTAATGAAATTTTAAGCAGACGTCTGTAATGCTATTAAAAGGGTAATTTCCAATTTTCAAAAAAATATCTCAAAAGATATGGGCGCGGCGGAGCGTATGATATATCATACATAAACGTATACGGAGACTTGCCTCTATGAAAATAAAATGTAAACATCACTATAACTTTTGAGTTCAAATTGACATCGTATTTATATATTTAATGACATATTCATTGTTAATTTTCAGATTTAGTTGCTGACTCAGTTTACATGATATTTGTAGAAACAGTTATCTGGGTGCAAGCCAAAATTACATTTCATGCATATAAATTTCGTACACTTTCCACAATTTTTGCATCGGCGCTGAGTTTTTGAGTAATTTACGTAGTGCTCGACTCCGTCGTATCTAGTTTCGTTTTCTCGTTTTCTCTTTCGTGATGAGACTGGATGAAAATCTATTGGCTTTGAAAGTATGCTCCTTGTAAGTCGTCGGATGAAGCCGAGAAGAGTAACTTGTGGATAAGCTTTCCGAAATAATATCCATAAATTTACAACGGCACCATTTAAGCAAAATCTGAAAATGGGCCAATACCATTTTCTTGACCGAATCCGAGTTCGGTACGCTGCCCTTTGCTGGTCAAAGAGATCGACTCCACCCATTCCCGAATTATACTCCTTGATAATGACTGGTTGCTTTACGTCTTGTCTGCGTTTCTGTTGTCGATCATATCTTTTGCATAATCCGGTTGTTGTCGTTATGTTGTCGTTTTTACAATTTGTTGCAATGGTGACATTATTGTTATCATTCCACCTAACTAGGGTAATATTTTTAGATTTTAGTGCTTCACAAGTACCACGGGGTTCTCTTTTCATGCTACTCAAAGGAGCATTTTCAATACGGTCCGACCGAATCGTTCCCACCACTGTTATATTTTTCTTATCAAACTCTTCTAATAATTTAAAACTATTGAAATAGTTATCTAGAAATACAGTGCTGTGTTCGGGAACTATGCCATAACATAAACTTTTTGTGACAGATAAACCTAAGGGCTCATTAGATCGAATCATGCTTTTTCCGGTGTACAAATCGAAGTTCAACAAATATCCTTCTGAAGTAGTCATACACCAAATTTTGTATCCGTAGCGAATTGGTTTTCCTCGTATAAACTGCTTGAAAGAATGCTTACCAAAATACGGCTCCATCGATTCGTCTACAGAAAATGAAGTTCCAAAGGGTTTTCCAAGCTCTTTAAACTTTGTATTTAAATGATCAAGAACAGGCTGAACTTTGAAAGCCTTATTATTCGAATCAATTTGTGTATTATCATTGAAATGAAGGTAGCGATGTATTTTTTCAAATTTATTCCTCGCCATTGAACCTGCCACTAAATGATTGTACACATCACTTTCTGTCTCCCAGTACATGCGAGTAGCTGGAACCTTAAAATAAAAATGTTTAATTTACTCGTAACAAGTAAGCAAGTGAATTTGTGGTTCAGGTTAGTCACCTTGTTGTATCCACTTAGTATAAGGATGCCGAAATATGTGTATAACTCCTCAAGATTTACGGTGAAAGCTTCATCTCCTTTGTTTATGGCGTACTTAACAGTCTCTGATTGTATACATTCCATAAATTCGCTATCAAAAATTCTTTTAAAAAGTTGTATTGGACTTAAATCATTTTCCAAAATATCTGCTACAATGTCCGGAGTATGCTCGCGTATTGCTGTGATAGAACATTCACTTGCTTTTAGTACTATCTTGGACCATTTTCGGCAAATCTTCTTTTTTTTAGTTTTCCTTTGAGTTGAATTCCTTGAACGTGGGGCTAGTGAACTGCTCGCTTCATTTAGAAACTGTTGCTCCTCCACTTCTGAGTTATCAATTCTTATTTCACATGCCCTTTTAAGAACTCCACGACCCAAATCACCCAGTGTACCTTCATCGTCTTCATCTGCGTCATCGCAATCGGATAACTCCTGTTCTTCGGGGGAGCAAAGTCACATCAATAAAATTGGCATTATTGATGTTTTCTATAATCTCTGCATCATCGTCTTCATTTAAATCTTGGAGCCATCCAACTATCTCCTCAGTTGTTGCTTGTCTACAAGGAGATATTAGGAATGAATTTTCATATAGCAAAAACTGGGCTAGCGTTTACGTATGATAAAACATACACAATAGTTTACAAATAGTTAAAACACTTTCGGAGCTCAATTTTTCACTGCACTTTATATTCATTTGATAGCTTAGGGTTTTAGCTTTAAGTTTATGCACATTTAAAGTTATACAAATTCCTCGCTTACTATTTATAAAAATATAAACCTCACCTTCGAGTCATTATTCACTTTTCCGAAAAATGCTACGTAAATTGGCGCGAGAATTGTAAACAAATGAGCTTTAAGCGACAATTAAAAAGCTTTTCTAATGCAACAATACTTTTATCTCGCTCACACTGCAAATATAGAAAGCTTTTATTGCATTTCGGATTTTTGACGAATTTTTAAAAAAAGCTCTTTTTGCGTATGATACATCATACGTTGTCATTAATGGGTTAATAACAATTTATGTATATTTTATTTTTATAACCTTAGAAGGATAAAACATGATATGGATCCCTAAGTCATCGCTTTCTAAAAGCTCTCTATTTGGGAAAGCTAAGCACTCAAACTGGTCCATACGTGGCTTATTGGCATATCAGGCTAACATAATCTAACCCAACGTCCAAACTACCGCTAACTTAAAACTTCAACCAAAATGGATTTCGTTGTAAGTTGTAAAAAGCAAAATAACCGTAGTAAATTCAAAGTATCCGGCAATTCGGTTGTATCCGGCGTTCTTTGCAATTGCTTAATCGTTCTCGAACTTCTTTCTACTTTTAATTTTGTAAACCTTGGGACATAAACCTCACTGAACATAATCATAATTAGAGTTTGGGTCACATATGCAATGCTTTGTTCTATGACTTGTTATAACAATTGCATAAGATTCTTCCAACCAACGTAGCGGTGCTGCTGGCGAGCCACTATCCATGTGTGTGCATTGGTGTTGGCATAATGGAAGACAGTTTCCCTTCTATTGGCCAAAGGTGGCCACTTCAGGGAGATCGCTTCCTTCAGATGTTCCATTTCTTTAATTATGAAATAAAATGCCTATTCAAAAAAAATTTACAAAACGGTGCTTTTTCTGACTTGTAAGTCGGTATCAACCCTTCACTATCTTTGTGGGAGTTAAAGACTTAAATGACCAAATGCTTTTTGTTTATATGAAATGCCTCAAAAGGCTTTAAATATTAGATTTTTTAAAGCAAAAACAAACACGTATATACATTTACATATGTAAGTATTCATGTCAATGTGTATATGTATGGCAAGCAACGGATAACACGGATGATTGACGTTGCAGCAAGAAGTTAAATGTGATTTGAGGCATGCCATGGCAAAATAAAAAAAAAAAACAACAAATCAAGAAAAAGAAGCAGAAAAATATCCAGCATTTGAGAATTGGTCACGCGCTGCGATGCGATGGCAATGGGCAGCGGAAAAAACACGCTTTAAACCGATTTACCAGTTGACATTTTTCTATACTTCTTTTTGCTGGCATGTTTTGATTTGTTTTGAATAGCAAAATACACATCAGCCAAGGCAAACAACATTTTAACAAATCAGACTGTGACTGATGAGGTTAACATGGCCATATGCATGCCAAAGAGTGCTGCAATGTTGTAACGCGCCTGCAAGTATGCAAGTGAGCATGTGTGTGCGGGAGAAGGAGAGTGTTTGTGTGGATGCGTATGGATGAGCAGCAATGAAAGCGCGTCGTACGTTATTGCGTTATGGCGCAACATACACGGTGATGATTGCAGCCATATGATGTTGCAGCAGCACACACACTTACATATATAGGTATATACGATATAGCAATACAGCGACTGCGAACAATTTGATTTGGACTAATTGAGTGTGGTGCACAGCAATGGCTGACGAACACACGGACGACTGGACAAACATATATGGAGTTTGCTGCAGTCGCGCTAAGTTCGTCAATGCGGCTCTGCTAGTATGTGTGTGTGCTTGTTTGTGCGGCCGTAGTCAAGTCAAGTAGCGGCATTGACTCGTATGAGATTTGCAACTAATAAACTGCAGTCAACACGATACGGCGACGCAAACACACACATACACGCGCACACAAACATGCGCGTGCATATCTTCCGCACGACCGACTAATCAAAGGCGATGAAAACGTCAAGGAAGTGCAGAAAGCCAAATGGACGCACGATAAAAGTGCCTACAGCTGCTTTGGCAACAACTTTAGCG
The DNA here is from genome assembly GCA_037783105.1 of Bactrocera zonata. Taxonomy (NCBI): domain Eukaryota; kingdom Metazoa; phylum Arthropoda; class Insecta; order Diptera; family Tephritidae; genus Bactrocera; species Bactrocera zonata. The sequence goes on along the minus strand of JBAWJQ010003811.1, from coordinate 223,749 downwards.
GCGATTGGCGTACACACAAACAACGTAAACGCACAAGCGCACGCGGTCGGTTGCAATTTAGCACTGAAGTGGCACTTTTCGAGAGCCGGAAAGTTAACGAAAACGGAAACGAAAGCAACAAAAGAAGTTCGTTAGCAAGAAAGGACATCACTTGCAGTGAAAGCAATATGCGCCACTACAAAAACAATAAAAAGAAAAAACAATGCAAACTAACTTTAATACCCTTCACAAATACAAATGTTTTCATACCAAAACTTGCTTTTATTAATCTCTTTGAATGACAACTTTATGCTATAGTGGTTCGATCTGAAAATTTTTCTTCGACGATTGTACCGTTACCATGAAGGAACAACATTTATGCCAAATTTTGTGAAAATATTCTGTCAAATAAAAAGGTTTTCCATAAAAGAACTTAATGGTGATAGTTAAGTTTGTATGGGAGCTATATGCTATAGTGGTCCCATCCATACAATTTGTCTGGACATTGTAGCCTTACCTGGGACAAGTATCTATACCAAAATTCGTATCTTGATAAATAAAAAAGTTCTTCCTTGACCGACTTGATTTTTATCGGTCAAATTGTATGGCAGCTATAAGCTATAGTGGTCTCATAACGACGGTTTCTACAAATGAGCAGCTGCTAAGGAAGTAAAAGATGTGTGCAGCTGGCTAAAAAGGCTAAATCGACTCTGCCGGTCACGCTGATAGTTTATGTATGTATATTCGTACATAAATTGTATAGGGTCTCCGAGACTATCTACTAGGTACTATAAACTTGGTGGCAAACTTACCACATCATGTACAGGGTATAAACACAACGACAAAATAAGAAGCAAGAAAACCAAGCGCTAAATTTGAAAATATGTCGAAAAAATCACTCAAAACCAGCAGCGCAGGATATTGTGCAACAACGCCGTGGAACATATTGTCGCATAATTCGACAGGGATACTGCGGCTAACGGCGTTCCTTTTTGCGTGCCGAACATGCTTTCGTTATTAAATGGCTGTGGCACAGGTGGAGGCTGAGTTGAGGTTTGGCTGAGTTTGAGAGGCGCGAATGGCCTGAAGACTAGCCGGTTATGTGTATAAGTATGTGTGTGTGTGGATATGCAGGTTAAAAAGCCACAAGCTTAAAAACGTAACAAAGCGACGAAAAAGAAATGCAAAAGAAGGTGTTTGCGCATGTTTTTGTTGTACGTGTTGTTATTAGGATGGCAAAATGAGCGTCGCCGCCACCACTGCTGACCAACAAATCAGGCGACCAACAAGTAAAGTAGCTGACAAGTAGCGTATCGCGGCTAAAGCATGCCACCTACTGGATACTTTGAAGGGTGGTGTAAGTGAAGTAGTAAAAAATTAGCGTAAGGAGAGGTTGGATTCGGGTGTAATTGAACAATAGTTACCAACAAAAACTTTTATAATTCTGGGATTGGCAATTATTTCGAAATTTCAGCAAAATACATTTAAGTTGTTACATCTTCGGGTCCAAACCACAATATGCTTAGAGAAATTCACTCACATAATAATATTGAGATATTTCCCAAAAGACAACGATTGACGAAGATGTGTTTACTTGGTATAAAAAATGGATGAAGTAGGTCTATAGCTTACCTTTTTCACCCATTTTCAGCGTAAACACCTTCGAGGTGACCGAAGCTTTGTCTCCTATTTTCATAAAGCTTTGATATCACCACACATCGGACAGACGAACTTCTTTATTTTGGCTGAAGATTTAGATAAGTACTTATATGGGCCGATTTATTCCATCTACAAATGACAGCAGATCCCATATCCTTGGCAGGAGTAAGGTAATTTGTTGTAATATTGGTTCTTCTTCCAAAGGACAGCATTACCAAAAGTGTAAACTTCACTAAGCTTCAAGGCTACCCTCAGCTGCAAAGTTAAATGAAATGATTCTACTCTCGAGCTACTGCTTAGGAATATTACAATCAAGTGATACATTGACGGCTCGAAAGTGTCGGAGGGAATTGGTACAGGAGTCGCAGGACCACGCACCAAATTATCCAAATCTAAGGGAAGTATTCCGACCAATTTTCAAGCAGAACTCTTTGCCATAATTCGGTACATAGATATAAATCTCCGAAGCAACTTTCGCAACGAACGTATACCATTACTTAGCGATAGCGGCCACTTAAAGCAATATTTGTTTATGAGATAAAATCGCTACTGGTGCAGAAATGTAGAAAACGGTTGAACAGCCTAGCGGAACGTAACGAAATGCACCTCATTTGGGTGCCGGTCACAAAGGAATAGCGAGAAATGAACTGGACCTGAACCCTTCGTCGTGGTGGGTTTCTATACCATAAAAAGAGCTGCTACGCAAGGAAGAAGGAGTAGGCAACAAATCCAAGCCATGCGATATGCCAAGTTGTTAATGGAGGGTTACAACCTCAGCTGCAAATATGTAATTAACCTGCCTAGGGACAAATTCAGACTACTTGTCGCGTTTTATACTGGCCACTGCAAGCTAAGAAAGCACGTGTAGAACATCGGTCTAGCTTCTTGCGTAAATTGCCGTTTCTGAAACCTGAAACACCAGAACAATAGACCTAAGGCCGTGGTGCATTCCTCGTTTATCAATTTACTTATATAAGGCACAAAGCCAAACGGTGATCATCATATATGATAAATGTAAATTAAGTCACATCACATTGCTACCTAATTTATAGGTGAGATATCTAACTCATATATAGTATAAGGTATAGAACCAATCGGCCGAGCGGTGCTCATTATATTTGATATATAAAAAAGCCAAACAAACGGTGCTGTTTCACTCATTTTTGGTACCAAGTCAAAATAGACTAAGCATAGCATTATGAATTATGAATTAAATTGAAGGAAGTATCAATATATCTACGAAATATACCAGGCTATCGATTCTAACCTAATTGGTTAGTTTTCAAACATTTTCAGTACCTTAGAGTTTATACGAAATAATAATATAGGATTTGTTATTGATGGAGTATTAGACTAGATTCTTAGAACCAAAGTGAGTGATTCGTTGGAGTGGATGTATTGTAGGTTTTTTCAAGGGTAGTTAAAGGAATATAGTTAGGTTCATGCACGGTTAGGCGAAACAACTTGAGAAACGAATTTCGAAATACTATAATCATTTGTTAAAAGATTACAAAATTTAAGAGGTTGATATCAATAACTTTAAATAGAGCCTCAGAGAACGCAAGGTCCCCGATTTCTCTCAAAATCAAAGGAGTTGATATCAAAAGCTCTAAATAGATCCTTAGATAACTCAACGACACCGATCTCTCTCATTTCACATTTGCTATTTACCGAGTTTCAGAGGTGCTAGTTTTAAGTCAAGTTATCTCTAGGCAAACAGACAACGAGAAATCAATTGTTCACAACATAGTGGTGATTTTGAAAAATATGTATAGCCCTTTAATACTAAACACCGTTAGGTTACAAAACTAACATACCCAGTGCAACATGTTGCGCAAGTAGAGAAAAAAGGAATGAAGGAAAGGGGGTATAAACGCAGCATATAAATGAAGGCGAAATCAGCATGCTTATGTTGAAAGTGGCAACACCGTGCGCTCGATGGCAAGTAGGAGCAAAGTCAGCACAACACAATGCCAATAACAACAATAAAAGTAGGTGCTGGCTGGCGGATAGATGCGCACACACAACCACTATATGGGGGTTGCTGGGCAAACAAATGGGTTTGAGAAAGTGAATGTGGCGCTTTTTGAGCGCTAACGACAATGTGCTGGCGGGCAGCAAACTACAGTAAAAGAAATGAAAATGGACAACACAGAGAAAAAATATGGCACTTTGACGGCAGCGCGATTTGATTTCGCCACCCCACCGAATGGAGTTTTTTGCGAGATTTAATTTTCGTTCGTTTTCTCTGTTTTTCTATTTTTCGCTGAAGTCGCGCTTAGTGGTGTTTGCAATTTTTTCTAAATCGCTCACATATGACTGGCCATAGGCGACTACCTATACCCTTATAACCGCGTTACTTTCGCTCAAAAGCGGCACTGCGGCGGCGGACAAAGTAAAGCTGTCACCGCGTTAGACGAGGCGCATTGCAATGCTGCGGCAAAAGCGAAATAATCAAATAGAAAGGAAATGGAGAAAGTCTCCAGCTAATGTGTGTGTGGAGAGAAATGTGACGTGCAGGGGCTACACGAAAATATGTGAAGAAAAAAAAACGATGCATTAAGCGTGGAAAAACTAATTCTCAATTACGAGTTAAAGCGTTTAATGCAGCGAACGAGCAAGCAATACTATTTGGACAAGCGAAAAGGCGTAGAGTGATTACGAATGGGATTTGGAAGTGAGGAAGAGATGTATTGTAAAAAAAATACATATATATGTATATAGTATATAATCGGCGAGATAAGATCGAAGATTAAGACTAACGAGCGATTAGTCGTTTAACTAATAAAGAAAAACGGCTGGATTATAAAGGGAAACAAATACATTATCAGTAGAACAATTCCCAACAAGCAACGGAATCTTCTAAGACAGAAATAGGAAAAGAAACCCACTTTAACCTCCGTTGCACTAAAGCTTTAATACCCTCTACAGATACATTTTTTATAGCACAAGGGTTGATTCTCATCGGTCAGTCTGAAAAAATTCTTCGGAGATTGTAACGTTTTTTAGTGCAAAAATCCATGTCAAATTTCGTGAAGGTAATTTCTGAAATGAAAAAGTTTTCCATACAAGTACTTGATGCCGTTGGTTCAGTTTGTATAACAAATCATCAGCTTTCGGCGAAGAAAATGACGTGTGAACAATTTCAGTTTGATATCTATAAAAATATTACGCTTCCTTCGACAGATAAAAAGGAGTTGAGAGAAAACATCGAACACAGTTTTGGTTTCAGGATTATCACCAAGTTTTTCGAAGGAATACATCAAGTTACCTAAAGATACTTAAAATGTATTGTATAGAAGATTAGTAAATTTAGAAGCCTATGAACTGAGGTTTTTCAGTTGTTTGTCCATCTTCCAATGTTGTTCACAACTTTCAGCTGATTGAATGATATTATCTTCAATTATTACCCTCAAAACCAGACTCTTTTGATTGTTCCAGCTGATATCAATAAGCCCAAAGACGGCTTTGTTAATCTTGCTAAGCTGTACTATAAGTATTAGAGAAGTTTACGGTAATTAATAGATCCGAATATAACTTTATATCAAAGAGTTTGACCTGATCTGTTAAACTGTGACAAGGCTGGTATAACATCACACCGGGGCATTCCTGCAGTCGTAAGAGTTTTGAGCATACCGATAGCCATACCTTCACCGATTCCAACAAAAGCCACGTTCTACGTTACCGGAACTTAGCCGGATCTACCTGGTCACGGACTGTTTTTTCGACGATCTCACCCTACAAGTATTTGGATCGGTAGATAGTTATATCTGCTCAGGCTCAAAGCGCTTTGTCAATATGCGACAGTCTTTTGATACGGAGTTCTGAGTATCTCAACGAACTGAAGTTTGTTGTAATCTAATTTGTATCATTCGCGACTTAACGAATATCAACTTAATCTAAGAGTTTTGATAGTCAATGAGTAGAGAATCGGAATGGACTGAAAACAAATTGAAAACCATAAAAACAAGCTTTAAAAATAGCAGTTACAATGGCAACTTCCGACCTTGTTATCACTCTTCCGAGTTCAAAAGCCATCTATCTAGTCATTTTATAACATCAAAACATCTAAAAGAATCAACTTCCGTCGTCCTATACCAAAGGTGCCTCTGCAAAAGGATATGAGCTTTTATCGATCCTTTTTCTCTCGAGTATTCTGCAAAACGTATGCAAATAGTTAATATGTGTTCTAAGGTAGGACATTTGATTCAACAGGTGAGAACTGTTCGTTAAATAACAGTTGTCATCGGTAACCACAACCCGAATATCTGTCATAGGCAGTAAGCTACATCACAAGATTGACTTCTTATCAATACAAAAATGAGAAAGTATTGTTGTCCCTGAATTTATACTACATTAGAGACTGCAGGAGGAACATTTTCTCGAGTTTAAACATGAAAGTCGAATTATAATCTCTACAGTACTACAAAATCTCGGACGAGGCCTAGGGAAAGCTTACTTAGAATCGGATCACACATAATCTTCTCAACATCATCTTCGTAGAATCGTGGAGACTGCAAGAGAAATCTTTTCTCGAGTTCAACTATGAAAACTGAATTTAATATTTTTTACTGTACTAAAGTCTGTCTAACGAGACCTGTTGGGGAAACTCGCTGGAAATTGGAATAAATATATTCCTTTCTTCGTAGAATCACGCGTTGTCTAAAAAAGTGTAATCTCTTAAAGACTAGAAGGCTTCTTTAAGTTACCTCCCTGTACCCAACAATCAGAATAAACCACGGTGGATAATCCAACGTAACCGGAAATAGAAAAAAGAAGTACCATTTGATGGGATAAATGAAAAAAAGGATTGTAAACGCATAACGGCAAAGGAACTACAGAGGTGCCATGCGGGTAGGCACCACAAGTGGACGCTGAATCGCTTACACAAGGCAATTTAAAGAGGTTCATTCATAAGGCAAAGACCATGCGAGCGCAAAAACGTTGGAAGAAGTGGCGCACAGCTCGACAAGCAAGCAACAACCGATGTACGAGTAGAGGCTCAACCTAACATTTTTTACTGTTGCCGTTGTTGTTCACGTTGATTTTTTTTTGGATTTACTAAACTTATTTATTTCTTGTTGCTGCTTCTTCTTTGAGAACGAACACAAAATGGGGTTAGTAGGGGTAATGGAATGCGCGCGAGACACGACGCCGATGCGGCTGTTTGTTGACGCGACATCGATGTTGATGCCGGTTTGTCGCCATTGCCACCCGATAATTCCGCGAAAGAGTATTTGGCATGGGCGAAAGAAAAAATTGGTGGGGGTGCGCGACTAGCGGCGACCAAAGTTGTGCAGCTTTTGCGCAAAGTATTGTTGTTGCACTTGTTTTTGTTAGCACTGACGCGACAGATATGCGCGCGAACCATTGTCGAGGTCGCGAATGCGATGGTGGTCGTCATAGGCGATTTTGTGGTGACGATGATGGGAGCGCGAAGCTGATAGGCGTGGAAAGGGAAGTAAGAGAGCCTGTTGGCGATATTTAATAGAAATGAATTTGACGGGTGGTTAGTAGTATGCGCGGCTGCCAGCTTGCAGCAATAATACAAATCAACGGAACAAAAAAATGTTTACAACAACAAAAAACTGAAAATAAATAAAGCAAAGAAATGAAATGGAAACCCCCGACGACGCTAGTATTGGGGTAGGCTAGTAGCCGCGGTACGTATTCATGCCGCATGAAACAAGTTCAGCGCCGTTCGTTAACAGTCGAGCCAGACAATTCGTCTGCCGTGGCCGCCGTTGTGTCCACTCAGCAGTCCGATTCCGCGGCATTCCACTTGAGTTCAGATTTCTTCACGGTCGAGGTGTGAGTATGGAGCTGGCAGCTCAGTCGTCGAGTATGGAATTTTATGGTTGGGTGGTGGTATATTGGTTGGTTTAGCTTGCCACTTCAGTTGATCTCTCAACCAAACGACCTAACGTTTACTTGTTGGCGCGTGTAACTGCCACTGTTTCTACATATTCTAGCCCCCCTGCATCCTGCATCGATACCAAAAGAGTAGTCGGCACATGCAAATGTACGACAAATGTCATGGATTGCTAACCAGCATCAACAGTTAGCAGCGCCCTTCTCCGCGTTTACTATACATTCACGCGACCCTGCAGTTGAGTGGTTTGGTTAATCAGTCTGTTGGACCGGCGTGTAGTCAGGCAAGCAGATAGGCGGTCAGCCGTTTCAGTCGGCATGCGAGCCTGAATTGGATTTCGCTTTGGCATACAAATAACGAGATATAAACGATGTATAATAACTAAAAAAAATGGCGGCGAACGAAGCGATCAATGTGTCCAACAAGCTGCTGGCATCGAAAAGCGCGATTTATTTTCTCTTTCAGCGCTGCGGACTGGCTTTCTATTGAATGGCCGTATGTAAATGGAAATTGGAAAATATGTATTGTATTTAAATACATTTGCGGCAAAGGGGACTGGCGCGGCAGCTTTGTTTACTGCCTCAACATGCTGGCCAAAAAGGTTATCGATTGGCTGTGGAGATATTTGGATTATTGTAAATAGCAGTGATAACCAGAAATTTTTGGACAGGATTAAGTAGAATTGAGTGGCGAAATGGATGTATAAACAATGTATGGAATTAATTATGGAAAATGTAACGGTATAAAATGGTAAGGCTGGAACGCTGGCGACTGATGGGAATTTGTCTTTATGTGCTAAGTCTTCTTTTGCTTTATTGACATAGACAGCGCTTTTTATGCCAAGTTATAATAATAATTCTTGAAAATTAAAAGAGTAATATTTAACTTTCAGTCACAAATCACATGAGTTTAGATATTAGCTAGCGAATAGTGGGTTTCAGATAAAAGTTTAAAAGAGCCTCTTGCATTCGCATCAAACGAGTATACTTTGTATTGAAATAGCGGTAAAGATTGATCAATGATAAAGACAAAATCGATTCTATGTAGCAAAACTGATAGCGTATCTCAGCAAAATCACTGAGGTGTTCATGTTGTGAGATGCGTCTATATGTCATATTTGCTAATGATGTCTTCAATAAATACGACGAGCTGTGTGACGTGCACCTGACTTCACACTGTCTCGATCATGTCATAGTGTTTGTCTCAGTAAACATGACCATTGCAGTTGCTATCATTGTGTCAAACAAATAGCAGCCGCAGTGAGCCAAATCTAGCGAATACGGTGGCTGAGCGATGGCACTCGTTCCGCAGTCAGTCAAATCAGTCATGATCTTTACAACTAATTGCTGTGCAACGGCTAAGCAGTACTAAGTGGCATGTTGATAAGAATAATATGCCAGATCCATGCACGATGCTGGCACAATAGACCTTTACGTGCCGACTGCTTATGTGTTTACCATTTCAGAACAGTGTTCACGCAGCAAAAATATAAGCGGACTAGTTGATTGGACTGATCAGGTATCTAACGATGCATACCATGTCTCAGCCTTTAACTGAGTATAACTCTCTATTATAGCTATTTAGGGCCTGGTTGATATACGAACAGCTTTGCTTTTCAGTCAATGATCAAAATCGCGGCTACCATCGAGCTCAACGCTTTTTCAACCCGAACTCGCGAAGTTTTCTGTCATGTTCAATAACTACTTGATTGGTTCATTTCTGAACGGTGAACGCATGTTTGCTGAACATATTAGACAATACCAGTACCAGAACCGTTTATTTATTTTACTTACCGTAGTTTACTTTTTGTCATTAAGGGTAATAAGTATTTCGCAGACGTAGCGATGTTATTGGATGAAAAGTCATGAAATTTTTACGGTATTTTAAGGCAAAGACAGAAAACTGCATCCTTCAGAATTAAACAGAATAACAAGCCCATCCACCATTACCAGTCAACTTTCAAATAAAGCACCTCGGGATATTATGTTTTTAATCAACTATCGCACAAGAATTCTTTTCGGCAACTTGAGGCACGGTAAATTCGACGTGATATGGAAAACTGTGTGGACACGCAGTGTCCTTGAAGTTCCTTCATGTGGTCACTACTATTTAGTGTGGAACGATGGAAGTGTGAGTTGTGGCAGCTGTGATCACTGGACATATGGCGAATGATTGGAATATGAATTATATGAGCGTTTGAACTCGTCTCAGCTTAAATGAAGTCTCAGGCTAGGTATCTGCTATTTAAGAAGACTTGGACGCACCACGTACGATTGGTTCAACAATCAACAACAAAATCATCTATTTTAGTGACATTGGATGAGTAAAGGTTAGTACGGAAGTGCTTGCCAGCTTTTTCGATAAATACGAAGGGGACAAAAGTAGGGTTGCAAGAGCTTCGATAAGATAAGCAGAGGTCACGGAAGCCCTTGAAGCTCACAAAAATATATCAAACTGACATTGTGCTGACTGATCTTTTATTAGCGTTAGCGCTGGTTCTTTCACTCAACTATTGCAAGTTAAAAAAAATTTATATTATAAATTTCTTAAATGATATTACAGAATATTTTCACCTGTCATGAATCACATTATTCTAGTGTTATTTTTATTATTTTTAATTTTTAATTGGAAAATACCAAGGACACGATTTACTAATCCAAAATTCGAAAATGACATTGAGTGCTTTGAAAACAAAAGAAAAATACCATTGGACTGACAAATTTGGGGAACTACTCAGCAGCATCAGTAATATTTAATTACTAACTCTTATTATCTAAGGCATATGTGCATTCAATTGAAGCCACAGGATAATTAAAAAAGTCACTCATGCCGAAACCACAATCATGAATATTTAAAATCTACCCGAAATAGAAAACTTTTATGCGGCAGTAAACCCCAACAAATGGATGTTGAAGCATACTTAAAACAATTGAAATACCGCTGGCCGAAGCTAATATACTTATGTGGGCCGCTAAAGCCTTTTTAATAGACATTAACATACAAACAGTGATAAAACCAAAAAAAAATTGAAATTAAAAATGGATAAAAACTAAAAAACAAAATTAAAAAAAAAAAAATACAAATACGAAAATAAGAAAAAACAAGGGAAAGCCTTAACTTCGGTTATACCGTTGTAGTAATACCCTACACAGATAAATCTGTGAACAAACAAAAATGTGTATAGTCATCCGATCTGAAGAATTTGTTCGGAAGATTGTATCGTTACCTGAGAGAATAGTCCTACCCAAGTTTTTGGCAGATATTTTGTAAAATAACAAAGGTTTTCATACAAGAACTTTATTTCGATCGACTAATTTGTATGGCAGGTATATGCTATAATGGTCGGATAAAAATAATTTGTTCAGAGATTGTAGTTCTTATTTAAACTATAATCGGTGCCGAACTTCGTGAATATATCTCGTCAAATAAAAAAGTTTTCCATATAAGGACTTTATTTTGATTGTTAAGTTTCTATGGCGGCTATATCATATAATAGTTTGATCTTTATTTTGATTGTTAAGTTTCTATGGCGGCTATATGACATAACAGTCTGATCTGGAAGATTTCTTCAGATATTGAAGCTCTTGAACAATAATTCATGCCAAATTTCGTGAATAAGAAGGTTTTCTATACAAGGACTTGATTAAGATCGTTCAGTTTGTATGGCAAGTATATGCTACAGTGGTCTGATATCAACGATTGCGACAAATAAGCGGCTGCTGTGGAGAAAGAAGGTGCGCAAATTTTAAGTTCAATATCTCAAAAACTGAGCGACTAATTCGTTGCTAGCTTTATATACTCCGTGCAGGGTATAGAAAGATAAATAATTAAATTAGAAACCAGAACAACAAGTGAAGCCGAAAAAAGTGCGCGATATTTGTTGCATTACTTGCGTGCGAAGTGATGTGTGAAAAGTAGGAATACAAAGCGCAAATAAGTGCTAACCGAAAATGATATTAAAAAACAGCGTATAAGCAGGACATATGCACAAGCACAACAACCATGCTTATGGCGGGACATGTTGCTGATAAGGATCATATAAATTTCATAAATTAAATATACACATTAGCCGGGTAAGAAAAGCATATTACCGGAAAATTGCTGCTGATGTCCCGTCAAAGGAAAAGTGCGTAACGGTACGGCTAAGCGAAAAAAGTAACGGCAGGCGGCAGGCAGCAGGCGGCAGGCAGCAGGCGGCAAAGCGGCAGAGCCAGTGGAGCAGTGGCGGAAATCCCATTACAATTTCAGCAAATTCAGCATAGACCAAAGAAGGGCGGGGGCTCAAAGGCAAAGGCGAGCTGAGCAAACGTGCAATAACGGGTAAGTAAAAGGTGTAGAATGGCAGAAAAAAAATTAATAATGAAAAAATACAAATGGAATTTCATCCCAAAACCGGACAGCGAGCGTGAACGGCAGCTAACGAACGCCAGCGAAAAAAACGTACGGAAAACAAACAAGGAAATGGAAAAATGGGTTGGCGAAAATAACGCCATGGAAATATATTATAACAAACAGCCGCAACAAAAACAATAACAACAAATACCATGGCAGTCAGTGGTCGCCAAAGAAAATGCAAAAAATGGGAAATCCTAGCAAACATAACAACAATAGCAATACACACATGCATACACGCATGCATTGGAGAGAGCGGGTTAAAGTGCTGCGGTGAGAGCAAGGTGAACAAACGAAAAAAATCACGACATCAGCAAAATGCCCCCAGTAGATTGCGAAAGCAGCGCACAAGCACAAAAACAACAAAAAAATACAAAAACTCATATACAAATCCCCAGCTAAAGCTTAGAACAAGCGAATATATGACAGTTAGCCAGCTGAGGGAGAATCAACACGCGCGCACGTTGTCGGGGGAGGTTGCCAAAATGTTTTTTGCGTTTCTCAAATGAAGGACGAAAATAAGCACAAAAGTGTAGAAAAAAACTCAAATGGAACACAAAACTGCACGAAAAATTCGTTAGCTGCCGAATAAGCGTGGATATATAAAAAATTACAACTACAACATTTTTATAAAATACTATGCAATTGGACAACAGGGAGTAGATGGTGTGGAAAACGTACGAAGCTAAAGCATACATCTAGGAAGTAACTGCATATACCATCACATATGAGTTATATGAGACGCAGCTAAAGTGAAACACATGCAAATGGAAAATAATTTCTGAAAACCTAGAAAAACACTGTGAACGGAAAATGGTGATGAGCAAAAAGCGAAGAAAAAGAATTAAAAAAAAATTTAAAAGCAAAAAAATATAGAAAATAATTGACAGTTTGAAAAGGTGGCAACCCCCTGCGTTAAGGCAATAAGCAGGCGGACGAGCTGAGTGGAATTGTTATGATATGCGTTCAAGTATGGCATGAGTGGAGATTGGACAACATGCGTCATATACAAAGTGTAGGCTAAAAAATTCAATAATGAAAATGATGAATACGAGATGGTCAAAGAAAAATGAGTGCAGAAGACACAAAAAAGGGATAAACAAGAAAAAACGTTAACTACGGTTGCAACGAAGTAAAATACCTTTCATAAATAATGATGTTTTCATACAAGAACTTAATTTTTATCGTGTAGTTTTTATGGGAGCTACGAGTATATGATATAGAGGCTCGATTCAAACAATTTCTGCGGAGATGTAGAGCCGCCTTAGATAATAATCCATGCCAATTTTTGTGTAGATATCTCGTCTAATAAACACTTTTTCATACAAGAACTTGTTTTTCATCCTTCAGTTTGTATGTCAGCTCTATGATATAGTGGTCCGATCTGAAGATATTCCGTTGATACTTTAGCGTTGCGTCAGATAATAAACCATGCTGAGTTTGGTGATAATATCTCGTCAAATAAAGTTTTCCATAGAAGACTTCATTTTAATCGTTCAGTTTGTATGTCAGCAATATGCTATAGTAGTCCGATCTGGAGTATTTCTCCAGATGTTATAGAATTATATTAGAAACTAACCAATGCCGAATTTCGTGTAGACATCTCGTCAAATGCAAAAGTTCTCCATAGAAGAATTTGATTTGTCAGTAGTATGACAGCTTTATGCTTTAACTGTCCGATCTAGAAAATTTTTTTCGGATATTGTAATGTTGTCTAATGTCGTGAAGATATTCCAGTAACCAAAAAAGTTTTCATATAAAAATTTAATTGTGATCCTTCAGTTTTTATGACATCTCCAGGTTACAGTAGTCCGATCTGGAAAACTTCTTCAGAACAAGTAGTGTTGCCTGGGAGGAAAATCCATGCCAAATTTCAAAATCGAGTAGGGTATAAAATTGAATAAAAAAAGGGGATAACAAAAAATTATGTAAGAAAGAGTAAAACACGTGCGTGCACACGCCTTTCTGTCAAAGTAAGTAAATGGGAAGAAAGAGAGCGAGAGGGACTAAAAGAAAATTAAACCAGCAGAAAAAGTGCCAGCATTTCATGAAGGATCAATGGCAATGACAGTGCGTAGAATTGAAGAAGATGTTGCTGCAGGAATTGAAGAAAAACACAACGATGCTGATGAAGGCTGCTGGCAAAGTAATGAAAAAATACAAAAAAAATTTAGACAGGAAGCAAAAACCTCACAGGAAACTAATGAAAGACGGCAAAGCAGCGGAGATCTGCAAAAACAAGTGCGTAGCTTTTAAGACACAGAAATCTTTTCTAATGGAAATGCCAACGAATTTAAAGAGCTGCAGAGGCGCGGGGTGTTGGTCAAAGAAAATATGCTCTGGAAGAAATTGAAGAGTGCGGAAAAAATGCTGTTTGAGGAAAAAGTGTTATTCAAATTTAAAAGCAAATATGCACGCTGGAGAAATTAGTAAATTTTGTTTGAAAAAAAGATGGAGTGATGTTGGCTTACTTTGGCAGGTGTGCTGACGAGCTAATGGATGAATGGGAAATTGAATGGATATAACGGTAATTGTGGACAAGAATTCGGTGGTAGGCTTTCGAGAATTTAAAATTTATGTACGAGATTTGCTTTAATCAAAACAAGCTTCAAATTTGACATCGCGAAGTTGAAGAGACTTAGTAAAGTTTGGGAAGCGCTGGAAGTCAGTGAGTTTTTTTTAGATATAGTCCATACTTTCAACCTGGCAACTATTATAAGCAAACAGAACTATCGGCCAAAAAAATTTTGAAGATTTAGTGTTTTTTTATAGTTTGGGAAACGCTATCGAGAAGTTTAAAAGAATTAGTATAAGTTGGCAGTCAATAAAGTTCTTTCAGTTGTAGTCCATTTCAACGGAGCAACTATTATGAACTAACAAAACTGACGAGCAAAAATTCAGCGCCAGGTATACACAGAAAACAAGCAGATGCATGGAATGTATATAAAAAATAAATTTTATTTATGTTGAAAACGCCTACAACAAATATAAATTTATAATTCCCCAATTTATTTTATTGCCACGGTCCACGCCGCCAGATAAGCGTAGTGCCCGTGCAACACCGTTGGTCCACGCCGGGTAGAATGTGTTAATTAAGGTCGACCTCTTAACCTTACCAAACCTTATATCTGACAACGTATATAAGTTGTGGTTGTAAAGAGGAGCGTACGTTTTTCGATTGTAAAATGCAGTGGGAAAAAGTCTTGAAAGGTTTTCGCTTGGAATACTAGAAAGCTTCAAGAAAACATTTCAATTAAATAAGTAATATAAAAATATAAAGACATCGGCAATGTGCAGATGGAGGATAGAGCCATATCAGAAGGTCACGTAAATGAGGAAAGTTCTCTGAGCACCATTCAATTGGTAGTAGCCAGAAACGATTTTTTTACATATGGCTCAAGCAGCCTCCGATTTCCGGCCTTAGATCAAGTATCCTCTGGGTAGCCAAAAAAACATCCGTTTAAAGACGAACTAAAGTGAGCAGGCAAAACATCCTTCCCTAAGGTTGAGCGCTGGGTTTGGGCCCCGCCACGTAAACCCAGTACCTTTGAAAATATGAAGTAAGAGGCAAAATTTAAAGCTATGCTCAAATACCTAAGAAACTAATGGTTGGACTTTAACTCAAAGACTGCACTAAAACACTAATTTTTTTGTGTAATTCAGCGTAAAAAAGCATATTGAAATAAACTAGACAATAATTTACACGCATCAATGAGAAAATTCAAAAGAATTGAATTGATGGATGATGAAATGCCCGACGGAGCACATGTGTACGAGTATGATGTGCTTACATACATATAAGGTATTGGTGTAGGCGCAACATTTCAACATATCAAACTCAAACCAAACTGCAAGGTACTAAGGAATTTGGATGTGTGTGTCTGTACGTGTGCAGTTACGCCGTTATTGCGTTCAGGTGCTCCATTCATGGAACAAAACCCGTAAATGTACGAGAAATCGCAACGTAGGCGGGCATATATGAGTGGCTGGTGACCCAAACTCTTCATAGTCATCATCATCATCATCGGCAAAAGCATCAGCACTGATGTGTAGCCGTAGAGGCACAAATTCATAAATATACGCACTTGTATGGTTGCATATGTGTATGTGTGTGCGTGTACTTCCTGCTATCTAACTCTTTGCTAGTTTTTGTAGAGCCAAGCGACGTTCGATATTGAACAAAAAACATTCGAGCACAAAGTGGAACGGGTAGAGGTAGTTGGCAGTGCACTAAAAAATATAAAGAATATATACTTGTATAGCTGCAAACAGGAAAATGTGTTCTGGAAATTGAAGTTGCAAACATTAGCCTGCTACCTGGTTTTTATTTGGGTACCTCTATACCTACATACATACATACATACATACATATGTAGTATATGTATACACACATAGTATATGCGCAAATTCTGTTAGCCGTTCATCAGCAAGGCATACATGCGTCAAAATTTCGGCCCATGCAAAGACAGCCGTACGAAATATTGATAGCTTAAAGCTTGAATATGTTGCAATTTAACGTAAAGTCCCTCTCGCATCACATGTTGTAATTTAAAGGCTAGTATTTAAAAGCAAAATGTGGTTCATGCTAATGGATTTTATGCAAATTTAACATTTGAGTTTAAAGTATTTTATTATAGGTTTAAAGTTGAGTTGAAGTTTTGAGATTAAATTTTTTGTGTAATAAACTTATGTTAGGTTTGGTTAAGTGGTGGGTACGCTATTTGTGTTTTTTAGAGTAACTTCAAACATTCTTCTCGACAAAAAAATTTAATTAATTCGCTAAAATTGTTCAATTGGTATGCAAACTAAGAATGTTTTGGCATAGGAGCGCTATTTGTATTGTTTACAGAAACTTAAAATAATCTTCTCGACCAAAAACTGGAATTAATTCCCGAACATTTTTTTGCTGGTATACATCCACAGAACGTTTTGAGATGAGCACTATTTACGTTTTTTACAGTTACTTAAAATATTCTTCTCGACCAAAAAATGGAATTAAGTCGAGAACATTTCACTTAATTATTTTTTGGTGATTAAGCCCCATCAAAGACCAGTGTTTAAAGATGGTATGGAGAATCCAATCGAGGTTGTAGATCACTCCGAGAAGAATTTGGGGAAGACGTTCAAAATAAGTTGTTGTTCCGGAAGCTATTATTGCTATGCCCAAACTGAAAGATCGTCATGTGACCTATCGTGAGACATTACATTGCATGAGTAAGAAAAAAAATGTTGATGTTGGATCCCACACAATTTGTCAATCGCTCCAAAAAAAGCTTTTTCGATTGGTCGGGAGAAACGTTAACACAATGTAATAGCGTTGCTTCGAAACACATCTTTGTATTTACGCGTAAGAGCAAACAGCAGTCCCTGTAAGGGTGTTTCACGATGAGACGAATCCAAAAAAAGTTGTTCGCGCACGCAGCATTTCCAACCAATTGATTGACTGCATTATTGGAAGTACTATTCATAATTCATATTAATGATCATATGACTCTCACAATTCGATAAGGTGCCTTATACCCATTAGAAATCTGCTGAAGCGATTACTTTCTATTTTGCCAGCTCAGCTGTATGTCTAAAGATGTGGAATTTAATATGATGAATAAGATGTTTAACCTTTTTATGTTGACACCAATAGGGCAGCGGAGCTGTGACATGTTCCCACTCGAACCACAACGTGACTGAGTTGCACCAACTAATCAACAATACAGTTGCCTACTATTAACATTAACCAGCTTATAGCGCAAGGTCATTGTGTTGAGACCGGCATGCAACTCACATCATTGCCGAAAGCCACTTTCGTAATATAGACTGCGCTTCGAATCAGTAATTCAACTTTGATGATAGTAATCCCGACTTGAAAAATACGAATAATTCTGAAGGTAGTGTTGATATATAGTTTAACACAGTAGACACTTCGAGAACTCTTTCCTCCAAACCTTAACCCATACGTGAAGAAGTTTAATACCTTCCTCTCCAGTAGCTTCTTCCTTCCTAAATCTCCTTAGCAGGAGTCTTGATTCGCCGAATTCGGTTTATTCAATAAACTTCGTTTCCGAGCGATCCACTACATTTGCCAGGAAAAGAGAACTTCGTTAATTAAATAACTTCTTCCTCCTCTTCCTTTTCATCTCATGAGTTTAGTGACGACACGATCTATGGGTCACTCATCTGGTTTTGGCTTACACACTACTTATTAATAAAAATAAATTTTGAGAGTTTCCATATGACCTAAGTGGAAAATTAATCAGAGTTACAGACTTGGCATATTGCGGATTGTTTTAAAATGGATCTTCGGGCATTGAATGAGAATTTTGATTTAAAAATCCTTCCTTTTAGAAGGGGTCGGTCTCAGTCTCAAGCATATTTCAACTTCAATGTATAATTCATACACATGTAACTCGAAACCTCCTTGGAAGGACTGTGAGCAGAGAAAACACTACCAGGGCTAGGCCCGGCTACCTGGCAATCCAAGTATTTTGAAATGAAATCAAAGTGGAAAAATCTTAGATTTTCTTTTCTTCACATTGTTATGCACCGAGCTGAACTCGTAAAAAGTGTTATTCGACTTACATATATGTACATAGTATAGTACCTATGCGTATCTCTCAAAAGCGAGCTTATGGTGGGGCAAGATATTTGATCTGGAAGTTATTATTGTAATTATCGGTATAAAAGTAAAG
This sequence comes from Bactrocera zonata, assembly GCA_037783105.1. Classification (NCBI taxonomy): domain Eukaryota; kingdom Metazoa; phylum Arthropoda; class Insecta; order Diptera; family Tephritidae; genus Bactrocera; species Bactrocera zonata. The sequence continues at coordinate 205,164 of JBAWJQ010003811.1, read as the reverse complement.
AGGTGACAACATCTTAAGAAAAACTTCGAGAGGAAAAGTGACCAAAACAGAGCTTAGCCGATTATAAGCCAATCTTGAAGTTCTTTCAAGTCAAATATGCTGGGAAATCCTGTCTCACGCTGCTAACAAACCATTTTGGGCTACATAGAACTACGGCGCAGAAACAATACAGAGATGAGAAAGCACTTGGAGCATTCGAGAGAACTTTTTTTCAGAAGATCTGTGTACCGTCCGCGTGAGCGATGAATTTGATATTTGATGGATATTGTTAAGCATATAAAATTCCACTAATGCCATATCGTGAATTGAAGATGATGCTCCAATGGAAAGTTCCTTCGACTCTATAACCACGGGTGGACAACGGAAGCAATTGCGCCGATGCATCCAATGAAAGGACCAAAGGTATAACAACCTGTCTGCACTTGGCATGTACGAGGGGAGTGACCTCGCAAAGGATAGAGGCAACTGGCGAAGTTTCGTGTGCTCGACCCAGACCGACTCATGGCTATAGTGCCAAAGAAGAATAACTACTCTTTACACCACAAGTGTGTAGAAAACTCAATATGTGAGGTTAAAAGGGTAATTATGCAGTGTTTCGATCAGAGAAACGATTATTTGTGAAGCAAAATTATAGTTCTCAATGTTGTCACACAAAATGGGCACTGAAGCTGCTTATGGTAAAAAATAGGTTTATACCTATTTTTTGTGTCTATGAAGGGAATTTCGATTCACTATTAGTTTTGTATTGACCACCCTTCTCTTTAAGCAAGCTTCAAAGCTATTAACTGCTCACGCAAAAGTCTGAGCTTTCTCATTTCATGTCTACGCTAACATTGGAAAATATTTTATTTCATTTGTATAAAGGTTAATTGCGAAATTATGTACGAGTATTTGTTTGCATAGTCTCAAGAACCGGCATAACCGTAAAAAACAAGAAATAATAACCAAAAAAAAAAATCAAAATATTTCGGTTTAAGAAAAAGCGCCAAATAAACAACAACAACACTTGGATACTATGTAGTTGGATATACTATATATTACATTTGAAGTGTGGCCTGAGCCGCTCGTTACGGGACATCAGCAACTGTCAAATACCAGCAAAAATCTTTAACACGCCGCCAAACCCACTCAAAATATATATTTGTACAATGTGTGTGTGTGCGGAGCATAGAAAACTTTTACATTTGCACGCCGATTCAACATGTTTGTCAACATCACGCTAACAGGATCTGCGCGCTTTACGCCCCACCTTTTTGCCAGCTTCCGGCTAAACAAAGTCAATGGGGAGCGCATGGGCCGCAGGCAATTGCAACTTTCAGATAAACGCATAGTCGAACAGACAGATGTATGTATGTATGTATAAACTAACGGTGCGCGCAGTCAAGCTGGTTGGCAAGGCTGTCAGTCAGGCTGTCTAACTGTTTGTCTGCCTGCCAGCCGAGCAAACGCTTTTGGCAGTTGCAAACAAAGCGGCGACAAAACGAGATTTTTTAAAAAATACACAATCTCATAAAAAATATGTATCATTGCAATCACAAAAACAACAAAATATATATATATTGTGCGCTTATACCAGATGAATGTGAATGTGAAGTGGCGGATGAGAGCCTTTTACGTTATACTAGCATACATGAAGGCGCTGTGTATATAGGCGTGTGCATGTGTGTGTGTTTGCTTGCATACTCATACTTGTATTTGCTTTGTTATATTGACAGAACAATACGCAAGTAAACAGAACGCGAATAGATACACGGAAAAAATGACAGTTGTTTAGTTGCGGCGGCGGTGGCGGCGGGCGCTGACGGCCACCGGTAGGCGTGGGGTGGTGTGTCGGTGATGAATGTCGTACAAACTTTGTGAAATGAGGAGCATGACTGGATATACAAGTATAACTCGCTATTCGCAACTCGCTAAATGCCTGCTTGTATGTATTTTGTTGTTTGTATATTGTTAGATCGCTGCGGATATAGTCATACCTATATAAATATCGTATATTATTTATATATGGCAAGTGTGCATATGTTTGGTTGAGTAGGCGCATGAATGAAAAAAAAAGGAAAATTGAATTACATTTTATGAAAATGGCGCTCACACTCACATATGACTATGTAAACACACACAAACAATCTAAAGTTTGACGGCAGTGCGTGGTATGAGTGCCAACAAATCCAAATGACATTTTTTAAACTGATTTCAATTATTTTTGTTTGCAATTATACTTTTATTTACTTGTATGCTTTTTAAGCGTTGGGCAAATAGTGAACAAATATTGAGCGAGCAAAGTGCTAATACAAAGCGATAAGGCAGTACAATCATATATAGATTCTGGTAAAAAAAATCGACAGTTTTGTGATTACTTGGCTCACTATTGTCTGAGCACGCGTCAAAGATGGAGACAAGCAACGATAAAATACGGCATAATTTACAGATTTATTCGACAAAGGCGAGAATGCAGGCAGGCGATTGAAAATGAAAATAGTGTTTATGGTCCTGTAACAGTAAATCAAGATTAAAAATATTCATATGAAATGCTAACATTATGTACATCACAACTAACAAAATTGGTGTATTTCTTGTGGCAGAAATCCACATATTTCAAAATCCCCGGTTACGAGCTAATCAAATCAAACCATGCTGTGGTAATGCAAGAGAAGGGGCTGCAGTTCTTATAAAATCTGGTATTTCTCAAACGGAGCTTGACAGCAAATGTCATGATCTCTTGGGAATATAGCGCTAGTTGCCTTATACTTCCGTCTTCCATTCATTTTTGTTCATGGCTTTAGCAGCACAAGATTTCTGGTCTTAGACCAAGTATCCTCTGGGAAGCCAAAGGACATCGATTTGAACGCGAGCTAAATCGATAAGGCGAACCATCCCTCCTCAGGACTGTGCGCTGAATGAAAAGGAAACAAGAGCCTCAGACGAGAGACTCCCCTCTTGATGACTTCGATGGCCAACGCGTTAAAGATTACGATTGTTATCTGTAGTACTAGATTCTAGCATAGGAAACTTCACTAAGCTACCTAGTTATCTCCGGGTCGAAAATCCACGATCCAGATGGATCATGTTGTGATAGATGGAAGACATGTCTCCAGTCTTAATATCGAAAATTCTATGAAAAGATGCAGTGACTAACAGAAGTTTTCAAGCCTTGTAGAACCCAAGGAGGTGATCTCGTGACTGATGCTCAGAGCATACTAAAATTATGGAGGGAAACTTTTGCAACCTGCTGAACACCAGGTGATGGCGAAGCCGATGCCTCAATCGATGACGATGGAGCAGACGTTCTATTGCTCGATCCTGAAAAAGTTCGAATAGCAATTACCCGTCTGAAGAACAACAAAGAGGCAGAATCGATGGAATGCCGGCAGAGCTATTCAAATACGGCGGCGAAGAACTGATAAAGAGTATGCATTAGCTTCTTTCTAGAATATGGTCGGACAAAAGCATGCGCGACGATTGGAATTTAAGTGTGCTCTACCCCATCCAAAAAAATGGACTCCTCAACATCGCATATAAGGTTCTATCGAGCGTATTGTGTGAAAGAATATAGCCCATCGTCAAAAAATGGATTGGACCTATCAGTGTGTCTCAGGGCTGGAAAATCAATAATCGATGTCTAAATTTGGTATCCCCGCAAAACTAATACGGCTATGTAAACTAACGTTGAGCAATGCCAAAAGCTCTGTCAAGATCGGGAAGGACCACTCCGATCCGTTTGATACCAAATGAGGTTTCAGAGAAGGAGTCTCCCTTTCGTACGACTTCTTCAATCTACTCTTGGAGAAAATAATTTAAGCTGCAAAACTAAATAGAGAAAGTACCATCTTCTATAAGTGTGTACAGCTGCTGGTGTACGCCGATGATGTTGACAACATTGGCCTCAACAACCACGCTGTTAGTTCCGCTTTCTCTAGACTGGATGACGAAGCGAAACAAATAGGTCTGATGGTGAACGAAATATCTCCTGTTATCAAACAAGCAGTCGTCGCACCCGCGACTTTACTGCTGACGGTCATAAATTCGAAAGCGTAGATAATTCCGTCTATCTTGGAACCATTATTAACAACAACAGCAATGTCAGCCCCAAAATACAACGCAGAATAACTTTTCTTCTTTCCTGCAGGTGCTACTTCGGACTGAGTAGGCAATTGAGAAGTTAAGTCCTCTCTAGACGAACAAAGACCAAATTCTACAAGTCCTGATATATGGTGCAGAGTCATGGACGATGACAGCATCTGAAAAGTCGAAGTTACGAGTTTTCGAGAGAAAGCTTCTGAGGAAGATGTTCAGCGAATTAAGAGACAGCGGCTACGCTGGCTAGGTCATGTCGTCCGAATGGATGAAAAGACTTCAGTTCTGAGAGTATTCGACGCAGTGCCCGGCGGGCGAAGCAGAGGAAGAGGAAGGCCTCCATTGGAGAAGGACCTGGCAGCAAAAAGGACGAACGACTGGCGCGCTATAGTAAACTCATCTGTAGCCGAGTAAGCGGTGTCTACGCCAATAAAGAAGAAGAATCTAATAAATCTCAACCAATTTAGTCTTTACTTTGCGTGGCGGTCTTGCCAAAAAATTACAACAATAGTCTCGAAAATTCACCTAAAATATATATTTTTTTTTGTAAAAAAACCTTTTTTCCGAATTCCAATTCCCATTTCCTTTCCAAGTAACTGCTTCATTTTAATATTTTTATGGCGCTTTCATATCGGAAAACTGCCCACACAGCAATTTACATAGATACATAGGGACGTAAATTGCGAAAAATGGGCGTATATATTTTGATAGATTGGTTATAAAAATTGCATTCAACCCAACGCACCACCCACTTAGCTTCAGCAAACAGACTGAATGATGGTTTTGTTGGTGCAATGATGGCCAATGACAGTATACACATTGCCGCTGCTGATGGTAGAGGCTGTTGGATGTTCTGAAAACCCTAGCAATAACAAAAACAACAACACCAAACATAAAATTAACAATGCGGCAAAAAAAATCGCAAAAAGCGGCTACACTAGTGTACGAGTTGTGATTTTTTCGTCAACTAACTGTCATTTCATTTCATCAGCGCACCGCATCACACCATAGCACAACACTATCAGCACCAGGCGCATACACATGTAGTAGATAAATGTACATATGTATATGGTTTGTATGTAGTACTCATATGTCAGTCAAGCGGATGCGGATATGAAAACAGTTGCGCGCGATATGATTTCGCGCAACTATAGCGGTAAATGTATACATATACATATGTTTATGTACGAAATTGTTGTATGCTGTACATGTGTTGGATTTTAATTTTATATGAGCATGTATGTATTTTCCTAGGCCGTCAATTTGCTCTCATTCGGCAGCAGTACAGTAGTCGCCGTTCGCACTATTAATATTGTTGGATAATTGTTTTTTTATGATTATTTTCAGATGAGAGAGTCATATGGCATATATGCGTATTGTATGTACATACAAATATATATATATGTATGTGTATATGGTATTCTACTTTACAGCAGCTTTTAGCTTCAAGGGGTTATGCCAGCCTAGAGTCCTCAAACAATGCCTAATTTTCAGCACTTATAGTGGGGTTTAGCAAAAATGAAATGATTTTTCCTTATCAGACCAGATTACAAATTTATTTGGGCGCAAAAAAGATATTTTTTTACATTCTGATGCAAACCGGCTAGTAAATGTGACAATTACATACATGTATGCTCTTGGAGACGAGTCAGAGTTACGTTCATCTCAAAATCTGGTAGGAGCCAAGGACTTCACGCCCATCAACCTTTCTTCCTTCTTACTAAAAACTCTGGAGGGACTGATGGACTTGTACATAAGAAGGTGCATTGCGAGGAACCATTTATTAGGAGCGAAACATGCTTTTTGTAAAGGAAAGTAAATTGATACTTACTGTCCTGCATACCATAGTGTCATAGCCTGAGGAAGCTATTGGTGTTAAGGAGTTTGCTGTTGGGACCTTCCTTGATATTAAGGCAGCTTACGCCCTGTCGGAAGCAGTTGTAACTGTTCTGGACGGGTTTGGGGTTGAATCAAACACCTCATATTCAGTCTTCTGTGCGACACAGTGATTGAAACGGAATGGGGCAACACATGTGCAACACATGTGAGTAGGGGAACCCTACAAGAGGATGTTCTCTCTTCTCTTCTATGGATCCTGGTCGTTAACGACCTGCTTAAAAAACTTAAGGATCGTGGCTGTCGGGTAATTGCCTATGCATGCGATGTAGCACTTATGGTCAAACGAAAGTTTCTGAGAAAAGATTCTCACCGCTGCCTTAAATGGGAGATATCCGTCTGCAACCGGCGGATACAGTGAAATATCTAGGGTTAATCCGGGATAGGAAGTTTCATGGAAGCAGAATATCGAAGAAATTGCCAAAAAGGCATCGACTGCCTTATACTGCTGTAGAGGAGCCATTGTACTAAGTTCCACTCCAACCACGGCATTTAACACAATTTTGAACATTATGCCCGTGGACATCGCAGGAAGATGTATGGCCGCGAAAGTGGCTACTAGATTCAGAGAATTTGGGATATTAAAAGACGCGTATCTGAACACTCGGATATCCTCACATACTTTGACTGCATACAGGATCATCTAGATCATGGAGTCGCCATACCAAACTACTTCAACTTTACTGTCGGGAGCTCTCTAGTGTTCTATTACTGGATAGCTGGGCTTCGCAGAAGATTGGCCAACGCTGTGCCACCATCGGTACTTACGCAGTCGCAAAAGAATTCTGGCCCAAGATTGATTGCAAGAGATCTAGTGATCTCTTTACCCTCCTTAAGGCTAGCCTCTTCCTAGTTGTGGGGCTCTTAACGGGTCATTGCCCTATTGGCGTCCCTGGTGTTAGGCTGCGAATCTTACCAGACCTTAAATCTGCTGAAAAAGAATGGAAGATGAAATGGAAACAACTCAACACTTCCTTCTAGACTGTCCTGCGTTTGGGTGGTCAGGACTTAAATACGCGTACCTTCAGACTTTCCACCGAACTGGTGGGAAAGAAAACAACGACTGTGTAAATTTGTATTAGCTACTAAGCGTTTTGCTAATTTATAAGTTCGAAAACAGGAGTTTCTTATTTCTATGGGTTCACAAAGGACTACATATAGCTCTTTAGATTAGCTATTGTATATAACCAAACCTAACCCATATGTTATTGTGATCCGATTTCTTCGCAGATTTCACCGTTGCCTTTGACAAATATCTATTTAAAATTTCGTCAAAAAATAATTCCTCAAATGAAAAACTGTATCATACAATAACTTGATTTTGATTGATCAGTTTGTACGACGCATATAGCGCTTAAGTTGTTAAGTAATTAAAATAATAAAAATGGCTGGGCAAAATATGTAGGTATATCAGTTATCTGTGACTGAGCAAAAGTATTGTAAATGTACTTTCAGTTTTCTCGTACCGTATTTGATTTTTGATTACTGCTTTCATCTGTATCTAGTACAGATGGAGATAAGAAGGAGATGAGGTTTGCGGCACGTATCAATTGAAGTTTCATACCAGGTATTTTCTACCAATTTCCATAACTGAACCATATTTAAGAATAATTGCCTACCAATCGATTGTTTCAACTGCCCTCAAAGGTTTTCAATTGGATTCAAGTTGGGGGACTGAGTTGGCCAATTAGTGGAGCTTAAACTGTTGTGCTGGAACCAATCTCTTAACAACTTCGATGTATGTTTAGGATCGTTGTCCTGTCGAAATGTTCCTATTACTCGTAGTGTCATACTTTCCTTAGCATATGGCCGCATTGTGTTCGCTAAGGAATATTGGAATCTATTCATGGTGTCTGTAATACGTATATTAGTCGTAAAGCACACCATGAAAGGCAACATCAGAGCAACATGTTGCCGTCAACATGTTCACCAGTCTTTTTTGTAAGCCGGGAATACAAATTTTTGCGTTTCAAATGCCGGACATTGCGTCTGCTATCATTCCACTATCTACCTAGGCTGAACCAATTTCTATGATTTTTGCGACTTTTAAATTATCCTTAATTGTTTTATTTTTGTCACAATAAATTTATTTTTCTCAGTAAATTAGCTTGCTGTTATATTCTTCGGAACGGTCGGGAAAATCGCCCGATTTGAAAAATGTAGTTTCGAGAAAAGCGCGATCAAAAATTTATGAGCTTATGCTACTACATATGACTACCATAATATAAGCTTAAATAATTTTTTACTTGCACATATTTACATATGTATGTATTTTTTTCTATATATATTTTCATAAGTATATAAAAATGCAAGTAACAGTGGTATTTCATCACAGCGGCGGCTTTGTGTCCTCGTTGTGCCAAATAAAACTGGGTGTGTGTGAAAAATTATGGCCCCCAAAAGTATGCAACGACAATTGTTACGCGCCAACTGCACCTTTTTCTAGCTTTCATAGGGCATACATATATATTTCCTTGTTTATTTGTCGTTGTTTGTTTTTTGCAATTTTCATTATTTTTTGATATTATTGTTACAGTCATATGCAGGTTGTTTGCTGTCGCTCCACTTCAGCGTAAAATATTTCGTTACGGTTTGGTCATGCTAGCCTGGGACACATGCAGGACAGTTTTGTCGATTTTTACGGGATTTAACGTTTTTTTTTCGCGCAAATATAAAATTTTTCGACGTTGTTGTAGTGTTGTTGTTTATATGCGCACATATGCATGCATATATGGTGGCGTATGCTGAGCGCGAGCCAGTGTATATGCATTGGCGTTATTTTAATATGCATGCGCGCACACACAACCCATACACATACAGATTTATATTTTTCGACATGCATACTTGTATTTGTATGCATGTGTGTTTGTGCGCGCGCCTGGTTAACAAGCGCGAAAAAATGCACCCTCTTAACTTTATTATTCCATTTTTTCCAATGGCTTTCGCTGCTGCAATTGTCATTTTTTTGCTGTTGTAGTTGCTGTTGCTACGCTTATTTATTGTTGTTCTTGTTGGTGTTGTCATTTGGAAACTGGCGCGCGCAATCGCCCTTTTTTCGGACACTTCATAATGTAACCGTCGCCTGTGCCACACCTCTCTACATTCGTTCTACCAGCCCTTACTCTGCTAGCTGCCTTCCGCTGTATCAACTGCCGTTTACGCTATCAACTATACCCCTTCTATCAGCTGTCACCCTTCTACCACATTTTCCACCCAGCGCAGTGTTCAAAACCCCATTCGCGCCAGCATCGCGTAATCAGCGTACCGCCTGCCACACCCGCCAACCACCTGCTATGTCGCGTCATCATAGCTCGCTCTGTCCATACATTGCTCTCACTCTTACCATTTGTTTTCGCCACTTAACCTGCCCGCGCTGCCTCAACGCGGTACGAGCCCCACTGCTACCGCTCACATTTATTGCACAATAATATTTGCACTGTGTGTCCTTTTTTAGCGCCACACACACAGGCATGTACATATGTATAGTATATGCGTTTTCAATTTAATACCTTTATTTTTATTATTAAACCCTGAACAGTTTGCTACGATGTTTGTAAAACGCAGAAGGAAATGTCGGAGATCCTTTAACATATCCTGAGGGGCTTTTTCCATGTCCGTCTGTATATAGAACTATCCCTTAGTTTTGGAGATATCGAACTGAAATTTTTCACACGCCCTTTTCAACTAAGAAAGCAGCTCATTTGTCGGAACCGCCGATATCGGGCCACTATAGCGTATAGCTGTCATACAAACTGTACGATCCGAAACAGGTCTTTGTATGGGAAACTTTCTTATTTGACGAGGTATCTGGCAGACAATTTTCACGAATTATTGCCTGAAGAAACGGAACTACCTCAGAAGAAATTGTTCAGGTCGGACTAGTATAGCATATAACTGCTATACAAACTGACCTCTCAAACTCAAATCCGTGTACTTACTTGATAAGGTATTCTCACGAAATATGGCATAGATTATTATTCAAGGCAGCACTATAATCTCCGAAGAAATCGTTTAGATCGGAGCACTATAATAGCATGTAGCTACCATAGAAACTGACCGATCAAAATTAAGTTTAAGACCTTTCTGTACCCCTTAGCATTAAAAAATGCAGCTGTGAAGGGTATTATAACTTTGTTGTAACCGTCGTTAACGTTTTTCTTGTTGTTACTAATATTTTTTTTTTACTTTCGCTGTGTATTCATTTCAGAGTGGCGTTGCATTTTTAATATGATTTTATTTTCGTTTTTCATTTTTTTCTGCCCCGTTTCATGCAACATTTTTTAAATACCTTTTTTTGGTGAAATTTTTTTTATTCAATTTTTTTGTGATTTATTCAGCGCACGAGCACACGTTGTGACATATGCATACACTCAGCATGAGCATACAACAAGCGCAGAGACACATAATTCTACATACAAACAAACAGCGTTATATGCATACGAACGTACACACAGCTAAAATGGCATCATGAAAAATCTGGCCCATGCTGCTGTCGCTTTGACCCCTTAATCATGCAATCGCGTCGAGTGATGCATACCAGCGAGTGAGTACAAGCATAAATATGGCCTCCATATTCAGCACACACATGCATATAACATATGTATATGTATGTTTATATTACACATTCAAAGTGGGCGTGCATTGTTGTATCGCCGACTGATTTTGGTACATCTATCTGTGCGCAATCATGACAAGGATTTCGGATTTCTGATTTTTTATATGCCATTCGCCCTTAATTTTAAGCTTTACCGCCGAAAAAAACGAAAACACAAAAAAGTATTGCGCAATTTTTATGATTTTTTATTTCAATCATAGCTGCATATGTGTATGTATTTATTGGGGCGGGTCCGGTTGTCCGGTTGCCGGACGGCGTCGTCAGCAGTCGCCACTGCCATCATATCCAGCAGCGGCCGTCAGCAGCCCGCGTTTACCCTCACGGTCTCTCTCTCCCCAGTTTTTTGGCCGCCAACCCAACAGCCTCGCTTGCGCCGTTACCATGCATATTTTTCTGCATTATAAGCAGTTCTTTTTTATAATTTATTTCGTTTAATTAAAAATTTAAAACAAAATGAAATAGTAAAATTGGGAAGTATGAAAAACATTTTAAATTAAAATCAAAGTGGGTGTTGTTGACAATTATGCCAAGGTGTGGGTTATTAAATATTGAGTTTGTAAATGCACGCTTTTTGATGGATTTAAGGGAAGGGGGTAAAAAATGTATGGACAAATTTGTTCTTAAGCTTTTATAATCTTACAACATGAAAAAAGTTGAATTTCTGGTGAGGTTGGCAAGTTTGCAACACATTGGTTTCGATTATAATATGTCGATTGTCTCTGTCTAAAAAAAATTGTTTAATCAAATAATTAAAGAAATTGTGGTAGTTTAAAAGATTTTTAAAACCTAAGCTCGATTACGCAAAAAAGTCCAGTTATGAACGCAACAAATACAAAAAATAATTTTGCCCCAAAAAATTACGAAAGAGAAAAATTTTAAATTAAAATCTTTCGAAACAATTTTTCTTGAAAATCATTTATCATCCCAAAAAAATGTTTGTCCCATATTAGGAAAAAATGGTGCGAGTACAAAAAAGTTTGTAAAATTTACGCTCACTTATACAATTTTTTACATAAAATGAAATTTGTCCCAAAAAGTTTTACATTTAAGTATTCTAACAAAATAACAAAAACAGGTTTTGTCCCAAATTAGTTAAAAAAAACTGTGTAAATTAAATAAAAAATTATGATAAAATTTGATTTCAAATACAAAAAAAACATGTATTTTTTCAGTACAAAAGTTTCAAAATGTATATTAGTCTCAAAATCTTCTAATAAGAAAAATTTTAAACACAAAGTGATTAATTTTTTGTGCAATATTGTATATATTCGTACAAACTAAATTAAAATAAAATTTTTGTACAATTTCTTTTAGATAATCATTGATAATCAATGTATTCTTCGTGTCCCAAATTAGTAGAAAAGTAGTGTAGGTACAAAAGATGTACATATGATATTTAACCTCAATTACGTATTTTTTTACATAAAAAATTTAGAAGATATATTTGTCCCAAAAAGAAAAATTTAAACTCAAAAGGTATAATTTTTTGTTTAATATTTTAATATTCGTAGAAAATAAATTTTCTAAAATTTTTTTTTAACGAAAATAATATTTATTTTTTTTTATAAAATTTAATCTCAATTACGTAAAAAAAAAATAAATTATTATCTTTACAAACAAAATTCAAAAAATATCATTGTCCCAATTTGTTTTTTACTCAAATAATATAAAAAAGCACTGTAGACCAGTATACATTTTGTTATTTTGATTACGATTGTCGAGATTCCAGACTAAATAAAATACTGCTTTTTATGCCTCAAACTTATTTTTGTCCCAACAAATTTATTTGCTATTGTTGCATGTTCCACAGCATCATTTAAAGCTTAGTTTGCTCTTGTATATAAGCATATAGTTTTGTCTAAGTCCAAAAAAAATTTTGTCCCAAAAACTCTTATACTGACATTATTTTGATAATTTATACTGACACTAGTCTTTTCTGAGATAGAGCATCTTTCCTGCTTTCTTTTCAAATTTGAGATAATCCTCGTAAAATCTTAAACTAAGTTTTTGAAAAGCTTTTCAACTTTTTTAATCATATTAAGATTTTAAGTCTAATTATATCTTTTGAACTTTATTTTAATGGCGGCGTAAGCAAGATACAAAAAAAGCTCTTATAGACCAGAGAAACATGCGGAGCTATGGAAATTTTTAGTGGCGCTATATGCTGACAAAGTTTTTTTCGGAGCTAGTACAGCTTTTCCTTCTTTTTTTTAAATTTGAGAACCACTTCGCGATATCTTTATATGAGCTTTCCAAAATCTTCTGAGATTTCTTACTTAAATTAAGTTTTTTGAATCAACTTCTATATTTTAGAGTTTAGTTTAAACAAGAAAGAAACAAGCTCTCGTTGAGGAGATATACATGTAAAGCTCTCAATTATTTTAATAAAAGCTATATGCTTAACCTCCTTCTGAGATAGTAGAGCTTTTGATCAACCCATTCCTCGGCCTCGTAAAAAATTGATTTGAGCTTTTTCTATATTTAAAAGTTTATTCTGTTGGTGGTCGCTAACTAATATGTAGTTTCTAATAAGTACTATTCAGAGCTGGTTTAAATATTGTATAAAAATACGTTATGTTCTTCCTGATTCCCTGAATAGTGCAAAAGCAAATCATAACTTCCAACAACTTTTATTTATTTTTATTATGTTTACACCATTACTTAAACTTAAGTGTTGTATTTTTACAATAATTTCTATAATTTTGTTCACTAACAAATTAAGACAAACACAAAAAATTAACAAGGAACTTCAAGGCTTCACTTCCGCTCCCAACTATTGGAAAAGGTGGCAATATAGGGCCGCTGGTCGGTGGGACACTCAAAATGACTGAACGGCGGCACCATATTCGTTTGCTTTTGACCCACCGGTTGTAACATGCTATTCCACAGAGTATTTGCCATGGCGGCATGACCCAACTGGCTGAAGTGGAAGCAATCGCTAGCAAAATAACGGTAATCTATTTCACCATTATTAAGTCTTGGTGGTGGCACATGCGCCGTAAACGGTTGATATACAACGGCAAAATCATTTGTTTGGAATTCTTGCAACTGAACAATATACTGATCTACTTCGTGCCAGCGTGTTATGCGATCGTAAGCTTCGTGTAGTTCCTTTTCGCCGACGGCGTGACTGAATATACAATGACAGCCGAGATGATGCACAGCAAAGCAACCAAACGGCACATTTTTCATTGGATAGATGGTGATAACCATATTCGGTACCGGTAACAGATTGATCAGCAGTCGTGGCACATTGTCGCGTAGCAACGTGAGCGTCCGACGCATATCGAGTTCATGACTACGTACAAACTCTGTCGCATTGTCATGATGACACATGTCCGAGCAAACGTCATTGTTGCCGACAAATATGGTTAGTAATTTCCAATGATTCTCCATATCAACATTGGGATCCTGACGCATGCGATCGATGAGTACACGCGCTTGAAACGGCAGATCCCGGGACATGATCATCGGTTCGGCGATATTCAGACGTGATGTGCTGTCCACTGTCAATTCATTTTCCGTCGAATAGCCATAGAGATTCGGATTGAAAACACGTAAAATATTCGGTAGTGTTAGATAACTGCGCCAATCACCATAACCGCCACCCGAAAAGGAGAATGCACGAAATTCATTTAAAATATGCAGCACCCGATCGGACATAATGCCATTGCCAGCGGACAGTGAATCGCCGATAGAGGCAATCACATCGATATCGCCCGGACGCAGCTCATGCACCGAGGTGGGTGGAAATGTGGAGCGCGCATAGCTGAGATCACAGGGAAAGGGTTCCGTTGGCGGTATGACGGGTTGCATTTTGCCCTCAGCACGATTCTTTGCAAATAATTGATCCATATCGGCGCGTTCCATGCCATAGCGTCGTATGTTGACGAAAAGGTGACGCATGTTGCGATCCAAATCCGTAATGAGCAAGTTGCCATTAAACGCTTCATGCACATCATCCACAGTCTTCTGTCCAATTAGGCGTGCCCAAAATTTATCGGCTTTCTTTTGTCGGAGGCGACGAAAAAATTCCCAACTTTGTGCAGTATTTTGCAGACAAAAGAGGCAGAGTACCAGCAGTATCACCTGAATGGGTGACATGCGTAGAAGCGTTGACATATTTTTCTATTGAATGTGGTTCCTTTAAGAAATGCAAAATGCAGTTAGATTTGTCTGCGGTAGAATAGAAAGTATATTTTATAAGTTGTTTGCTTATTTTTTCTCTCCACAAGAAATTGTCAAAAATCGGTAAAAATTTAAAGCAAAGGCCCCAAAGGAAATACTTTTTAATCAGGAATAATATTAGTACCAATTTGAGGAAGCCACAGAAATCTGCGACTGATCAATGAGGACTTGAGATCATAGGTCAGACCAATTGTCAATACACTAAGCCAAAACTTTTCAAGGCATATAACTAACTGGAAATTCAAATTGATTACTTTCAGGACTCTCGACCCCCCAATAGAGTGTCTACAAGGGTAGCCAAAGGATTATAATACCTCCTAGACTTAACTGCAAAAGACTAATTTGGTCGTAAAATGCTGGCATGAAATGTCAGAAATCTCTCTGCTCTGTTTGACAAGAAACAGGTAGGAAAAAAATAACAAAGTTGAGCGCCCCGCCAGCTAGATTACATATATCCAGTACCAGATATGTATTTCTTTGTGAATGCGGAAAGCTTGATAATCTTTTTGTTGGCATCAGAGAGATAGAGGATGTCCTCAACATCTCTTTTGGAACGCCGTAACACCTTTTTGTTAAAGTTTTTGGTATGAAGCGTGTCAATGCCAGACTGGTACCAAAAGACTTCAATTTCATGGAAAAACGATGTCAAGTAGAGGTCGCAAAAAATATGCTTGCCGCAGCTGAGGACCCTATATTCATCAAACGCATTATTTCTGGCGAACAGACATAAATTTATGAATAACACGCTAAACAATCTATCGGATGGTGCTACAAAAAAGAGCCGAAAGTGAAATCAGTCATTGTCGGTCAAATATTAAGGTCATGCTCATTGTTTTCTTTGATTGCAGTGGTGTGGTTCACTATACATTAACATTGGCAAACTGTCAATAAGTAATGCTAGTTGAACGTTTTGTGACCTCTACATGAAGCAATTCGTCGTAAAAGATTGGATTTCTGGACAGATAATTTATGGATCTTTCACCATGAACACACATTCATCACTGACTTTTTAAACACGAAATGAGAATCATCGCTCATCCCCCGTATTCAACAGATCACCTGAATTTTTTTTCTGATTTCGAAATTGAAAAATTCGCTTCGTGAACGCGTAGATTCTATGAAACCATTAAAACTCATTCACTGAAGGCAACTTAGGTCATTTAGGTTGGCATGCTTGTATTGGCTAAAAAAAAGTCTGTTTTAAAGTCGATAATAAAATAGAAATTTATTCAAATAAAGCTTAAATCAGTCCGGAACAATCTTGATCAGTTGGCATAATACTATTGTCGGGAGCATACAACCGATTTTTGACAACTTTTGTGAAGCTTTCTTTTATTTATTTTTAATTTTGCCAATTTTTTTTAAGAAATATGTTCTTTTTATCACTTAAATATTCGTTTGAATATATTTTTTGCAATATGCTGTTGCAGTTTGCCAATTTTTTGGGTCAAAATGAAATTGTTTGTTTTTATTTCACTTGTATTGAGATGTTTATGAGCACAGTCTTTAAAAGTATGTTCCATACTTTTATTGTATGCTTCTTAAGCAGTTCTCGAAGTTTTTAAAGTTTTTTAGAGATTTCTTTTTAATTTTTTTTTTTTGATATTTTTTAAGAAAATTTCTTTTGGTCAATAAATAATAAACTTTGTTTTAAAGCGAAATTGTATTATTTAGAATTTTTTTTAGTTTTTATTTTAAATTAATTTAGTTTAATTTGTTAGCGAATAATAAACATTTTTTCTCGATATTTTTTACTTTTGTAGTAAGTTTCTTCGATTTATTTTTTTTTTAATTTTTTTCGAATATTAAATTTCTTTTCGATTTTTTTATTTTTGTAGTGAGTTTCTTTTGAGTAATAATAAATTTAGTTTTTAAATGAAATTGTGATTTTTAACAATTGTTTTCTAGTTATTATTTAAAACAGTAGTAATTTAATATCTTTTAATTTTTTTCGAATATTAAAAACCTTTTTTCCAATATTATTTTTTATATTTTTATACCAATTTTTTTGTAGCAAATTTATTTCGCGTAATAATAAATTTAGTTTTTAAACGAATATTTTGATTTGATAATTTATTTTTTTATTATTTATTTTTTAAATTTTTATTTTTAAGATATTATAAGTGTAGTAATTGAATTTTTTTTTTAATTTTTGTTGTTATTTTGTTAAATAAATAACTGTAGCCTTTCGATATATTTTTAGAAAACGCAATATTTTCTAGTCCTTAAATTTTTTAAAGAATTTCATATAATTCTTTTAGGTTTTTTATTTTGCTTTTTAGAAATATTTTTAAACTCAGATGTTTTAATTTTATCTTATTTTTACAAATATTTTTTAAAACTCGATTTTTTATGTAGCTTTTTTCGAAAATTTTTTTAAAACTCAGTTTTTTTTATTTTATTTTTATTTTTTTTTATTATTTTCTAAAAATCACGTTTTTTGTATATTTTCAAAAATTGTTTTAATTTTTCTTAGTCCTTTAAAAATTTTGCTTCACAACACTAGAAAATAAATGCTTGCCTTTACGTTTTTGAAGAACTTCGTAAACGCAACTGCTTCATTCAGCCCGGTACGAGACTTCTTAACGCTTTCTCGCGCGTTGAATAAATGAAATTGCTAAATAAACTCAAAAATTACTTTAGTTAAAACGCGAGGCATTAAAGTACCATTGCTTTTAAATTTTTATATTTTTTTTGCCATATTTGCACTGAAAGATCAGAGATATAGCAATAAATCTTAGCTTCAATACATTGTCCAACAACACAGCGGATAAAAATAGTAACAGAATAGTACAAAGTAGAAAACAAAAAACTTTTAAATATTCATACGTATTTGTAGACCCCCAAATTGTGCGTAAGCAAGTTCAATCCACTGTCCTTACAACGCTTAATTACTCGCTGTGTTCGTTGCGGTACAACAACAAAAAGTTAAGTAAATTTAGTATGGCACTTTAAATGGCGTAAATGTCATGTTAACGACGCCTGGCGCTCGCTTAGAACTTGGTTTCAATTAAGTTTTGTTGACCGAGCACAAACACTTCACATCACTGTCACACACTCAAATAAACACACACCACATAGACGCGCAATTGTATGAACACACCTTAACAAGGTGCAATGAAATTCGCTTTCATGCTCTTGAACTTGAGGTTCACGCGGTCTTACATACAGATTATGAGTTACTGTAAATAATATTTTGAGACAAATAAATTCGAAGAAAAATAATAAAAAATCACTGCAAAAGTTCAAAATTACGACAGGCGGTTCAAAGTGATTGAATGACTTGTAATTTACCTTGCTACCGGATTTTAACGATCACAATATTTACTTTTGTTGTTTTAATATTTTATTTTTGAAAATAACTGCTAATGTTTAGTTTTTTATACAAGAAAAAAATAAAATAAAAAATTTTTAATGGAATTAGACGAATTTTAGGAACTCAAAGTCCAGAAAACTGTATAGTTGCCGTTTTAGAATGAATGCAACTTTAGTGAAATTTGTGTATGCATGTGTGTATATACAAGTTGCGTTCCAAAATAAACAGGACTTTTACAAAAAAAAAAAAAACAGAACAAATGATTTTTCGGCAAAATCAATTTATTTTATTCAAAATAGTCTCATTTTACTTCAATACAACGTTTTGCACGGTCCAAGAGCATGTCGAACGAGTGTTTTAGCTCATTGACCGGTATGGCCGCCAGTATGCGGGTGCAAGCCTTTTAAATGGCCCCTACGTCTGCATAATGCTTTCCTTTTATGGACAAATGCATTTTTCCGAAAAGGAAAAAGTCGCCCGGTTCCATATCAGGTAAATACGGGGAGTGGTTAATGGTTAAAATGTGATTTTTGGTCAAATAATCGTCCTTCGAATGTTGGATTCTGAGCAATTTTTGGTCGTCAGTCAATTTCTGCGGAACAAACCGTGCACACACCTTTCGTAAGCCCAAATGTTCGATCAAAATGCGATAAATCGTTATTTTGGAGATGTTCAATTCCATTTCCATGAATTTCAATGATGATTTTGACTGATTCACGCACAGTTTTGATGGAATTTCCAGTGATCACGGATTTTGATTGGCCCACATGTTGATCGTCATTTATGTCCTCACGACCACTTTGAAAACATTGAAACCACTTGTGCCCTCTGCTATGGGATAGGCAATCATCGACATAAACTTGTTTCATCAATTGAAACGTTTCGGTAAAAGTTTTACCAGTTTTAAAACAAAATTTAATGTGGGCTCTTTGTTCGAAGCTCATTCTCGCACCGAAAACACAAACATGACACTTGAAACGCAATAACTTCACTTTCGTTAAAGATAGCAGTTTCTAACGCACCAGTCACATATATGTAGATGGCGCCACCAGGGGACACTACATTCAAAAAGTTCTGTTTACTTCGGAACCCACCTTGTATAACAGATCTGTTGAATTAAACGCATATGATTTTTAGTTAGCCCTAACCTTCAAAAGGCTCGTGTAGAAATTTGAGAGCTGTCGGATCATTAGATTGCGAATTATATCATTTTGAAAGAAGTAACTTTTGTTATTGTAAAGAAAAAAATATTGATTTTTGAGGAGAGAATGTACAGTTGATAAAATATTGCTTTTCGAAGCGAAAAATGCAGTTGAAGCAAAAATGTTTCCACACGCTGCCCTAGAAAAATTAACCATCAAGGATTGGTAAGCTAAGTTCAGACATGGTGAAAAAAGCACAGAAGACGGTGAACGCAGTGGACGCCCAAAATTCCACAAAGTAGTTTTGAATGACCGTAAAGTGAAGTTGTTCGAGATATCAGGCACTCTAAAGATATCAATTGAACGTGTACATCATATCATTCATGAATATTTGGATATGAGAAAACTCTGTGCAAAGTGAGTGCCGTGCGATCACTTTTGACCAAAACCAACGACAA
The DNA here is from genome assembly GCA_037783105.1 of Bactrocera zonata. NCBI lineage: Eukaryota > Metazoa > Arthropoda > Insecta > Diptera > Tephritidae > Bactrocera > Bactrocera zonata. Next base: position 185,475 of record JBAWJQ010003811.1, on the reverse strand, counting down.
TTTGATGATTCGAAGCATGGTTTAAAGATGTTCAAGCGTAATAAATCCGAATTTTTGCGTCAAAATGTGACTATAGATGAAACGTGGCTCCATTTTGCCACTCCGAAGTCCATTCGATAGTCAGGCGAGTGAACTACATACGATGAATCCGCTCCAAAGCGTGAAAGAACGCAACAGTGGGCGGGCAAGAACGCAACAGTGGGCTGGCAAGAACGCAACAGTGGGCTGGCAAGGATATGGCGTCTGTATTTTGAGATGCGCGTGGAATAATTTTTATTAAAGGATCACCAATAGCCACTATTACATAGCACTATTGGACCATATGAGGGACGAAACCGCTAAAAAAAAGTTCTGTTTCACCAAAACCTTACACTGTATCACAAGGCAGTGAAAATGATGGTAAAAATTCATAAGCTGGGCTTCGTATTGCTTTCGCGTCTACCGTATTCTCCAGGTCTAGTACCCATCAATTATTTCCTGTTCTCAGATCTCAAAACAAAAAAAAAAAGAACAAAACGTACTTTAAGGGGACTATGTTGAGTAAAAATAAAAACTCATAAAGTATATAAACAAAATACAAGTATAAAATATTAAATCTTTATTTCTCAAAAAACAAACATTTACAATATTTTTAAATCTCCAAATAAAACTTTAGCGAAACTAAGCCAGTTCTCAATACATAATATACTATTTTGGATATAAACCTGTATTGTCTTTTCTAATGCTTATGAATTAATTTCATAAAAATTATATATAGTTTTCAGAAGTAAATGCACATCAAATAAACCTGAACAAGAATTTGAAAAAAACAGCATCAAGTGAAACTAAGATAAATGGCCAGATTGACTTTGATAAACGAAGAGTTCCAACATGGATACAGGGGCTAGACATAAACTCTTATGCTAGACCAATTAACGTAGTGCTAGCCAGTATGGCGCCGAATTCGTGCGAATATACAACTTTTCAGAGCAAAACAAAAACAACGTTGGCCAACTTCATGCAAGGGACAGTGGACCCACAGACTGATTCCGGACATAAGTTCGTTGATAGATAGACAACATAGGGACCTGTATTGCCACCTAACCCAAATACTCAGGGGCCATGAATGCTTATGTACTATATATACGTACAGAGTGTATAGGAGACTCTGAACACGTACTATTCTCTATTATTGCCCTCAAGTGTAAGTAAAAAGCACACTTGCAGCTGGTCTCAGGGTGGAAAATTTTACTGCATTTATATGCGAGTTCTCTGTAAAATGGAAAGCTGTCAGCAAAGCGGTAGGTCTAATTACGATAAGATTGAGGCATTTCCAACAGACTAGGTGTTAGTCAGTCTGTATGAAAGATGATACTTAAAGTCTTTTTCTCTCCCATGCAGTAATACTTAGTCCAGTGTTTATGGGGGAGAGACACGCGATGGAAGTAGGTTAGGCTGGCGATACGTTCTCCTGCTTTAAAAGAAACAAAAAAGAAGAAGTGCTAGTTTGTCGAAACAGAAGACCTGTTGATGTATTCTGGGAATATGTCTGCGAAAAATCTATATTTACGATTTTTCCTTAACAAATTTATTTTACAAATCTTCTCACATCGGTTTGGGTATCAGTTAGAGTCGATTAAAACTACTGAATTCCTGTGAATATCAAAATAAAACTACTTCAAATATACCAGGCTCATCATGCAATATGTATTAGACGAATTTTCATACAACCAGGCAACAAAATCGAAAGTATTAAAGCGCCTTAAAACCCACAATCTAGTTAACACACCTTAAGCTGGCAAACCATTAAATATTTCTGAACTTTATATTGGGTCAACGAAAATAAATATCAACAAACGGAAGTGACTTTGCCGTACAAAAAGGCCAAGTAGTGCAAAAGTAGCCCGAAGTGCAAGAAAACTAAATGAGGTGAAGTGGTTGTGTGTGTGTGTGGGCGTTGGGCAAGGCAGCGGGGGTGACGACTGAAGTAGTGCAAGGCAATTGAAACTTTGCAGACACGCTGTCTGCATAAAAACCCGGCAATAGAGAAAATGTGCCAAGTGTTAAACTTTGGCAACGATAAACAAACTTATGCTGGCATATATTATACAAAAGCACACACACCCGCAGAGAAACCGGAGTATATTATAAATGTGCATGCCGGCAATATGCATACTAAAGGGTGATTTTTTAAGAGCTTGATAACTTTTTTTAAAAAAAAAACGCAAAAAATTTGCAAAATCTCATCGGTTCTTTATTTGAAACGTTAGATTGGTTCATGACATTTACTTTTTGAAGATAATTTCATTTAAATGTTGACCGCGGCTGCGTCTTAGGTGGTCCATTCGGAAAGTCCAATTTTGGGCAACTTTTTCGAGCATTTCGGCCGGAATAGCCCGAATTTCTTCGGAAATGTTGTCTTCCAAAGCTGGAATAGTTGCTGGCTTATTTCTGTAGACTTTAGACTTGACGTAGCCCCACAAAAAATAGTCTAAAGGCGTTAAATCGCATGATCTTGGTGGCCAACTTACGGGTCCATTTCTTGAGATGAATTGTTGTCCGAAGTTTTCCCTCAAAATGGCAATAGAATCGCGAGCTGTGTGGCATGTAGCGTCATCTTGTTGAAACCACATGTCAACCAAGTTCAGTTCTTCCATTTTTGGCAACAAAAAGTTTGTTAGCATCGAACGATAGCGATCGCCATTCACCGTAACGTTGCGTCCAACAGCATCTTTGAAAAAATACGGTCCAATGATTCCACCAGCGTACAAACCACACCAAACAGTGCATTTTTCGGGATGCATGGGCAGTTCTTGAACGGCTTCTGGTTGCTCTTCACCCCAAATGCGGCAATTTTGCTTATTTACGTAGCCATTCAACCAGAAATGAGCCTCATCGCTGAACAAAATTTGTCGATAAGAAAGCGGATTTTCTGCCAACTTTTCTAGGGCCCATTCACTGAAAATTCGACGTTGTGGCAGATCGTTCGGCTTCAGTTCTTGCACGAGCTGTATTTTATACGGTTTTACACCAAGATCTTTGCGTAAAATCTTCCATGTGGTCGAATAACACAAACCCAATTGCTGCGAACGGCGACGAATCGACATTTCACGGTCTTCAGCCACACTCTCAGAAACAGACGCAATATTCTCTTCTGTACGCACTGTACGCATTCGTGTGGTTGGTTTAATGTCCAATAAAGTAAACTGAGTGCGAAACTTGGTCACAATCGCATTAATTGTTTGCTCACTTGGTCGATTATGTAGACCATAAATCGGACGTAAAGCGCGAAACACATTTCGAACCGAACACTGATTTTGGTAATAAAATTCAATGATTTGCAAGCGTTGCTCGTTAGTAAGTCTATTCATGATGAAATGTCAAAGCATACTGAGCATCTTTCTCTTTGACACCATGTCTGAAATCCCACGTGATCTGTCAAATACTAATGCATGAAAATCCTAACCTCAAAAAAATCACCCGTTATATATAGAGACATATATTTATATGTAGACGTTGAACTAAAAGTTTGTGAGTGGTTTTGCTATTTTTGTTCTTTTAATTTTATTATACAACTTTCAAGGTTGCAGAAGGCACACATACAAACAAAAACGAGCATACACGCACATATAAAGTTTTGCAGACAGTTGTCGAGAAACTCAAGTGCAAGTGTGAAATTTTTGCACACAAATACACACATACAGACAAACAGACGAATGTGAAGATTTGCAGCATGCCAGCACACCAGGCACACACAAACGCACATCTGCGTAGTTATTCATTAACACATATGTGTATATTGCCGGCAGTGAGTTAGAGGCATATACAAATATATATATATATAATTGCGTTGTGTGAGTGTGCGCATAGAAAATAAATGATTACGGTAAATGTATGCAACTGCATTAAACATATGTACATATGTATATTAACCTATTGCTCTAGTTTTATAACTAAATCTTATGGCATTCTTTCGTAGGGAACAGCTTTCTGGTAGCCAAAAGGAGAGGCAGACCAGCCGACTATGCGTTGGTGTATGCTAAAGTGGCAACAACTGCTAGACGGTGAGTGCAATCGACAGACAAGCAGGCAAACAGACGCCTTTAAATACATATCGATGCATGTTGGTGTGTTTGTATAAGTGTGAGGGTCGATAAATGGCTGCAAGAGGACTTTGCTAAAATTCGAAAGCCGCAATGGATACAAAAACACACACACACAAACATATATACAAGCACGCATATATATAGATACACAACTAAACATATACATGCATGCATGGACGGCCACATATACACCAATTGATTATACAAAATCAGAGAATTGAAAATCTGGCAAACAGTCGGATTTGTATATTGGCCAGTGACTTAAGCCTGTCGAGGTGAGCAGAGGATGGCAATACAGTAAATTATTGTTGCTATAAATATATTTGTGGGAGCGTGCTTGTTTGCTAAATATTTAATGTTGCAAATAATGGTTTTACTTGTGTATGAACACTTGATATTATTCCACAAACGAGAGGAAACTCTGATTTCGGCGGCACAGAGGCTGTAATACCTTTCACAGGTGGATTTCTTATAGCATAAAATAATATAAAGAAACTCTTTGTATTGATTTTGATCGGAAATTTTGTATGGGATGAGAACATCTTGTCAAATGAAACATACAAGAACTTGATATGGATTGATCTGTTCGTATGGGAGCTATATGATACAGTGATCCGATCTGAATGATTTCTTCAGAGGTTGTAGCCTTGTCTTAGATAATATTGTAAGCCAAATTTTGTGAAAATATCTTATCAAATAAAACAGTTTTTCTTAAAGGGACTTGTTTTTAATCGATTAATTTGTATGACAGCTATATCGTACAGTGGTCCGATCTGAAGAATTTCTTCGGATAATGTACTGTGCACTTGGAAATGTGCACATGCCAAATTTCTTGAAGATATATTGTGAGAAAGAAAGTTTTCTATACCATAATTTATTTTTAAACGGTCAGTTTGTATAGCAAAGTGGTTCTATATACAATTTTTTTAAGACATTTTAGAGCTGCCTTGGATAATCGTCCATGCTAAATGTCGATATTTCGTAAAATGAAAAAATTTTCCACACAAGTTTTCCATCCGCTTAGCTCATCACACTGATCATTTAAAAATATACCATATAGGCACTCTAATATTCTCTTATGGGTGCTATAAGCTTCTTAAGGGGTTAGTAGTCAGAGGCACGAAAAAATGAGAGTTTTCAGTATTTTTTTTTTTTTTTTGCTACTAAATCATTTTATTTTACAAAAGTAGTAATGCGGCATTATTAAAGGATGTGTTGACTTGAAGTCACGAAAATTTCAAAAAAAAAAAAAAAAAAATTATAATTTCCAAAGTTATAGTTGTTTGTGTGGACCCTGTTCCAAACAAAGGGTATTTGCGGTGCCAAGCATAAGTCCTTGGAGATTCATCTAAAAACAATCGGACAAAAAAAATAGTTTTATAAATAGATAATCCCGGGCCTGATCGAAGGATTTTATTTTATTTTGTTTTTTAATTAACAAAATGGCGGCCTCAGGAAAGTTTGTTCTAATTTTTTCGAAAAAATCAACAGTCTTGGTCTTAAAAAATCGAAATTTTCCAAAAAATAAAAATCCTTCGATCAGACCCGAGTTTATTATGTATTCTAAAAGCTGTATAAATTTCATTAAAATCTACTGAACGGTTGTCGAGTTACAGTTGTCACCGATTTTGAGAAAAATGCGTTTAAAGTTTCACACTAGCGCTTTGAAGTGCCCGAGCTCTCTTTCTTATTTCTCGAATAACTAAACTAATTATCGGATCAACGTGAAATTTTCAGAGAATATTTTTAAGATATTTCACTTAATGAAAATACAAAAAAAAAAAATACTTTTTTTTTTTTGAAAATTCTAACTACCCCTAACCCCTTAACAAACCCTGTGCAAGTTATAATAAAGTTACACATACGCCCTGTACGACAACAAGAAGGATAAGAGAGCAAGTGTGATAGAGAACTGGCGGTCAATAAGCAGCACACAGAAACAGTAAACAATATACAAGAAATAAAGCAATGAAGCTTACAGCAAGATAGAGAAAACTTTAAGGGGGCAACTCCACGCTCAGCAAAGCATATAAGCAAGCCTACGCAAAGCAGCGCAGCATGAGAAGGTAGAAAGTGGTAAGCAGTAACAGCAGCAGCTGAAAACATCGATCTCTTACTGGCAAGAGTGCAGTAAACAACAAGTATAAGATGTATTGATAGTAAATAGGAAGTATGGAAAGTGCAGCTAAACTTACATAACCTCAAATGTGGACTTGTTGTACAGGCACGTGCATATGTATGTTTGTAAACAGTAGCCGCTGAGCAAGCCAACACAAATTTCGTGCACGAGACTTTCAGAGACTGCATGCCTGCATGTATTTGTGGTTATGCAACGCTTAATAACGGTATATAAAGGGTTGCATGTACACGAAGGCAACTGACAATAAATATCTACTGATTTCAGTCTTCCTTTTAGGCACAACGCAGCAATATTTTAGGCTGTCTCGAAGCTGATGTATGTGACGTATGCCAACAAAAGTACTTTTACATACATGTATGTATGTATATAAGCATATACATATTTATGCATATAGCTACTATATACATGTGCAATAAATTAGTGGCTGTGTGCATGCTTCTTAATGTCCTTCTTAATGATTTCGACAGTTTTCGTATTCATTGCTGCTAGCTTGTGGATATACATATACATATGAGCTACTAGGTGCAGTGACTAACCTTAACACATACATATATAAAAGTATATAAAACCTCTTATATACCTGCATATACCAATGTTGCATACATCTGCGTAGCACATGCAGTTCTAGACTGCCTTCTAATTAGTTTCTTACTGCGTGTTTGCGAGCACATAAGGAATGTGCGCACATTCTTTGTCAACCGAAAGCACTGATTTGTTATTAAGGACCAACTGCGAGGGATTGCAGTCTAATAGCAAAAATGTCACTTGCAGCGCAGGCAATGAGCGATGTCTCCACACCGGCATTTTTAGTTCGAAAATTCGCTGAAATGCTTCGAAATCTTCTGCGCGTTAGAAAGGAAGAAGGATATAAAAAGTATAGCGCCGCGGATTGTGATTTTTCTCTTGCTATTGAGAAAGTTGCTTAAAATACATATATCCGATATACAGATTGGAGGATACTTCAACTTTCGAACTTTTTTAAGACAGGCTTTTTGGACTTTAAATGATTTTATCGTTAGCTAAAATGCGAAATAACGTAATATCACTTTTCATAAAAAATTTGAGTTTTGGTTATGAAATGGTTATATATTGGTTACATCTGAAAACGAAAGCTGAAAATTTTATGCTACACATATGTAATCTGATGTAGTGACTCGTAAGCAATAGGAATCTCAATTTCGATCTTTTTGATGATACGTTACTTATACATTCATGAATACTATGAAGAATACTACAGCCAGAATAAGGTTTTTCTCAATTCTCCTGATTGCTGAAACTAGGCAGGTTTAATTACTGTTTCGATTGTTTGTTGAGATCTCGAGCCTCTCCATCTCTTAAAAACTATCGTTAGGCAAACTATCATCCAAAATCTTTCATTATAAAGAAAAAAATTCCGGAACATGTAGACTACATTTTTCTTCAAGCTAAACCTGTTAACCTCAGTTGACTGGTGTTCTCAAGTATAACTCAGATGTGACCGATTCTAAGTGTGTGGTGCATATGTACTATATTTTGAAACCCCTAACCCTATGCAAGTCACCATGAGCAGCCGCGAATAGTGATATTTTCCACCGTTAAGGATAGAAAGTCACGAATGGGATCGTCGCTAATGATATTACTGTGGCGATAGCTTTGAAATATACAACCTGTCTCATGTGACTCGTCGATTTACCTCTCTCAATAAAAATGACATCGCAGAAGTCATGGTATTATGCTTAAATAGTGTGGATAGCAGGTAGTTACAAGAGATGCTCGACAACTTTGTTAGAGAAATTTAATTGATTTATTTAGTAAAGAGTGTGTCTCTTACAGGCATGTGCCAAGTTACCAGAAATGTTGCGCTCGGAAAGTGTATAGGGTTGGCAACCTTCTATTTTTTTGGAAACTTTTATTTAAACTCATGCGCGAAAGCCACTTCATGTTAGTCCGGGTTAAATTTGATTACATGGTAACATAATTTGCCAACTGTTCCTACGGCAGTTCTACCTAAGCGGAACGAAGTGTTTTTAAATTCGGTTGGCAAGATTTCTCGAAAACTAATCAGTCGATCTATATGAAATTTACATAGGTCTTTGAGAAATAATTCTTAAAGACTTGTCGCGAAATTTTAATTTTTTTGTAAAAATCTCTGCGAAAAATCCAATTTTAGGTTTTTTTCCTACGTTCAAGTTCGAAATTACGTTAAAAAAAATCTAATAAAATATTTCATTTTACTATATGTGAGAAAAAATTGTTGAAAAAAGGCTGTTTTTTTCCCGAGGAAACCCGCGTAATCCCTTAAATCTAACCCAGCCTTTTTCGCCTCAGTTGGACACTAGAGATTTTAGTATATAGTAGTATATGTATGGTATACTTGGAAGAGCCAAAAAACCAATTTATCTCATTTCTGTATTAAAATAAAATTATATATAGAGAAAAAATATCCACGCAAGAGTGGAGCTCAAAAAAATACTTGACGAAGTAGAGGAGAACTCTACATTCAAGAAATTGGTGCCGATACGTGGGTCGAAACTGTTCAAAAATCTAGTGAATGACGTCCCTAAAATGAGCCGAAATCCAAAAAACACGTCAGAATCCGTCGAAAATCAAGATAATGCTCATCGTTTTCATTGATTATCGTGATGTGGTGTTTACCATGTAATCATTCAATGGAATTAAATGGAATATGAAATACTACTTGGCGGTTGTAAGGCCTCTACGTGAAACAAAACGTGCAATTCGTTCTACTTGTATACGACCCAATTTGTGAGCAGAAAAAAGTGGAAAATGAAAGACACTTTTTTCAGTCCGGGTCAAATTTGATCACATGGTGAAGTAAGGTATACAATAAATTTTTATGCATAAATTTATTAACGAAAGTGGAAAATAAAACCGTATTGAAAATAATAAAAATATGAAGCAGCAGTTTTTCTTCTTTTTATACATATACATGTTAACATATAGCAATACATTTCTGACTGCGCGAAGTCTTTATACGCCCTCACCCTTACAGATTTTCGCGCATAATTTCAATTAAAGCATACACTTAAAACATTAAAAAATTTGTATAGCATTTTTTGCATATTTTATAATAAATGAGCATAATTGTGGTTGTCAAGTTAAATTGCAACATGACGGAGTAATCAGCAATTGAGTAGCGGGAACTACACACAAAATAAATAAAAGCAAACAAATTATAATATAAAAGCATAAGTGTAGTAGCCAGTAAACAATACATCCACCACACTAACCACATTAAAAGCACTTAAGTCTTGTTAACAAATGGAATTGCGCTACTTGTGGTCACAAACGCACGCACATAGATATGTGTATGTACAAACATATATATGCAAATATGTATATATATATATGTGTATATAGAAGTGTAAGAGCTATATTTTTATGTGTTGATTCAATTATATGTAGAAAACCATATGTACGATATGTTTGTGTGTGGGTGTATACACTTATCAATTACACTCAATTCAAGCAACTCACTCCGTTCAACAGTTGACTACACAGCACTTTAATGGAGTAAGTCGCCGCACAAAAGATGTTGGGGCAACTCTTACGGGTGCCTTTGTGCTGGCTATCTACGCATGTGGGTATGCATGTATGTATGTATGTGCGTTTGTGCGTTTTTGCGCTGACATTAACTCCAGCAAGTATTTGAGCTTCAATTCATTTCAATTTCAGGCACATTTAGACGGCTTTTTTGCGCAAACAATTGTTTAAGTAGTTACTTAAAGTCTCTCTTAATGGACGGTACTTAGCAAGCGCTGGAATATGCGAACACGGGGCAAAGCATGTGCTTTAGATGTTTTGGTTTGCACTCCTATTATACATAACTGTGCAATACATCAAAATGTCAGATAAAACATAAAATCGCAAATAAACAATAAATGTATTTTGTTAGGTGAAAAAATATATATACTTATATCATAAAAATTATAACAAACAAGTAAGGAAGGGCTAAGTTCGGGTGCAACCGAACATTTTATACTCTTGCAACTTGCAAGAATCAAAGCCGGGAAAATACTTTAAAGTGTAAAACCAATCATATAGAGTAAAGTCAGCCGGATGTTCGAAAATTCTGATATTAGTTATATAGGGGCTAGGCCCGGTTTCCGCTTAAAGTTATCTATTTTAGGCACCAAGATACACTGTACCGTTATATGGGGAGTGAAAGGGGATATCCGCCGATTCCACCCACACTGTTTGAAATTTAAATATCAGAAAAACAATAACAAAAACGTTAATTTCGATTGCACCGAAACTTTAGTACCCCTCACAGAAAAGATCTTTACCTGAATGTTGATAGATCAGTTGGTATGGCAGCTATATGCTATAGTGGTCTAATCTGATTAGTAGATTGCACCGTTGCCTTGGACAATAATGCATGCCAGATTTCATGAATATATTATATCTTGTCTAATAAAAAGGTTTTCCATACAAGTATTTGATTTTCGTCATTCAGTTTGCGTGGCAGCTATATGCTATACTAGTCCGATCTAAACAATTTCCTCAGAGGTTGTAGCAATGCTTTGGAAAACTATCCATGACAAATTTTATGAAGATCTCTTTTCAAATGAAAAAGTTTCCTACACAAATATTTAATTTTAATTAGTGAGTTTGTATGGCAGCTATATACTAAAGCGGTGCGATCGGATCAATATGTTCGAAAATTGTAACACTGACTTTAACCATAGACCGCGTCAAATTTCGTTAAGAGATCTTTTCATATATAAAAGTTTTCCACATAATAACTTCAGATTGAACGGACATTTCCTGCTGGGGATAAAAACTTCGCGGCAAACTTAATATACGCTGCTTAGGGTATAAGTTTTTAAATAAAATGTGTTTATTACAAAGTAATGCATAATTTCATGCTACGTTCGCTGAGTTATGCTTAACACTTTTTCACAAATCTTCATTGTCTTATTTGATGATGAACTTGGCTCGTTGCGTTGAACTTTACCTCGGCAAAAACAATGTTGGATTTATCAAACCAAGAAAAGAAAAAAAAACTTCAAGTAAATACAATGCAGCAGAGCAACTGCAAGCCACACCTTGCTCGAAGTTCAACTTCATAAATAATTGTTTTTCAAAGCTTTGCGGGGAAATTACCTTGAACAGGGAGTCTAAACAATTTACATATAAAAAATTAATAAAGCATAAAAATAAGCATTTGAAGTTGAAACAACGTAAGTAAAATTCATCAATATACAAAAATCTAAACTAAAAAACTTCATTAAAAATTTAATGTTTTCTGACAAAATTGTATTGTAGGAAGGAAATTCAGTGCAATATTTTTTAAAAAGAAAAAATTAAAATAATTTAATAAATATGTTGTAATAAATTAAAAAAACAGGAAAAAAACGTTAACTGAGGCACCGAAGCTAATATACCCTTCACAGGTGATTTTTTCAAGTAACTACAATATTTGTCCAGTTTGTGTGGAAGCTATATGCTATAGTTAACCGATCTGAACAATTTCTTTGTATATTACATCATTATCTTAGAAAATAACCTGTGCCAACTTTTGTGAAGACACATTGTCAAATGCGAAAGTTTTCCATACAAGAACTTGATTCCGATCGTTCAGTTTGTATGGCAGCTATATGTTATAGTGGTCCGATATCGGCAGTTCCGACAAATGAGCAGCTTCTTGAAGAGAAAATGACGTTTACAACATTTCAGAACGATATCTTAAAAACTAAGGGACTAGTTCGTACATATACAGATGGACGGACGGACAGACAGACGGACATGGCTAAATCGACTCAGCTCAACATACCGATCATTTATATATATGTACTTTATAGGGTCTCCAACGCTTACTTCTGGGTGTTACAAACTTCGTGACAGACTTACATATGTAATATACCCTGTTCAGAGTATAAAGAGCATATGTTTTCCATTACCATTTTTGCAAATTTATCTAAGTTTAAATTAACGTTGTGTGAACAACTTGGATTTCTAAACTAATTTAGATATATTTTGATTAATCTTATTTAAATTTGTTTATATTTATATCTCCTGTAAGAGGTTTTAATAGTTTATTTATTTAAACGCATTCTAGGAAAAATGTTGTCCTCGAAATATGTTACTTAGGAGACCAAAGCAAAGAGCTCTGAACTTTTTACTAAACTTAAACTTTTAAACTCATACATATGTTTTCAGAGTAAGGATATATATTGAGAAGAAATTGGAATTCTAAAAGTTTTGACTCAAACATCTAACTATCTGAATTTTATCTAAATGTTTCTAAAAATAATCAAGTATCAATTTTTTTTTACATTTGTTAAACATTTTTGCCTTACTTATGAGAGTTTATGGTATATACTGGTTTTGTACTCTTCTTTAACAAAACAAGTTGAGTGGAAAAATATCCGCTTTGTTGTAAAGTAAAATAAAGAAGAACTCAACTATTGCGTATATGTCCAAAAAATGTTGGAAAAGGAAAAAATGCATGCAACAAGCCAATTTATGGAAATGAAAGAAATATTCTCTGTGTACATAAAGGGATCATTTCTTCTTTATTGGCGTAGACACCGCTTACCCGGTTATAGCCAAGGCATCATTTACTAACTGGAATTCGATGTGATTCTCGAGATATTTCTTTATACACACTAAATACTTACAATATATCATAATTTATTGTAGTCATCGTTATGTTGGAGATATGTATATTTGGTTCACGATTCTATAGTTCCGTGCACTTACCTAAAAATAAATAAAAATAAATATATTATTTAACGTTTAAATATTATTTGACTTATTTGTAATATATAAATATAGTTTTAATTTAAAATATTTATAACACCTAATATTTTAATTTTAACGGATATTCAGCTATTTGAATTGTACCCATATACTGTTATCTAGTACTGTTTTCAACCGTTTATAAAATTTAATTGAGTCCACTGCCAATTATTGAAGCATATATTTAGGATTGAATAGGATGGGACTATTGGTTGAATTTTTGGTGTCAAATAAAACTCTTAGCTTAACCTCCATTAATTTCAAAAAAAAACCAAATAATATTAATAATAAGATTTCATGTTTTCATAACCCACCCACCACTTGAAAGAAAAATAAACTTATTTTTCGTGAGATATTTATTTTGAAATCGATAATTAATAATCAGAGATCTTACTGGCATCATTGGAATATCGGAAGGATCAGTGAAAACCATTTTGAGAGATCATTTAGGCCTACGAAACGTGAAAGCACGATTGCTTCCAGAATCATTCAATCTTTTCGAAAAACAGCGTCGCGTTAACCGTCTGTGTAACATTGCTTTTCGATTACTAGAATTTCATGAAACGTTTTATTACTGATGAAGAGTCTAGGATATATGCTTACGACCCAGAAACAATCAGTCTGAGCCGAAACCGGAAGAACCACTCCATGCAAGTCAAAAATCAAGGTTATGTTGACAGTTTTCTTCGATTATTGAGGTGTGGTGCACTCCGAGTTTCTTCCGATCGGCTAAATTGTCAATGAGAAATACTATTTGAGTGTTATGCGCCGTTTGTGCGAAGCTATGCGTAAACAGCGTTCGGAATTATAAGCCCAGGACTCTTTTTACGCCACGAAGATGCAACGTCGCATGATACATTAATTCTTCGTGAGTTTTTCGCCGTATTTTCAACTAATATAGTGCCCCAACCACCGTTCGCCTTATTTAGTCTTACTATTTTTTGCTCACAGTAGTATTTCAAAACTATCCAGATTATCGCATGTATTTATTTTTACTGACATTAGCCCACTTCACGATCTTAAAAGCCAACGACACCACAATGAAATGAATGCAAGCACGTTAAAACACTTGACATCCATTACAAGAATAATGCCATGCAAATAGCCAAGAATATGCGAGCAAAAAGCAAGTGAAAGATTAAAGAACTGAGTCATGGTAATCTTCAAATATAAAACACTGACACACAGTTATGATAAATAAATAAGAATAATATGCAGACAAGGAAGCGACTAGCGTTGTGGCGCCAGAGCAAAGCCAAGCAAGCAATAGATACAGACTTTGTGTGAAATATACAATATATATATATTATATCTATATAAGTGAGTGTAACGAACGCGGAAGCAAGTCAAGGCAAGGCAAGGCGTCAAGGTTCAAGGACAAGGATGCGATAAGCAACATAGACATACATGCATATATATACATAGATAGACTCAACGAGACAGCTAGTACATTAAAATTATATTCATAAAAACAAAGCAGAAGAAAGTGCTGACACACTTCGGAAATAGCAGACAGCGCCGGCAGACAAGCAGGCAACAGCTGCAGCTGTCGTGGCTGGCTGCGGCAATGGCAAACTTAAGAGTATCGAGAGACAGTCAGAAGCGGCAAATAAAAAGCATAAAATAAAAAAGCTTGCAAATAAATATGCAAAAGCTTATGGTGCAGCGAAGACATAGTCTAACAGTTATATAATATATATACATATATATCTCTGTGGCTGTGTGTGGGTATTTACTTTCATTCACTTAGGTGCAGAGATCGCTAAGCGCGTAAGGATACGAAGGAGCTGAAATAAAAAAAGTAGTATTTTTTTACGAGCAAACTACTAGAATAACTTGTATAAATAAATGCATGAATGAATGAAGAAGCGAAGAATGAATGGAGGAGCAAATGTTGTAACGGCGAAAAGGAGCAAGCACGAGTTGGCTTGGCGTCCATGGACCAAGCGCACAGAAAGCGCCAGCAGTTGGCTAGAAAAATAGTGTGAAATTCAACGACGACGACAAGAGAGACAGCCACGGACACCGAAACCGACACCGCCACAGCCAAAGCAAGCGACGAAGAATAAGTAAGTGTGGAAGCAACAAAAAAAAAAAAAGATATAAAAAAAAAGTGTTGGAAGGAAAGAAAAACACTTGTTGGTGGCAATAAAAGTTTAAGTAGCAGCAAATGCAGGCAGCAGACAGAAAGTTGGAGGGGCAGCGCAGGCAGGCAGCTGAGCGCAATATCAGAGCGCCAGTACTACACTTGTGGCAGGAAACGCATGTAGGTGTGTCATAAAAATATATATATCTGCTTATACCACTACATATGGATATATAAAAGAAATAGTTTTGAAATAAAAAGCCGGAGAATTAATGCACGAAAGACTGCAGCGTCGAGTGGCGCGCATCCAGCAGAAGGCGCTTGTGGTGTTGTAGCTGGTGGCGAGCAGTGCCAAAAAGAAATGGCAAATACCAAACTGTGTCAACGCGCAGCTGGCAAAGAAGGCGGTGCGCTTTGCAAAAGACACTATGCGGTTTCAAGGATTACGACCAAAACAACAACTAATAGAGAAACTGCGACGCTGTGTGGGGCAGCAACAGCAACTCAATGTACTATATATACATATATGTACGTGGCAGGTGGTGGCTTGGTGTGGCATAAGAAATGCGGTCGGAAATTTTCTGCGGCACTGCCAAGTGACGGAAAGTATGTCACGTGGTGTGCAGACAAGTGTAAATAACTCAGTTGCCGGCATAACTGGCGTTTGTGTTAGTGCTTGAGTTGATTTTCGTTCACTTTTTTACATTTTACTGCAATTATTTCTTCTTCTTATGCTTCTTGCCGGTTTTGTGCCACTATTTTTAGCTCAACTTATTCGCAATGAAAGTAAAAGTTTTTCTCTATTAATTTCTTGTTCTTATTTTATACTTATTTTTTTGTGTTCTCTGTTTATTTTCAGCTTCTTTATTTAATAACGTCGGTTAGTCTAGCGTTTGTCTGGTGGCATGTAATAGTAATGGTGTTTGTAGTGGTGTGAAATGTGCGCCACAAAGCTGTAAAGCTGAGAGAATTTAAGACTCTGGTTAACATGGATGACAAGGTAATTTTTTATATATATTTGAAATATCTTCTTTGCTGTGATTATTAAATACATTAAAAAAGATTGTAGTCTTCTCAGAACTTTTTAAATTTGAGGACTAAGTAAATCTTTCATAGATACGCTAAGAGTACCCCTCTTTCGGACCACGCCCAGTATGGGTTATCATACCATGCTGAACTTGCGTAACAGTAAACCTACATACTTAACCCTAACTCCGACTACAGTTCACTGATCCTACCGAATCGTCTTTAAAGCATTTCTTCGCAAGACCATGCTCAGCCAAGATTGCCTCTTCATGGACACCTTTCTGGACAACTCTTCTCTAATTCCTCTGTTTTCGCTATTTGGTTTCCTTTCGTTTTTTCTCAGTTCCTGGGAAGCAATTGCGGATCAATTCCTCACTTTATTCCACACGAGCTAGTATTATATCACGGGATACACAAAATTCTCTGAAGTCACACGTTCATTTATTCGTGACCATATTTATAGTAATCAGTTTCGCCGTGCTTTCTCTCCATTCATGCAAGTCCACCTTTCTTTTTCTGCCATGTCCCAGCGCCTTTGCAACTTAGATATACTCTTCTGCCTTTCTTTGTTCCACTCTACTGTTATAAGACGTCTCCTATGATCCTAGATCCTAGGCGACGGTTATTCGTGTCGCTTTTTCACATGCTTTCTCAATTTGACTGCTGAGTATTATAGCCATTGATATTAAATGTAACATCTTCTACTTTTTCCTGCCTGTAATTAGCACTACTTTCATGTCATGAGCTTCTAATTGAAGCTCTTTCGCAGTGAGCCAGCTCTTCATCCTTAAAGTCTTTCCACCTGATTTTCTTTCCTACCACCGTTACAGCAATATCATCAGCGTACCTGATAATTTGGACCACCTTTTCTAATGGGAGTCGTAAAACGCCGTCATATGGCACATTCGACAGCAGTAGAACCAGATTCTAATGTATTGACTGTCTCTTGGTGACGTCGATATATAAAAATGCTCTGAAGCTGTATTTGTGGATAAATTTCTAGAACATACAAAAAGAAGTCTTAGCAAAGATTGTCATTTTTTTCTGAAGAGACATTGATGGTGATTTTTCAATTTAAATTATGACGGTTCACTTCGGCAACTTTGTAATAGGTTTCTGACGTATTACTCGGGTCTTCACTTATAAGTTTCATAAAGCAGTGGCGATTATTTTGTATGAAGGAATTTCTTAATTAGGCTCCTTTATATTCGCTTTAAGGAGATATACTTGTCTAGAAATTTTAAATAGTTTAGTTTAGATATTCACAAATATCTCCCTGAGGGTTTTCCAATATTCAAATTATTTCAATTGTACATATATGAAAAAAATATAAAAATAAAATATATATCAACTACATATAATAATTTCAATTGTTATAGCTATTTAAGTGTCGTTGACACCATATCGGTTTGAGCAGAAAAAGTATCTTTGAAATGGTTTTTCGATACTACGATACCTTAAGTTCTGATCAGTCGATGTACTTGAAATTTGGCATGAATATATCTGTCGTATGACCCAACAAAATCTGAAAATTTATAATTTGTCATAATTCGAAACTTCGACAATAAAAAAGCTTGTAAAAAACGCCTTTTTTTGGTGCTGCCATTTAAAGCGTTATATATGGTTAGAAAGCCGAAAAAAGTGAATATTCCAGAAATTTTTCTGCGAAAACGTTTAAATTAAAGACTAATCAGTTTAACAGTTTTCGAGTAATGTTGGTCACTTTGATAACACCAATTTGAACTCAACTTTGAAAATATTCACCGGAACGATATTAAATTTTCTGTGTATATTCATAAATATATGTATGTACATTAAGGAAATAAAATAAAAAAAAACGATTTTTCAAAATTTCAAATGTATAAATGTACGTATATGTATTTATAATATATAAACAAAAAATTGTTTGTTTCTGTCTTGTTGGTTCAGACGACAATGACATTCATAATCGAAAGTCAGCTATTTTTTTTAATATCTTCAAGGGCAAAAATCGTGACAATGGCATTTTTCCCTCCTCTACTTCCACCAGGACGCACAACATTATAAAAATATGTATATATATATTTATAATTTATTTTGAATGGTCTTTAAATATGAATAAATGAATGAAAAAATGGTGAGTAGAAATATCAGTTTTAACATCTCAACATTATGCGTAAGCGGTCCGCTTCTATAATATCCTCTTCATACCGAAAACAAGTGTCTGCTTCGTTATTTAACTAACATTTGCTTAACCCTGTAACCGGCGAGCCTGCCTTTAGACGGTGTATAATTAATATGTTGCTATGCAGCTCTTATATTTCAAATCTCTGTTCTAACGGTAAATATCAGCAGACAACACAATTCTCTTATTGAAACAAATTACAGTAAGCATTCGTCATTTGATTGCAAATCGTTGAGTGCTAAAGTCAATTTTTTGACAAAGTGTGTAAAATAATTATTTGTGTATCAAGTGGAGTTTTTAAAATAGTATAAAATCGTTAAAATTCATGATTTGAGGGAACAAAAATTTTCTCATATAGGTAAATATATATTCTTTTATGTTTTGTGCTTTATTGTTAAGTTTTTAGCAAAACTTTGTTTGTAGCTGGTGGTAATTGAACACCGTCTAAAGGCGGATCTGCCGGGGAAAAGCAAATTTTGTATACACGTGGCTCTAGTCCATTTTCTTTATCATTTCATTTTTCTTTAAACTGTTTTGCGTTTTAAACATTCTGGGAAACAATTAGCAGTTTGAAAATGTTTTCACAAAGAAAAATTTTAATTTCTCAAAACTAATTGATGAGGAAATTGAAGATCTCATGGCTGAATGGGTGGATGGCGCAGATTCAGAAGACGATTTCGACGGCGATGATGATGATTTGGAAGACCCAGACTTTCAATTACCAAACGTAGACTTTGCTACATTTCAAGAAGAGTGGGATAATGCAGATAACAACGATTTTGAAAATATCTTTAGAAACTCAGAAAAACATCTGGCAGAAGTGCATAACAATGTGGAGCAGATTGACGAGGTTTACCATCAAAACCTGGGAAAACAAAAACAAAAAGGGCACGATCCCCTCTACCAGAAACTGAAGCTGGTGAAAGTCCAGTAGTATCCAATGCGGGGGGGTTTAGCGGAAATATAAAAGGTATTTCCCTCCAAAAACCAGAGTTCAGAAAAATTTTATGGAAAAAAAATCTTGAACTTGAAAAAAAATGATGTAGTTTTTCAAGGAGACAAGGAATTGCCGGAACATTTCAAAGAATTAACCACACCATTCCGTTGTTTTAATTATTTTTTCAACGATGACTTGCAAAATGAAATTGTGTACCAGAGCAATTTGTATGCAAAACAGCAAGATGTTTCTACAAACTTTACTTTGACATCGTGTGATTTAAAAAAATATATCGGAATTTTGATTTATATGTCTGTGTACCAATATCCCAGTGTCGAGAGTTACTGGTCCAAGCATTCTTTCGAGCCAGTTAGAAACGGAATAACTTCCAAACAGTTCTTTTCAATCAGAAAATATCTTCACTTCAATGATACCAAAAAAATGAAAAAAACCACAGGAAGCAGGATTTGATGATCTGTATAAAATTCGTCCACTTATTGATAGACTCAATATCCAATTTGATTCTGTGCCAAAAACAGCTCGGTTATGCATTGACGAACAAATGTGTTCAACAAAAATGTTGACAAAATTTCGACAATATATGCCCGCAAAGCCCCATAAATATGGCATGAAACTTTTTGTTCTTTGTGACTCGAATGGCTTTTCGTACAGATTTGAAGTATACAAAGGAGCTGGCGATTATAAAGTAATACCTAATACTCCTGATATAGGATCAACAGCCAATGTAGCCATAAGATTGTCAAGTACAATTCCAGATTTCAAAAACCAAATATTGTACTTTGATAATTTTTATACCTCTCTCCCACTTCTTGTTTATTTACGAAGCAGTGAAATTTATGCATTAGGAACCGTCCGATCTAACAGAATACCCAACTGCAAACTGACAAAGGAAGTGGAATTAAAAGATAAAGAACGTGGATACGCAGAGGAGTTTGTTGGCCGTGCCTTTGGAGTAGACATATCTTGTGTTCAATGGAAGGATACAAAATATGTACGACTGGTATCCACGTATGCTGGAATTAAGCCATATAAAACACTAAACAGCTATTCACAACCCTTAAAAATATGCCGTTATGATCGGAAAAATAAATCCTACGTCGAAGTAGACTGTCCTAATATAATAAAGAATATAACCGCCATATGGGTGGTGTTGATTTGATGGACAGTTTACTTGGTCGCTATCACATCAGAGTAAAGACAAAAAAAAGGACTTTGCGTTGTTTTTATCACTTAATTCATATGTCGATAGTAAATTCATACCTCCTTTTTCAGCGTATTCATGAAATTAACTGTAAAGATACTTATAAAAAAATACCAAATTTTCGTATTGAAGTGGCTGATGTACTTTGTCGTTATGAGGAGACTAACGCCAAAAGAGCTGTCGGTAGACCTCAGAGCCAAAGTCCACAAATACAAAAATTGAAGAAATCGTATGATCCACCCGATGACATTCGTTTTGATGGAGTTGGACATGTGCCTGACGTTTTGAGCCGCAGTGGCAAAAAAGTATGCAAACTTCAGGGATGTAAGTCCGAACTAAGTGGGAATTAAATCTGTGCCTCTCAAACAATAACAAATGTTTTCAAATTTATCATCAAAACAATAAAAAGAACTGAATAAAATTTCAGGTAAAATCATCCTCTAATAAAAGTTTTTTATTATGTTACCAGGCAGGTCCGCCTTTTGGCGGTCAACATATTTTCTCACCTGGAAGGTAAGTTTAAATTTTTTTTACCTTTTAACATTAACGTATGTTTTATTTAGCCAAAAACTATGAAAAAATAATTTTTTTTAATCGAAAAAAAAAATTGGCCGGTTAGAGGGTTTAATAGAGTCCAGTCTAACTTTACGACGAGTATTTTGAGCACAATGAACTAACAAAATTGTCTTTGTTTAGATTTGTTTATAATAGCAATTTGGAAACCACTTCATAATTTAATAGTAAAAATCATATTCACAGTGAACTTATGTACTACCATCTATATATATAAAAGAAAGTCGTGTTAGTTACACCATTTATAACTCAAGAACGGCTGAATGGATTTGACTGAAAATTGGTGCGGAGGTAGCTTAGAACCAGGGTAAGGACATAGGATACCTTTTATCTCTTTATGTCAAAATTTAATACAACTCAAACAGAAAAATTATATTTTAAATCATAAGCATTTGTTCCAAATTCAAGTTTTTAGGAATCATTTGAATATAATAATCAGTCGTTGAGTATACCACGTGCATCCCAAAAGATTGATGTCATAAACTTTCCAGCCGCCTTTTTCGTCTTACCATGCCTGAGAACTGGTTCATCATGTGCAGTCCACTAGAATGACTGTCGATTGGACTCCAGTGGGAAATGATGGAGCTATGTTTTTATCATCGACGCAAAAATCCGGCTTTATTCCGATTAGAGAACACTTAAACACTTCCCAGAATCAGTTATTCATTGTTTTCGTTGGATTATGAACTTGCGAGGCACCTACTTTGCTCATTTCGCCTGTTTCCAGGTTAGCAAAAATCTTTTCAACGGTGGATTTCCCTGAGTCCAAATTCAACAGTATTTTCCCCAAAAAAGCAATGCTTTATTAATACACGAAATGCTTTATGATCCATTTTTTTTGTAAACTAACACAAGTTGCTTCACAAAAATGCTATGTACTTGTATATCTCATTAACTAATAGTTATAAACCATCTAATAGAAATCATATAGATGGTAGTAGTAGTATTATTTGTGTATCAGCCACGGAGAAGCGTGGACGGGTCCTCTAGTTTTAAATATGTATACATGCGCAACTGTTTAACTACTTTGAAAGCCCATAAGACTATGCAAAGCCAGTCATAACTTTCGTCAATAAAATATATATTTCAGTTGAGATCAAATTTAAGTCGACAAGCTTGTAATTTTAAGCAGCAAGTGTTAATATTGACAAATGTGTGAGTGTGTTCATTTGCCAACGAAACCGAAAGGAGTGCAGGAGATTAAAATTTAAAATAAACAAAAATAAGGAACAAGCGGCAACACCTACGCACCATCATACACACATACAACGATAACACTAAATTTTATTACTATAAGCACAGTACACTGACCTTACAACTAAACTAACGAAAAAGCTAGGAAAAGTTTTCAGTTGATATGCAAAGCATGTGAGCACACAAAGTTTTCGAAGGTGAAACGGTACTTCATTAAAGCGACCGGCATGCATTTCTACGCATGGCAAGTGCACATGCACAACGAATGCATAGCAGTGTATATGCATATGTGGAAGTCTGCGTGTAAGTGTTAGACTATGCGTGAGTGCCCGCACACAGACGTGTCTATACAATGTGTATAGATACATACATATATAAATTTTTAGATAGATAAAGTTTTTTCTAGGTCAAGTTTAGCCAACTGACCACCGACCGACCGCACGACCGGTCACTGAACAGCAACAATGCACGAGTTTGATATGACTTTTAGGAGTAGAAATTTTCGGTGTTACACACGCACACATATACATACGCATCTAGTGAGCGTGTGTGAGACAAAAATGCAAATGTATGTACAACAAATATAATATACATTTATATCAGGAAAATTGTCTACCAAGCAATTGTGTGCAAGCAGGCGAGTATGAGTGCATAGCAGTATGGGTGTGTATGTGTGTGTTTTGCAATATGTTGAAAAGCATTAAAACATGCATAGAAAATTTTAAAAACAACTTTACTTTCGCACGTATGCAAAACACACAAAAGGAAAGCAAACCAAAGGCAGCAAGCTTGGCGGTAGAGTGCATGTGTCTATGCCCGAAAGTATGCAACAAACTTTGCACTAACATTTTAATAGCTTAGCTAGAGAGCGAGTGCTGTATAATAAGTACATATAAATATGTATACATGTCTCTACACCCAAAATTCCAGCAGAAAACGATATAACGCTGTGTGTGCGCCTGTGCGCATGCAACGCCATTTAAAACACCCATTTTTGACAACATTTCACATTTAATGAAGGTCAAGCGCTGGCTGTAAGTTAAATGCAAATTCAACAAAAATAAGCACAGAGTTCAAGTCACAAAAGTCCAGCAAGGTCAAAATCTGCTTGAATGCGGTCGAAATGTTTTTTGTACTAAATTTTACTTAAATGCTTAAGTAGATGGCTACCTTTTGTTTAAGGTTCACTGGCCTCTTGACCACACACGCACAGATGTACATACATAGCCATATACATACATATGTCTATGTATATCTGAAGCACGCAAGCATGTTATTTGGTGTAATAATTGCACCCAAGGTCGTTTTGTTGACGAAGGTCGTGTGGGTGTGTGTCTGTGTGTGCGTTGGCAGTATCTTGCCCTTTTTGTGAATTTTCTCAAAAGCAAATGGTCTGTGCGTAATTTTTTGTTTTTGCCGGCATTTTATTATTGCATTTGTTGTTGCTGTGTTATTTGCTATATAGTATACAAAATGCTGGCATAGTCGGTATAATTTTATTCAGTCATGTCTGTAAGGTGATTATTTAGAATTCCCATAAGTTGGAAAAGGCAGTGTATGGTGTTGTTGGGTTTTCAAATGCTTATGGTTTGTGGTATTTATATTTATAAATATTACAAACAAGGAAGTGTTAGAGTTGTGCACATACTTTGAAAAAGGTCAAGGTTGCTTTTGGGAAATCAAATTGAGTCAAGGTCACATACATACTTGTACAACGATTTCAATTTAATTTAAAGCAGAGCCGCAGGGACTAGTTAAACTTTAAGCTAATGCAGCTTCAATATTTAAAAAGAAATATTGTGGAACATTTGAGGCTGTATAATATTATATCTACGAAGAATAAGTAAGTAAATTTTCTTCGAACGTATGACAATTTTGATAACTTTTATGAAAAAGCATATTTTTTGTCTTAAAAGTGTTATTTGCTAAAACAAAAATCGAACTGAAAAATTAATATTCGAAAAAATTTATTTTCGAAGACAGTTTTATTCCCAGCATAGCATTTTTGGAGGTCATATCTTAAAATGTTATTTGGGCAGAAATAAAGTTTGTAGCCGTAAATTCGAAATCGAAAAATACACTTGAAAATTTTAGCATTGCATGTTTAGTCGATATATCCACGAAGCATAGATAAAAAACTTTCTTCGAACGTTTAAAAAGTGTTGATAGAGAAAAAAACTGGAATTCGGACATGAAAAATTTACTTTTCAAACACAGTTTTACTACCCAACAAAGCATTTTTCAAGCCCATATGTTAGCATATTATTTTGGCAGCAATAAAATGTGTAACCGTAAATTCGTACTCGAAAAATACTATTTGCTCAGCATTGCATTTTTCGAGTCAATATATTTTTATAATAGTAGTAGTAATCTCAATGTGAAGCAGAGCAACTAGGCAATAATGTATTAATAAAGCAAAGCAATATTTCAATATTTAAATGAGCAGATTAGGCAAAAGTTTCGTCACAAGATTATTTATTCTAAGAAATTCTTAACTATTAGAAAGCTTTTCTTTGGAAGACTTTTAAAAGTTATATATAAAAAACAAAAACAAATTTATCGTGTTAAAAAGATTTAAGCAAATCAAAATTGAAAACTCGAACTCACAAAATACATTTTTCGAAAATAATTTTTAAGTCATATTTAGTCAAAAAACAAATGTTTTGTTTTTATTTATTTTGAAAAAAATATCAATATCGAAAATTCGATCTAAAAAAAAAGATTCTTTTTTTGTCAAGTTGTATTTTTTTGTGTCGATATGCTTAAAGAAGTGCTTTTTTGGCATGAAAAATTCGAAATCGAAAATACGAACACGAACAATATACATTTTGAAGATAGTTTTATTATTCAGTGTTGCATTTTCCGAGCCCATATGTTGAAGAAGGTTAGATTCTTCAACTTTTGTGGTGAGCTCTCGTTTTTGAACGAATACTCCCACTATACAATTTTATGGTGATTTGTACGACTATACTATACATTACTTGTAAATGTGTTTCGAAGAACTAAAAGTTTGTATTAGTGATTTATAATTGAGAAAAAAATTATTTCCGCCCCAAAAGAATATATTTCGATAAAGCAAATTTCGCACTAGAAAATACACATTTTGAGGATTATATCAATTTTGCTAAATATATCCTGGTGACGTGACAAGTACTCAAACTTTCGTGGTTACCTCCCTGTTTCAAATCATATGTGAGAGATCGAAATCTCGCCTTCACTTATAAAATAAATAAAACTAAAATACTAGGATGTGTTGAAGAAAGAAGAAATTTGTTTCGGAGAATTTTACTTCAATTCAATGACAAAACCCTCAAAAAAACTAATATAAATTCAGCATATGCTTTAATAACAAACAATTAGAAAAAATAAAGAAAATAAGGAGGGGTTGAAAATCTTTCCATCGAAACATATGAAATCTATAAAATTTTCAAAGTGTATAGTGAAAATCAATTTGTCTGAGTTATAAACTTCTCTTTAATAAATGTATGCAATTGATAAACCACAGATCATTCTTCTTCAGGAACAAGTGGTAGATAGCACAGCTATCGATCTTTTCATTGGTTTGTGTCAAGTAATAAATTTTGAAAACCGAGAACTCAAAAGTTTGAAAAAGAATGAGAAGAAGCGATGGATATTATTTGGGCTTAAGAACTCAAGAATTAGGGACAGAGTGAGGAGAAGCGAGGAGTATAAACTTGAGAAGTTCTGTTTTTAAGGAATTATAAAAAAGGTGATGTGCAAACTAATGCTGGAGTCATAACTAAAGGAATAATTGACGAGTAATATTGAATCTTAACTAAGGAACATCAAATTTCTACAAGGCGGGAATTATATTTTTAGTGTTTGTTAGAGAAAAGATTAAAATAGAGTTAGATCGCCGAAATAAGAGTCCGGGCATAATTAGAGAAGAACGTAGAGAGTATTAATCATATAAAAAATCAGCAAAATATAAATCCGAATATATGTATATATATATATATTCATTGTGACAAAAATGTACCAAGAAATAGTAATTTAAATTTCTCTGGCAACTGATTTTTCAAAACATGTATTTTGCTAAGTTGGTATGACAGTTCTTAAACACTATGCTAAATATGAGCGCGATCTGTCAACCAGTTTGTTTACAACAGCTGCTATCAAACAAAGAATTTGTATTTCCAACCAAATTTCCTGTGCGGAATCGTTACGAATGTTGGCAAAATGTTATGGTGATTCAGTTTTATCAAAAACATAAGCCTACGAGTGGTACAATGTCTTCAACGACGGTGGAGAGATCGTTGGAGACCTACCTCATTCTGGAAGACCAACTGATGAAAGTATTAAAAAAGTAAAGGATGTGGTGCTGGAAAATCGTCAGGCAAGTGTTAGAGAGATGTCGAGCTCTTTTGCTATCTCTCGGGAGTCCATTCGAATGATTTTGTTGGATATTTGGGGTATGAAACGCATTGTTTCTCTATTCGTCGCGATAAAGCTGATTTTTTTTTTCAGAAATAGTACGATTGTGACCGAATTTAAAGCCAACGGCGCAATGAATTCAATCGATCAACCACCGTATTAGACAGATTTGGCTCATTGTGTGATTTTGTCTTGTTTTCCAAACTGAAATTGCCACTCCATGGAACCCAGTTGATCGAAGAGATAAAACTAAATTTTCTGAAAAAGCTGAAGCCATCCCAAAAATTGCTTGTGAAAAGTGTTTCGAGAACTGGAAAATGTGTATTACAATATTTGATGGGGATTACTTTGAAGGCGACAAAATAAATATTGATGTTTATAAATTTTAGGTACGAATTCCTCAAAAAAAAAAAAATTTAAAAAGTGAGTTCCACAAGGTACATGTACGGAAAAGCTGGATTTAACCTCACATAAAATTCCAGGGATTCACAAAAACTGCGGCAAATAACGGGCGTAGCACAAACACCAGCATAAAGCTTACGCCAACCATTAAAACAACTCATAATTCTACAATGGATGCAGGCTTGGCAAGCCAAAAAATAGTAAGAAAAAAATAGTAAGTAAGCAAAATACAATAACAACACAAACACCAGGCAATATAACAAGCGCATTTTATTACATTTTTAAGCGCTTAATTACAATTTCAGATGAATGCATAAAAATACGCGCGCACAAAAAAGTCGCAAGCCGAATTGGCCTTTGAAAGTAAAGTAAACAACAACAACGAGAGCGGCGACTATAGCACACACAGGAAACAGATAGAAAAAGAGTCAAGTAATTATTATTACGAATGCATTCATTTGTGCGCTGCGTTGCGGGGAAAATATAAATATTTGCAACAATGCAATTTTTAATTTAAAGCAGCACACACACACAAATATATACACTGCGCGCCAAAAAAAGATACGAAAAAATTACAAAAAAAAAAAACGGCTGCAAATACAAATGTTAAGCAAAAGAGGCGGAGGCTGCAAAGCGACGAATGGGAATGCGGAAAGCGATGGCAGCAGCGACAGGATGGACAAGCATGGACATAAAGTACCATAAGTAAATAAGCATGGCAGTATATATGTAGTATATGCATATGCACTTACATATGTACAAACAACCGCATGTTAACAATTTCATTATAAAATAAATTAAAATAAAAATAAAAAATAATACACAGCAATGAAATAAAACAAAAAATAAAATCACATGAAACATGGCGGCACATTAAAAATTACCAAAAAACGAAGCGAAGGCTTTTTCGGCTGCACATGACCAACAAAAAGCGAAAATAAAAATTATTTTCATATACACAGCGCATAAAAGTCGAAAATAAAATGTTTAAATGCAGCAAATTAATGCCAATGAAGTGGCGCTGCCAGCTGCGTACAGTGGTGTGGGGTGGAAGAGGTGGGGCCGAGTGCAGTAAATGCATACAGTTTAACACACAAGTATGGCTGTATATAAATGCATGTTTACACAGTCAAATTGAACCCAATATATATGTAAGTGCATACATAATAACGGCGATTGTAGCCAAAAAAAGGGAACACAAAAATTGTTGAAATTAAAATGCGTACGCAATATTGGCCGTGTCGCATGAAAATGCAGTCCAAAAATGTAAAAAAATAATACAAAATGCGTAAAATATTTTAAATATAACAACGAATCGGATGCCAATGTTGCAGGTGGTGACGCCCAAAACTATATGTAACGGGCGTACTTACGAGGCCACAGTTGACCAGTCAGATAATGAATTAATAACCAATAATAAGGAGGGAAGAGGCAGTATATATGTACTTATGTATAAATATATGACTTAAAAACAGATTCAGTGGAAGCTACATAGTTAGTAAAGCATCGAAAAAGACTCCACAAAACTGACAGCATGCACTACAACTATATAACATTTTATTATGATTTCCAATCCCATAGTTGACCTTCCGTTCGGACACAAATATTGGGTAGTCGAAAAAGTTGTTTCGTATTTCTAATCAAACTTTGTATATGTATACTAATAAATAAGTGAACAAATTGTACCATTTTGGTTGACCACATTTGCCATTTTTCACTAGAGACATTATTCCAACAGTATAAATCGAAATTTTGAAATATCCCGAAAGGAAGCGAGCGAACCATTGCGCTACATGAACTGACGCAGCATCGTCTCCGTAAACCTTACAAATTTTGTTGGTGGCTTGAGTGGCATTCTTCCCTATTTTATAAAAAAAATTTTAAAATATAGCGAGTTTCTTCACTACTTTCATTCATTTTTGAACAGCTGTAAATTTTTTTCAACTTCCCCAAATTTAATTTTTCGTTTAAATGAAGCTTAAAATCTCACCTTTCCAACACTACATTGTGTGACACAATGTGATTGGTAGCACTGGAGATATATGTACCTCTGCAACGACATCTATTGACAAAACACGAGAAAGCTGTTCGACTATCTGATAAATGGTGGTGTTTAGAAGTATAAACTTTCCTAAAGGGTACCTGTCACAAGAGCTGTCAAAGTAAGCACTTTTAAAAGTATAGGATTTCCTAGAAGAATATATCTCAGAAAAGCTGTCAAAGTAAGCAGATTTGTTCGACATTTGGTGGTGTTTAGAAGTAAGGCTTTGCTAAGTGGATAGTTGTCAAAATAGTTGTGTCAGAAGAGCTGTCGAAGCAAGTAGATGAGTTGAGCTGTCAAAATTGTTGTCAAAACAGCTGTCACAGTAAGCAGACTGTTTGACTTTTGGTGGTGATTAGAAGTAAGGCTTTCCTAAAAAGATTGTTGTTTCAGAAGAGCTGTCAAAGCAGGTACACCTGTTTGACATTTAAGGCTTTAGAAGCATATGATTTCCTAAAGAAATAGCTGTCAAAGTTGTTGTCAAAGTAAGCACATGTGCTTATGTGTATAACATAGCAAAGGATTTCCTAGAGGGATAACTGTCAGAATAGTCTAAGTAAACACATGTGTTTGCCATTTCAGTTCTAAGTACTTCGACATCCTAAACACTTATTTTTAAAACTCGAATTTGCTAAAAAAAAAACTTACTTTCTACCTTACAACTGTCACATAATCTGCAACAAAAGTTTGCAGTATGGGAATGTTATCAAACATGAAGAGACTACCTGACATCGAAATTGTATATATAGTTCGTGTTTTGGTTACCTTTTTCTTAAGAAAAAGCTAAGCATCATATGAAAAATCTTTCTTTCATTTTTGATGATTAATGTTGGATGTCTTTCCTCCTTCTAATGCCACGCTTTGTATTATGTTAGATTAGGTGGGTTAAAAGATCGATCAACCAACAAGGATCTCACTTGCACAGCTTAGAACGCCGCTTCGTTGTGATATATAAAGTGTGGTGATGCCTGGTATCACGAAAAACTTAAGTTTTTTATTCAAGTTTGAATACTCCTCCACCAAAACAACTATTTATTGAGAAAGAGCCATGGGCATGACAGGAAACATCTTTCTTCTATTTGTTTGAGGATGATTTTATCTGAGAATTTTCTTCAATCTTTTAAAGCCACGCTTTGTATTAGGTTAGAGGATCAGAGGAAGGATCTTCTAGGTCAAAAGGATCCCGCAGTAGCACAGCAGCTGGTCTTTAAGTAGCGTCTGCTCTGCTGTCGGAGTGAATAGTCACTTCCCTAAAGAAGGCTGCACTTCGGAGCTATGCGTTGTAATTGTAGACAGAGATGGGACCCTAGGATAGTTTACCGGCTCTTTAAAGTATCATCGGACTCGGCAGCTATACTTTCAGTGCTAGACAATGGCCGATATGTCCTTTAAAAACGGATTTAAAACTCTTGCCAACAGGTGCTACTTTGGACTGAATAGGCAAATGTGTGGTAAAATCCTCTCTCGACGAATTAAGACCAAATCTAATCATCATCTCCGTCCTGCTATATGGTGCAGAGGCATGGACGATGACAACATCTGATTGGAGCCGGCGTTAGGAGTTTTCGAGAGAAAAGTTCTGCGGAAGATTTATGGTCGATGGAATGATGAGCTGTTTGAGATATAGGGGCCATTGACATAGTTCAGCGAATTAAGGGACAGGGGCTAAGCTATGTCGTCCAAGTGGATGAAAACATTCCAGCTCTGATAGTATTAGGTTAGGTACCCGCCGGGAAAAGAAGAGGAAGACCTCCACTGTGTTGGAAAGCCCAGATGGAGACGGATCTGGCTACACCTGGAATCTCCAATTGGTGCTAAACTGCGAAAAGGAAGAACTACTGGCGTGCTGTTGTAAACTCGGCTATAACCGCATAAGCGGTGTCAACAAAGAAGAAGAAGTCTTTTAGTTTTCTAGATATCGATTTGAAAATTTGCACACGTCCGTTTTTTACCAACAGGTGCTACTTCCCACAAAAAAGCTGTTCAAAATTAAAAAAAACGCATTCTCCTGAGTTACAAGTGTTTATAACCCTTTACCGTAATCCAATCCAAGAACTGCATCGTAAAATAATCATTAGAAAAATAGCTATTAAAATTAAATGAGTGTAGAATTGAATAAATTTTTGATTCACTTACTTATACATACGTAGTCATCTGAGTACTTCTAACTCAAATATTTAGCTAAGCAAACAGTTTTAAATATTTCCAAAACACTTTCTACAACTCATAGCTGGAAGTCAAAAGTGTCGAAGTGTTGCCAAAGTCAGGCAAATAAGGAAAAAGGAAGTCGTCAAACATACGCAAACACACAAACAAACATTTTGTAGCTGAACATAGATGTCTGCTTATGTGGGCACCTGAATAACTAGAGTAAATACAAATGAGAATATATGCATCTAAGCCAATATGTGCTATGGTACACAGGGCAGTTGAGTAGTACAGATATTTGGGAGCACAACTAGAATGTGAAATACTACTGAAAAGAGAGCAGAATGTGGAGAGTATCAAACATTATTTGGCTGCAGCAGAGAAATGTAGAAGAAGTGGGCTTGTAAATGCTTAGTGACATATAAACTAATATCGATATGTATAGGTATTATATGAAGAAATATTAGTGTATATATGTATGTTATTTGTCATTTGGCAAAGCTGTCGGCCTTTGGTCTCTATTAAATAGCTGTCAATTTTGATATCAGCTGAAGGCCACAAAGCACACAGCACAAACACATGGCTATGATTTAAAAATACATTTATATGAAAATATTAGTACTGTGAACAGGGAATATTTAGTTTTCCACGAAGTCTATAACACCTGCAAATCAACATCGGAGACCCTATGCACTATATATAAATGATTAGCGTGACGAGCCGAGTCGATATAGAAGGGTCCTTCTCTCTGTATATTTGTTTTGCACTGGCTGCTTATTTGCCAGAACCACTGATATCGCGCAACAATAACATTAAGCTGTCATACAAACTGACCGATCAAAATCGAGAAAATGATATTTTTATACCCTTTTACGCTATAAGAAATGCATCTGTGTAGGGTAAGCTTCGTTGCAGCCAAATTTAACATTTGTTTTACATATATTTATATACTGTTTGTATAATAAATAGATGTATATTTATACAAAAAGCGAGGCTGAATAGTCAATAAACTAATTTTGCCTCTTCGATTAGTGCTAAAGTTAGCCAACAGCCTTTGGCAACTTAAATATAATGTGAAAATTAATACAATAAAAAATAACAACTGCGCTTCACAATAGATTTATTAGCAGCTAGAAGGCAAAACTTTTGCTAGCTCGATGCCGCCATTGTAGAACCTTCGATGCACATTAATGTACTTGCGCGAACACACACACATATATAAACATTTACATATTTACCGAAAATGCCTTGGTGTGGCATATAATGAAGCGGCTGGGTGCATACTGTTGCCATGTACGATTGCATAAACGGTTCCTGTTCATATTTTTTCTAAAATTGGTTGCAGTGATGTGTGTATGCCTGGCTAGAGGTTACGACTGTGATTTAATGTTGCATAATTGAGGGCGCGAAAATGTTTTAGCTGACTATTTTAGTACAAAAACGTATATATGTATATACTGTAAGATGTAGTAAAAACTTTAGCGAAACGAAATTATTTATTGAGAAATAATAATTATAATTTTTTTCTTGAAATTTAAACAAAGAATTAAATCTAAAATGAAATACGGAAAAAATTTATTATTAAAATTCAGATTTAAAAAGAGAAATACATTAACTTTGGCTGCATCGAAGTTCTATTTTCCTTCACAGCTGCGTTTTTATAGCTTAAAATGGTATAAAGATATCATTATCTCAATTTTGGTCAGCCAATTTGTATGGCAGCTATATGTTTTAACGATCCGATCTGAAAAATTTCTTCAGAGGTTGTAGCGATGCTTTGGATAATAATCTATGCGAAATTGGGCGAAGTTATCACTTTAAATAAAAATAATTTCCATACAAAGACTTAATTCCGATGTTACGTTTGTATGACAGCTATATGCTATAGTGGTCCGATATTGGCGATTCCGACAAATGAACAGCTTCTTGGAGAGAAAAGGTTGTCGGCAAAACTTCAGATCGATATCGCAAAAACTGAGGGGCTATTTCGCGGATACAGACAGACGACATTGCCAAATGGATGCAGATCGTCATTTATTTCTCAAATTATATCAAATTATCAATTATCAAATTATACTCAAACTCATTAAAGTAGTTCAGAAATCATGCGAATATTTTGTCGGAGAAATAAAAAAGGTTAAACAATATTGCCGAGTTCATGAATTTTGGAGGTATAAAAATTATTTTTGATTTTTTTTTTTGACAATTGTAAACAACACAGAAGTCTGAAAAGACAAGACCCACTAGACGTCTACTTCCGATTAAATTGAACCCAAACTTCTATAATTACACTTCTAACACAATTTCAATATAAGTTTAAAAACATTATGCGTCGATTTCATTTAACAAATTTTGTTATTTTCAATATAAGAAATATTCTAAAAAAATTATTTTTATTGAAAAAAATATAAATTTGTGTGATTTTAAATTTTCTGAAAATATAAAACAGATGTGCGACTTTAAAATTTTTTTTTTCATTTATATTTAAATATTTTATTTTATAATTTTATAATAAACACTTTTTTAGCGAGTTAATAGAATTTTTAATTTTTTTTTAATCTTGTTTCTTTATTTTTTCGTTTTATATTTCAATAATATTTAATTTTATTTAATACTTTCCACAAATATTTTAATATTATTATATGTAGGTATAAAAAAGTTCAAAACAAAAAAATGATTTTCATGCGTTATTTGTGTCACTGTTGCGCCACTGTACCAACTGGTCAGCAGCAATACATATGCAAACGACAAAGTTTATGTACAAATTGTGCCTACTTTCAGGCGCACGCACTTACGCAATGTGCCTACAACGGCCATAAAGTATTTTTTCTCTTTCCAATTGGCGCCTGCTCACTCCAATTGCGGCCAACAGCAAAAACACATACGCATACATACACATATTGATAACGATACATGCAAAATGCATATACCAATATACCAGCATAACGGTACATGCATACATAGGCACGCTTGCATATGCCCCACAGGGCGGCAGCAGCGGCAGTTGCAGCTGAAACAACAACAAAATATGTTCGTTTGTCGTTATGGGAGGGGGGAAGGAGAGCGACTGGCAGTTACGCATTGCACACGCATTACAAAAAGAGTAAAACAACAACAAGAGCAAGTACAATGAGTGCGAATATACAGCAAGGTATGAGAGCAAAAGCTATGGCAACAGCAATAACAACAAACATACATACGCATGTATGCCTATGTATGTATGTGTACGGACGTTGCCTACGCAATGCGTGCGCTCATATATGAGAGTATATACATGTACATACATATGTATGTAACTGTATGTGGCAATTTGGTCATAACGAGCATTCGACCAGCAGCTTTCGTTGCAGGTTGCATAAATGTCTCATTCCTGCTGAACTCGCCCCAACCAGAGCCGCAGGTGGCACATGTATAACCCACACTATAGTACCGTTACGCACTGCCTAACACACACACGCATTTATGTACCATTTTCTGCCCTCCACACACATACACACACACACAAATATGCCAGCTTACGTAGCGGCGCCTCAATTGACTTGATCGCCTACCTTGTGCCTCAGCAACCGGCCAGCTGACTTCTTTGGCAATTTTTGCGCCATCAGCTGGACGCTACAAGTAATATATGACTAAGCGCACTATACGCCACACTCAACAACAATGGCAACAACAACAAAAAATGATGTGGCATATAGTTGTGGGTGGGCGCCGGCAGTCAGCAGTTGCAACAATGACACTCAGACCTCAGCAGACAAGGGCCGAAGGAAGTTGCGTATTGCAAAGGTCGATGAGAAAATCGCGTAGAGCGGTGAAGGGGCGGTGGAAGAGTTGTAAAATTTTGCTTGATTCGATTTTTGTGCTAAAAGTTGCTCGTCGTTTGGTCATTTAGGCGTGCAATTGTGGCATACATGCACGAACACACGCACACTTATGTCTCCAGCACAGTTTCATTCCTACACATGTGTTAGCTACAACAACCATACATACATACGGCTAACAAGCACGCAGAAGAAAATAGGAAAAAGTTTTGGCGAGTGACATAAAACTATGCTTGCAATGTTAACTGAATGCCAGCGTCGACGTTGCAACTGCAAGTGACCCCAGTTATGGCCTGTATTGATTTTGAAATTGTGGGCAGATGACGATGATTTTTTTAGACTTTGCATACTTGTGTCTTCGGTAGGTTTAACGCTCTGTGCCAATCGCCCGAAGATGTTGCAGCATTTTAGGCACTGGCGTAAACGATGTTGCCAAATATTTACATTTAAAAAAAATTTACTCGGAAGTTTTCTTGGAGAAGTATAACAAAATTTTTTCGAATATGAAACAACAATAAAATAAGAAACTAGAATGTATTGCCTACAATTAGGAGCATTTATTTATTTTAGCGAAGTCGCGCACTCAAATCGGGTAGTGTTGGAAAATTTTTGTCTTTACTTTAAATATTTTAAACTACATTATCTGTCCACCATTCGATTGATTGCAGACATCAAGACTTTTAGGTAGATAGGATAGGTAAAGGAAGATCGATAAGAAAAAATGAAATCCAAAAACCAGAACTAACGGAGATAGAAGAATGTTAACTTAAGCAACTTTTGAGGATCTATACTATAAGTAGATTATAGCTTCAAATTGTCCAAGACGCATTGTAGCTGAACAAAGGTAGACTTACATTGTGCGTGCCAGTCGTGTCTTCTTTTCGCTAGGTGGCGCCAATTGGATATTCCAGGCGGATCCAGGTCCTTCTCCACCTGGTCTTTCCAACGGAGTGGAGGTCTTCCTCTTCCTCTGCTTCCCCCGGCAGGTACTGCGTCGAATACTTTCAGAGCCGGAGTGTTTTCGTCCATTTGGACAACATGACTACGCTGGCTAGCCGCTGTCTATTAATTCGCTGAACTATGTCAATGTCGTCGTATATCTCACACAGCTCATTGTAACATCGAATGCGATATTCGCCGTGGTCAACGCGTAAAGGACCATAAATCTTTCGCAGAACTATCTCTCGAAAACTCTTATACTTATAGAGTTTGGCTTTTGTTCGTCGAGAGAGGACTTTACTTTTCAATAGCCTACTCAGTCCGAAGTAGCACTTGTTAGCAAGAGTTATCCTGGTTCCTAAGTATACGAAACTATCTACAACTTCAAAGTTACGACTGTCAACAGTGAGGTGAGAGCCAAGTCGCGAGTGTGACGACTGTTTGTATTTGAGGTCGATGATATCAATATCATCAAAGGCAGCTCCTTTTCGTGCTGTCGAAAGCAGCTTTGAAACCAGCGAAGAGGTGGTGTGTGTCGATTCTCCTTTCACGGTCGGTTGTTGATTTGCCAGGTCTAAAGCCACACGGATAAGGTCCAGTCAGTTTGTTGACGGTGGGCTTTAATCTTTCACACAATATGCTCGATAGAACGTTATACGCGATGTCGAGGAGGCTTATCCCACGGTACATGGCGCAGATTGTGGGGTCTCTTTTTTTGGGTATTGAGCAGAGCACACTTAAATTCCAATCGTTGGGCATGCTTTCGTCCGACCATATTTTACAAAGAAGCTGATGCATACTCCTTATCAGCTCTTCACCACCGTGTTTGAATAGCTCGGCCGGCAATCCCGCCGCTTTGTTGTTCTGCAGGCGAGTAATTGATATTCGAACTTCTTCATGGTCGGGCAATGGAATGTCTGTTCCATTGTCATCGATTCTCTTCGCTGCGACATGGCACTCCTCGTCGTACCAGCTGTTCTTTTGTACATTGTGGACATTTACGCAAAATAAGGCAATGGAAGAATGATCGATCATACTTTAGAGACTTCGGAGTCTTCTTATGTCTTTAGTAGGTTAAAATAAGATCGGTATTCTCTGATCTCTGAAGAAGGACCTGGCTACGCTTGGAATTTCCAATTGACGCCAAACAGCGAAGAGGAAGAACGACTGGGGCGCTGCTGTAAACTCGGTTTTAACCGCGTAAGCGGTGTCTACGCCAATAACGAAGAAGACAAAATCATATATCCTTTCTCAAGGTACTAGTTGACAATTTTCAGCAGTATATAAAGCTATAGATTAAAGACTTCTGTGTATAAATAAATGAGCAAATTTTAAAGAAAAAGCATTTTAACAAAACAAGCAGATTAATACTGATGTTCGCTTGGGGAGAGAACTTGTAGATTCTTTCAAAAAACATGGCACAAAATCTCCAAACTTCCTTGCAAAATACGAATAAACTATCATAAGCGATGAGTGTATGGAATCTTAAAAAGGATCTATACCAAATATTCCTTAATATTTATGATAAATACAGATCGGCTCTTCAAGTACAACCTTATTTTCCTTTGAATAAACTGTGACCAAAATATCTTTTCGGTGATAAGACAAAGCCTTGATATCTTCAAAACCAAGCTTAGACAGATCTTGATGAAGGACAAGCATGGCAACCTTATAAAAAGTTTACCCATGGTCAAACAATGGGTTTGGGCGCTTCGAAATTAAACTTCAAAATACCGGCTTTCTTGAAAAAAATGTGACAACCCTATAAAGCAT
Source organism: Bactrocera zonata (assembly GCA_037783105.1). Taxonomy (NCBI): domain Eukaryota; kingdom Metazoa; phylum Arthropoda; class Insecta; order Diptera; family Tephritidae; genus Bactrocera; species Bactrocera zonata. Next base: position 147,788 of record JBAWJQ010003811.1, on the reverse strand, counting down.
ATAGACCGTGGTAAAATAATTGGATAATTCGTGTGAAAATTTAGGAAGGTGAAGCCAGGTGAAGGCCAGGAAGGTGAAGACTTTGTTGGTACAAAAACAAGACAAAAGTGTGTAGCCGTGCGGAAACAATGTGTTTGGGACCTTCGAAACTTAGCTAAGGTAAGTCTTCTATGGACTTTTTTGAAACAAGAGCTGGGGACACTATGAAGTAATCGTGGGAATATGATTATTTTGAGCCATTAGATAACTCGTGGGTGTTCTTAGAAAGGTGAAAACCATGCTTAGGTAAATTTTTTACTTAGAATCTTTAGATAAATCTTTCACGGACTTTTTTGAAAAGAAAAGGTGGCAACCTTATTAAGTAAGTCGATCACGGTAAAGTAATTGCTGTGAGCCATGATGCTATTCTTAGAACATTTTTTTACCTAGAATCTTTAGGCAAATCTTTTATCGATTTTTTTTTTTGGAAAAAAGGTGGTAACCCTATAAAGTAGTGAGTTCGAGGTCTTGTATGTATCAGAGGGCTTAAGGTATCCGATATTAAGCTTACAAAAATAGGTTGCGGACCTTTTTGAAACAAAATGTAGCAACCCTATAAAGTGTGTCGATGGCCTTCAAAACCATGCTTACAGCAATTCTTTACGATTTGTTTGGTAGAAATGCATACATGGTAACCCTATAAAAAAATATTCAAAAGAGTTGAAACCACGATGTTGATTGTTGATGTTGATGCCTTTGTTGTTAAACTAAGAAAAATAGGTTGCGGATTTTTCCGAAACAAAAGGTGGCAACCCCATAAAATGTGCCCACCGTGGTAAAATAACTAATAATAATGAGTTCGAGGCCTTCGAAACCAAAATTCATGTATTTTTTTACGACGTTACTAGAAGGAAAACGTCGCAACCTGAAAACAAACAACACAAAAAAATTAAACATTTGCTTTGAGGACTTCAAAACACAGCTATATTTAATATTCTATTATTATTATTAATTTTTTTTTTTTTTGCAGCCATGTGGCAACAATAATATTTAATATAAATTGTTGTTGTGTGGACAGAGGCATTTACATACCAATAACAAAACAACATCATCCAACATTTATGTTCGGCTTTCTTATTTGTGTGCAGCTATGTATATGTGCGGCTATGTGGCAGTCATCGAACGAGATTTTTGTGTGCTAACATTTTTGTGTGCTAACATTTTTGTGTGTTGCAGTTATTGTTGTTGTCATTGAAGTGACGCAACGACTTTCCGTTGTGGGCAGCATCAACGCTTCGAGTGCAGTGTACACATTGGCGCACATGTTGGGTACACTAGCATATTCCAACACACACACATATAAATCTACAAATCTACGTGATGACATCAAAGCTACTACTTTTACACGCGCATGCAAGTCCACCACATGGATGTAGTAGAAAAGCCATCACAGCATCATTTACCACCCACACACATATATACATACATATGTATATACATATGTATATGCATATGCATGCCGACCATATGAGTTAGTTCTAACAATCGCCAGCTAAAGCAGCAAGCGTGAGCGACCGCTTCGCGTGCGCTCGCGTTCGTTTATTGCCAATCGAACATTCAAAATTCAATACTGCACGAAAATCGTTACGCTTCGTTGCGAAATTTTTGTTGTTATTCTTATTTGTTGTTGCAGTTTCTTGTTGGTAACGTTATTGTTGGCCTATACAGCTGTTCGTACAATACTGCGACCACCTACCCCCCGCCCACAGTGCTTCTTCAAATGCTTTGCCATCAGTTGCAGGTGGCGTTCTTCGGCGTTGGCTTGTCAATGACGGCGCTGCCACCATTTCGTTATTTTTTTTTTGTATCTGTACGCGCTCAGCTCCATAACAAATTTGTATTGCATATGAATGCCACTTCTGCGTTTCGTATGAGGACAATAGCAAAGTAACCGACAGAGACAGCAATGACTGTGGCGCGCGCGTGGATATCGCCGTTGGTAATGATGATGACCTGGTACAGTGTGGCGATTTTGTTAAAAAATCGAGGAGATATTTCAATTTTCAAAATAAATAAATTTTTAATTAATTTTAACTTTGTGGTCAATTTGTCATAGGTTACTAAACATCGTAGAATCAAATTTAATGAAAAAATTATTAAATCGATTTTGATCGATTCAAGATCAAGCAGACAAAGTTCTATTAATCATATAACCAATCAAACAATCATCCGATGATGATATACTGAATTAGGTTAAAATAAGATGATCTCCTACTATATCAAAAAATAATAAGATGATCATATAATCAACCAGACAATGATCAGACGATCATATAATGAATTAGGTAAAGATCAGATAATCACATAACCAATTAGGTAAAAATGAAATGAAAATTATCAATTAGCTAAAGATCAGATCATCATATGACCAATCATCAATGATCAGATGATCATATAATCAATTAGGTTAAGATCAGATCATCATATGATCAATCATCAATGATCAGGTGATTAAATAATCAATTAGGTAAATATCAGATAACCCTAAATCAATTATGTAAAGATCAGATGATAACATAACCTAATGACCAGATGATCATATTGTATGATCAATCATAAATGATTAGATGATTTTGAGTATATAATTGATCAGACAATGATAGGATTACGGACTGACTGTTTTACGTCGAGATCTTAAATTGAAAACGCACAAAAACTGATTGTGCAAGAACTGTAACCTTTCGACCTTACCAAGCGATATCGCTTCGCTCTATGAAAATTTCAGCGATGAGGCCCGTTTCTGGTTCAATGGGTATGTAAACAAGCAAAATTGTCGCATTTGGGGCGAAGAGCAACCTAAAGAGATTCAAGAATTGCAATTCACTTATAAAAAACAATGGTTTGGTGTGATTTGCGAGCCAGTGGAATCATTGATCTTCACAAATAATGCCGGTGAGAATGTAACCGCCAATGGCGACCGTTATCGCGCCATGATAACCGACTATTTGATACCTGAAATTGAAGTTCGTGATCTTTGGTTTCATCAAGACACTTTAGACTACTATAGCTAATAGCTGCGATACAAACTGACGGATCTAAATCAAAATCTTTATAAACGATTTTTTTCGCTTTACGTAACCTTAATACGACTTGAAGGCTGTTTTTCTTCTATTTTTGACTATTTACCAAAAGCTTTTCATTCTTAAAGATTTTCAAATAATAAATTGCCTGCGCACAAAACACACTGTGCGCGCATTGCACGCACTCAATACAAAAATTCGATTCGATTGCTTGCTGCACGGCTATCCAGCGCTTATGTGCTGGACACACACACATGACCCCGAACCGCATCGCACTATGCTGCTCGTCGTTTCGTTGCGATTTTGCTGTGCTTCGAACATTTCAGCTATTCCTGCCACATCCGCACAGGCAGCCTTGCCGTACAAGCTACACTTTTGCGAATTACGTGCCCATGGTTATGGTTTCAATTCGATGCTTTGCCTAACGTTCGCTTCCTAACTGCATACAACTTCACTCGCAGTGCACAACAAATACTCGTGTCGACTCACATGTGCTTATACATATGCATACATACATATATATACTTCTTTGCATGTATGGTTATTAATATGCGTGTGTGTGTGTGTGTGTGTTTGTCATTGACGTGGCTTGTTTTGCATTTGAGGTAAGTTTTCCCCCAATTTCTACGTTTCTCCATTTCTACTTTTTTGCTTTTGATTTTTCTGTTTGTTTGGCATTCGCCTTTGTTGTGCGGCTCGCTCGTCGTCCTTCTCCGCCACTCCTTGCTTCTGTTGGCTCGGTGTGTTTGTGTTGTTGTTGGTTTTACTTTATTGTTTTATAGCTCGTTTTTCATCCTGTTACCCTTTAATGCCTATCATTCTATCCCAGCTATCTATTGGGTCCCATAGTGGTCGTCGCCGTCGTCGTAGTCGTCAGCGTTCACCTCGTTACGTGCAGTTTCCTTCAATTTGAATTTCTATGTTTCTTGTTTGATTCCGTTATTTGGAGCACACATATTCGCTGTTGTTATGATTTCTTTTTTCTCCTGTGGCTTGTTGCTGGTTGTTGTGACTCTGCAACATCCACACACACATTTTATAAGAAACAAAAAAATTACTAAAACGAAAGACAAATCTTGGCAAGCCATGCTCGGGTTTAGCTATTCTAATTTTGTTGTTGTTTTTTATGAACTTAAAAGTGCTTTATTGGAGTTAGTACATCTTAACAAGCAGACCACTTCAAAATCGATACACCTCTTGATTGGGGTTACTAATTGTTTTTCATGAACATTGTGCAACTTTAGTAGCAGATAAAGCTGTTAAAAGAGGTTATGTTTTTTGGGCGAAATATTGATTTCACAGATGACCGAAAGTTCAGGCTATTAGTGAAACCTGTTGAGGATTCCGCTACTATAGATGGAAATGTAGATGGAAAAAGTTTGGAGACCAATTTTCAGAGGAAAGCTATACATGAGATAAATAGATGAGGAATGTCCCACGACCTAAAGTCTATTGTGCCCTAAAAAACTATACATAAATTACTAAAATTTCTAACCGAATCCGAAAATACATTTTTTTTACTATGAGCAAAAAATAGTAAGACTTCGTTCATAATTTTGAAATTCCTAATTTATTCTTCAAAATCTATGTCGTACCACTCAAAGGGGATTATGACAAACAGTTGTTAAATTCAAATTTCGAAATAGTCTTTAATGCTCGTAACGATTCGTGTCTGATATGTTCAATAGATTCAAAACGGTTTCCCCGGAGCGGTCGCTTGAGTTTGGTGAATAGCCAGAAGCCACACGGAGCTAAGTTAGGCGGATACTGTGGTTGCAGCACGATATTGGCCAAACATTTGGCAAAAAACTCGGAAAAGCTTCAAAGAACTAAGCGACGGTACATTAATGTGGTGCAAAAACTAACAGCTGTCAGCCCATAATTCCGACTTCTCTTTACTAATAGCTTCACGCAAACACTCCAATAGTATTCTTTGTTGACAGTTAAGCCGGTAGGAAGGAATTCGCGGAATGCACCTCGATAATCGAAGAAAACTGTCAACATAACCTTGATTTTTGACTTGCTTTGACGTGGTGTTTTCGGCTTCGGCTCACCTTTGCCACGATATTCGGCCGATTGAAGGTGTTTCCGAGTTGTAAGCATAGATCGAAGACTCAGACATTTTCAAACTAGGTGTGAGGATATGATGACATTGTGATTGTTCTTGGAAATTTTTGTACCATCATTTTGACACGAATTTAGCGAGAGCCTAAATCATCTTAAGGCTTTCAACTTATAAGTTATTCTTCTTGAATTGAAATTGATGAGAAACGCATAACCATCAAATCAGAGTGCATTCACTTTCAATGGTTTCAATTTAAAAGGCGCTAAACTGGCACATTTTCGGGGACTGATATAAAAATGATACCATTCGGAGATGTGTTACAAAACTTTAACCCGATATGAACTGTACTGGTGGGTTGACAAATGTTGTCCACTAATTCTTAAGCCTTTCTCAGTGTTTTCTAACAAAAGCATCACATACAAGTAGCTTTTGCCATTCCTTTACGGTACAATAATTTCAGGAACATTTTATGCCGCTACGACAACTTTAAGATTTACAAGCTATACTAGAAAAGTATCCGCGGATTTGGTATGGAGTGTTCAGAACCGACCGCGTTTAGTAGTAGTTTAGAATAATAGTCAATATTATCTTTGTAACCTGTTTTGAACTGTCAAGATTCGATGACGATTGCGGCTTTAACTCCTAAACTACGTGGAGGTAGATGTTTACATATGGAAAATTGCATTGGAAGAGGCAACTAGAGAAGAAACTAGATTTAAGAATTAATTGATATAAATTGTTTGGTACTTAAGCATACTTTTTTAAAAGATAGACATCGAATCTGTTATTGAGATACATATGTATCCATATTCATCAATAGTAACCATTGCTAGGGTTAAAGTTGCACGAAGAGTAATATGAAAGAAATTGTGGAAAAAAGTAACTTTTCGAAGCTTTCTTTACTCAAGAGTTCAGATATATTATACCCAGCTGCCGCTGTCTAAATCCGCTCTTAGAACATTTTTTAATATTATGTGTCATAACTGGCATTGCCAAACCAACTAAAGAGTTGCTATCGAAGAATATGAATGAAATTACATTGCCTGAGACAGTCTCAACGCTACTGAAGCGAGCATTTGACATATCTTTTCCGAAAACATGGATCAGGTCTACTTTTCTGGCACCAATTAATCTACATTATCTTGGATAAAAACCACACAAACTGATCTTAAGCAAGTGTGTACAGAGATAAATTCATAGGAAGAAAGAAAGAGAGGCATATTGAGAGAGAGAGGTGAGAGATAGAGAGAAAGGTATTTGGTGATTGAGGAGAGAAAAGAGTGAAAGAGATAGTAATAGAAAGAAAGAAACAAAAGGAGATAGAGAAAGGGAGACAAACACAAAGAGAGAGCAGGATGAAGATTGAGGAAGAAAAAAAGAGGAGAACTGATCCTGAGCAAGTGATAAAAAGATAGATGCGTAGGAGAAAAGAAGGAGAGAGAAAGGGATATTGGGACAAAGGTGAGAGAGAAAGAGACATTTGGAGACCGAGGAGTGAGATTAAGAAAGATATAGAATGAGAAATAGGGAGAAAGAGATAAATGGAGAAAGAGAGAGGGAGACAGATACAAAAACAGTGTAAGACGGAAATTGAGAGAGATAAACGATGATAAAGGTGAAGAGATATAGAAAGTTTACTTTATTTTAGTTTAGACGAAGAGAAAGAAGAGAGAAATGGATATTGATAGAGCAAGGGGATAGGATAACACTAGGGGGGATGATAGAAAGAAATAGGGACAATAAAATCAAGGAAGAAATAGAGATAAAGACAGTAAGAGAGGTGGTTGTTACAAAGCTTTTCAAAAAATTTTGGTATACGAGTATAAGAAAGCTCTACGACTCTGACTCTTCCCCACGACAGTCGGGTCTACGTAACGGGAACGGACCCGGATTTTTTATTTGGTCAAGTACTGTCAACTCGGCACAATTCTGCAGTTACAACAACAGCAACAACAACAACAACAAAAACAACAGCTGAAACTGAGAATAAGATATATGACTCACACATATCTGTGATAAATCAGCTATAAAATTACGCGAACAAGCAAGACAAATTACCTCCCTTCAGTGATGTCAAGCAGTAAAAAAAAAACCTCGCTCACACGACTCCCTTACACTACTATGAGCTCAAAGTGAGACGCGCACAAAAACAGGTAAAGTACAAGTAACTAATAATAAGTAAAGCAGCCACTAACAAATTGAAGTCTTTGTGGCTACACGAAAATTTCCGCCTAACATCCGGTCAAACTACCGGCTAACTAAGAGTCAACGAAGAACGAATATCCAATGAACGCCAGCAGGGGTAGACACATAGCAAAGCGCTGCTTAAACGCATTATGTTTGAACTTTTCGTTTGCTTGTTACGGACAAATATGAGCTGGAAATAAGCAAGCGAAAAAAAGGAAAAATCAAACATCGGAAGTTTTAGATAGTTGCGGTAGTTGTTGGTGTAATTTCGTCTACACAAAGTATAATGCAAGTAGGTAGACTACCGCTATATAAGTGAGAATATTACTTAGTTGGGAAATGTGGTTAGCTTAGGCGTGCGTTGTCGGCTATAAGTAGATAGCTGCTACTATAACTATACATGAGCGGTAAGTAGCAGAGGAAAGGACGCAGCACTGGGGAGAAAAATGGCGAAAAATAAAAGAAGAAGCAACGCTCTTTTGGGGAAGACAGGAAACTGGGCGAACGCAAATGCAAAAATCGAATTAACTGCAGCCGAAACCAGAGTGTAGTGCAGTTGAAGTGCTGCTTGGGCACATGAGAAGACAATGGCAAGCGAGCTAACGGTGTATGTATGTCGAGATACTGTATATGCGGTAGTCTGCTCAGTTGTATGGTAGTTTTGTTGCTTATCTTCTAGCAAGCAAGTTCGAACTATCAGCGAGACGTTACCAACTACAACGACGACCACGACGATGGCGACTTTGACACCGAGGAGGCGGACAAACAGCATTGCAGTAATACACAACAACAGCGAGTAGAAGAACAAGTAAAAGGACATTACTCGTAGGAGCATCACGATAAGGTTGCGCGCATTGCCGTTCTAGCGCATACCAAGCGGCTAGATAAAGGTGGTATGGCGGACACTTGAATTGCCTTGCTTATATGCGAGTATGCGGCTCGCCTTGGTTTATGGCGTACGGCCTACGCGTCCCAGAATGTCTGGTTGACTTGTGCCTGCCATCTATTTAGCCGGAGTTGGAGCTGTAGTTGCTGTTGCTATTGCCATTACTGTTATGTGCCTCGCTTTGCTGCTCATGGTGGTAGGTCAACGATGCATAATGGCATCCAATTGGAAATGGCGCGTGTGTGCGTTGATTCCATGCGTGCGTACTGCGTACGGCATTGCTTGGCTGGGAAAAATGTTAGAAAACATATGGATAAAAACAAGCCACACACACAAAGCAAAGCAAAGCACTTGCAAAGGAAGCGTACGCAAGGTAGAGGAGCTATGTATTGAAAGGTTTCAAGTAGAAATTTACGCAATTGGAAAAACGCACGCACAGGAAGACTTAGGCATACACAATTACGGCATATATACACATGCTCACTGGCGTGTACACAAGTGCACGCAAATACTCAAGAAATAAAACGGCAGAAATTGCAGCAAATATCAATGCTCTTCAGTAGCGTGGCGTAAGAATCGTGCAACAACAAATACTGCGTGTAAGTAGAGTTACCACATGGTGGAATAATTGAAAGAAAGAGTGTTTTAAAAATTCAAAGAAGAACATTAAAATGAAAAACAATAACATTAAATTATAAAATATTAATTTTTAATTAAAATTTTTTTTAATTTTTAGCCAAAAAATAAAATTTAATTTTGACTTAAAAGAAATTTAAATATTTAACGGAAAAAAGTTAAAAAATTTTAATTTTAAATTTAAAATTTTTTTAGATTTTTAACAAATTTAATTTTTAATTAAAGGAAAAAATAAAAACTAAATTTTTAAATAAGAAAATTAAAATACTAAATTTTCAAATCAAATTTTTAATCAAACAAAAAACATTCCAAATTTTTCATTTAAAAAAATTTTTAATAAAAATCTAAATTTTTAATGAATTATTAAAATTATAAATTTTTAATTAAAACAAAACCAAATAAAAATCCAAATTTTGAATACAAAAAAATACATACTTTCATAAAATTTTATTAAAAAAATTACAACCATTTTTCTTATATATTGAAAATAGAAATGTATAGTATAGTATACTAAAAATCTGAAATAAAAAAAATAAAAATTAATATTTTTTAAATGTCTTATTGTAATTCAAATTTTTCCTATGAGGCTATGGAGGCTAATTTTTTAACTTAAAACAAAGATTTTTTATTACAACAAATATTTTATTAACACATTTAGTTTTATTAAAATATACACATATGTATGTATGTACATATGTATATCTTTAGCTTGCTTATTTTTAATTAAAACAAGAAAAAACGTTAACTTCGGTTGCACCGAAGCTAAATACCCTTCACAGGTGCAGTTCTGTTAATAACTATGTGTCCAGTTTGTATGGAAGCTATATGCTATAGTAACCCGTTCTGAACAAGTTTTTTAGAGATTACATTGTTACCTTAAAAAATAATCTATACCAAATTTCGTGAATATATCTTGTCAAATGTGAAAGTTGTCCATACAAGAACTTGATTCCGGTGATTCAGTTTGTATGGCGGCGATATATGTTATAGTGGTCCGATATCGGCAGTTCCGACAGATGAGCAGCTTCTTGATGAGAAAAATGACGTTTACAAAATTTCAGAACGATATCTTAAAAACTGAGAGACTAGTTCGTATATATGCAGACAGACAGACGGACATGGCTAAATCGACTCAGCTCAACATACTGATCATTTATATATCTACTTTATAGTCTCCGACGCTTCTTTCTAGGTGTTAAAAACTTCGTGACAAACTTAATATACCATGTTCAGGATATAAAATTAAAAAAAAAAACAAGTACTTCTTACTGAAATGATAATAAAAATCTCAAAATTCAAAAATCTATTATTTTAATACTGAAAATATAAAGATATATATATTTAATATATGTATTTAACATAACAAAAAAAATTCAAACAAATAAAATTTTTTTATTTCCTAAGAGATATGCATACATATGTATGTATGTACATACATCTTCTTATAGAGTTTGATTTTTGGTCGTCGATTTTTTAATTAAAAGCAAATCTTTTTAATAAATCGAAACTATTGTTTTGGAATTTTAATCAATTAACAATTCTTTTTTCCCTAAATTTAATTAATAGGAATTAAAATAAAATAAAAAAAACTAAATAATAAAAAAATAATTATTATTATTTAAAAAACAAAAAATAATATTCAATATTCATTTGCATCAAATTGGTTTAATTATTTAAAATATACACCATTTCATTGCTGACTTTTAACTTAAAAAATTTAATTTGATTATTTTATTATTAACTTTATTGCTTTTTCGACATTGCATATTATGTTTTTTATAAAAACAATTATACATTTTGTTTTGTCCATTGTTAATTAAAAATATTTTAATCTAACTTATAATTTTTTGATTAATAAATCCATTATTTAAAGCGTTTTTTTATTATCAAAACAAGTTTTTTGAATTTGTTTATTTAAAAAATTTTTTTTTCATTTTGAATTGATTATTTAAATTTTTTGTTTAATTAGCACATTATATTTAGTAGGCTTAGCTATATCCGTCCGTATACACATACATATGTACATGTCTGAAAATTAAACTGAACGATCAAATTTATGACTTGTACGGAAAAGTTTTTTATTTAACATTTAAATTTTTAAGATCGGAACACTACCATATACCGTATAGGTTACACAGGTTAGGTTAATCTGGTAGGCCAATAGGAACGCATAGACCAGTTTTGGTGTTTTGCGATACCAGATGTAGTTCAGTTCCTATACCATATAGCTACCATGCAAACTGAATTATCAAAATAAAGTTTTTATATGGAAAATGTTTCTATCTATGAAGGGTATTTTTAACGTTTTTAATAAAAATATTTGAGTTATTTTATTTATGGAAAAACTTAAATATGATTTAAGATATATTAAGTCAGTGCCTAAAGGCTGTCTTACGCGACGTGGCAACTCTATTAGTACGCACAAGGAAAGGAGTAAATTGAACTAAAACGTATCGGTCCGAGCAGGAGCCACGCTACGCTTTGCTGCGCTGCGATAGGGAGAATCAAATGAGCTGCAGTTTTGCAAAAAAAAAACAGCGCCCAGCAGCAGTAAACGTGGAAAATGCACGCAATAGAATGATTTTTCATTCAATTTGCACACATACAAGGGCAAGCACGAGCATAAAAATAGAAATGAAATACAAACGGGTATGGATTTACGTATGTATGTATGTATGCAAGTGTGTATGGGCAGTTTTTACTTTCACGCAATGCGTTTGGAAAAGCGAGAAGGTGTTGTTGGCGGTGTTGGTGAGCAGATGGTGGTGTCATCAATATTCCAATACGGGATAGTTGCGGCAGCTTTATGATTTTTAAAGTCATATGAACACAATAAAAACAGCACGGAGTTGCAACCCCCAAGCAGATATGACGCATAAATAAGTATATGTATGTATGTATGTTTACATATAAAAATATATGTACATATACATATGTATATATAAAACTGTGTGCTGTGATATATGCAAATGAGAAATTCTAGTTTGGGACACGCGGAAATTTGTATATTTGTATGTGTAAATTTTCCCTTTACGTAATTAAAAGCGCTATGGAAATGATGAAAATTCTAGAAAAAAAATCTCGAATGCATATTTATGAATTCGACAAATGCTCCTAAGCCATATACTATGTACTTACATATAGCATTAAGTCAGACAAATTAGCCAAGTCGGGGTTGATTGAATGGGTGCGCACTTCGCCAAAGTGGACTCGGTCTGCTAATAAAACTTTCAATATTGCACATGGCTACAGGGAGTATATGTTTGCAAGCACAATATGCCTGCAATGTAACAAATTTTTTGCATTATATTATTTTTTTTTGTTTTTTTTTTGTCACACGGACAAAGTGCGTAAATGGCAAATAATCTGTATTCGATTGAGGGTTGTGCTTTGTTTTGTAACCAGTATAGGCTGCAATTACTGGTTTTTTATAAGTAAAAAGATGGTTTTGTTGAATTATTTTATTTTGATATGATTAAGTGGATTATATTTAAGGTAGTTGGCTTTTACAATAGAAAATATATTGTTAATTTTTGGTACATCGATTTGAAATTTTGCTGACGTTCTTTTTCCCCAAGAAGCTGCTCATTTGTCCGAACCGTACAGAATCAGACCATACAAAGTGTATGATCAAAAACAAGTTCTTGTATGGAAAACTTTTTCATTGAAGGAAATATCTTCACGAAATTCCGCATGAATTGGTATTCAAAGCAACGGTATAATCTCTGTTGTTTAAATCAGGCATATAGCTGCTATGCAAACTGAACGATCCGAAACAACTTCTTGTATGAAAATTTTTTCATTTGACGAGATTTCTTCACGAAATTTCGCATCAATTGTTATTCAAAGCAACGCTACATTTCCAAATAAATTGTTCAAATCGAACAACTGTTCGATATACATACATATGTATGTACATAGCTGCCATACAAACAGTTGAGCCGAAATCAATATTTTGTATGAAAACCTTTTTTATTTGGCGGGCTACCTTCAAGAAACCTGTAACAGATTATTTTCTGAAGCAATAGCTGTCATACAAATTTAATGACCAAAATCTCTTGTAAGGAAATTTGTTTATTCGACAAGATATATTTAACAAATTTTGCATGCATTATTATTCCAGAAAACGTTATAATCTCCGAAGAAATTGTCCAGATCGGACTACTACACGATATAACTGCCGTACAAACTAACCGAGGACAATCAAGTTCTTATATGAAACACTTTTTTATTTGACAAGATATCTAAATTATTAGGTTATTAAAAAGTGAGTATACGATTAGGTACAAAAACAACTTTCAAATAATATTAATATGCTAATAATAATAATTAATTAATTAATCTAATTTTTTTTCAGCATTAGATATTTGTAAATTATCTTAAGTTACCTATACAAAATATTTTAATAGAAAAAATATCTAGACTTTGTCGAAGAAAATTTTTATATAAGTTCGAAATTATGATTGGTCAGTGCAGAAGTCTTTAAATTAGTAAAAAGTTAAAAATAGGAAAGGAATATTTTCATCTACTTTACAAAAAAATACTAAAAGAAGTTTAACGACTTTTTTATAAACTAACATTTCTTAACCATTTTAAGAATTTTCAATTAAAAAATAATAATTCGCTTAGATAAACCTAAAACAAAAATAATAATTTTTGAAGTAAATTTTTAAGTTACGTAGACCTGAAGTTAATACAAAAGTTGTAAATCTATGATATACCCACAACTTTGCCAAATAACTTTTTCCCCTAGAACTCGTAGTTTTGTCGGGAATCGAGATAAACCGTTTGTAACTTTTAAAAATTCAACCACGCACCTCTCTTTCCTCTTCCCGACCACAGATTTACCGCAAATTATTTCTCCTTTAATTTTTGTAATTTTACCTTTATTTGACAATGGATTCCTTGCTATTATGATTTTTTGGTTATCAAAAGTTATCTACCTTGGTCTATACTTAACAACCAAAAATACTAGAAATCGCATCTTTACTATCCAACTCGAATTGAATACAGATATGGCATAAAGTTGATATTAATTCATATCGGATCTGAAAACAAAATCAGCCAACCAACGAAAAACCTCAGAAAATTTATAGCGAATTAATTGTATAATATACTGGAAATTTGCTTCTACAATTTAACATTTCCAAATACTTTTAAAACAATATAACACCTCGGTAGCAGTTTTTCAAATTGTTGTACGTTTATGAAAAATTTAAATTTGTTTTTTAAGATTGACTTGGCCTCCGTATTATTTCAATTATATTGCAGAATGCAACGGATAAAATTTTTTTTCTTTGAATTATTGAGGGGTATCATAAAATTATAACGATCCGAAAACATAGCGTTGAGAATTGTAATTGCGTAAATTCATTTTTGTATTTAATACAAAAAAATGTTTAAGCAAGTGTAAAAATTTATGATTTTACGATGATTTATGGCAAGTTATAAGCCCACTAATTATATGTATGTACAAGCAGTTATAAGAAATCACACATGTATAACATAATATATCTCCTATTGACGACCACACAAAATTTTAAAAGTTGTTTATTAAACAACTACAAGTACATTTGTTAATTTAGTTTAATATTATAAACAAGTAGAAAAATTCGTCTGCACATATTAATTTTACATTTAAAAATGTTCCATTCCTGTTTCATTTCAGCACACACATATTTAGTTTAATAAATATTTTAAATTTTATATATGAATCCATTTCAAACTAATTTTTTGCACATAAACTACATTTCTTTAAAATATTTGTTATAAAACGTTTTTTTTTTTCATAATTACTCACCTGCACCATTTTTGTATACTTTTACACGTCAAAAATTACGATAAACAGGTGAATATGTGTTATTAATTAATATCTTGTTATTGAGCCGTCCCAATGTCTCCACAAATTGCTAAGGAAATTCAATTTCTTGGCGGTTCCAACTTAAAATTTGTTGTGTTCGGCGAACAGCACGTGTTTTATGTTTTGTTTTTATACTTGCTCGTATTTATTTAATTGCCATTCATATAAAATGCACTTTTTTGTTTATCTCCTTCCTATCTTTCTTCTTGTCAGCACATAAGCACACGCACATATACAACACCTTTCGATTTCAAGTTGCGCCGTTTACGTTCGACTATGAAGCAGCACGCGTTTCTTACAAGAATATTTGCAGAAGTTTAACTGAATGTCTTGTCACTCGACGATTTGTTTTTAACACAACAATAAATACTTTTTATATTAATAAACAAGGCGTTCTGATAATTTATGTAATTAATTTTAAAACTTTATTTTAGTTATCGGAATATTAGACATTATTTTGTGCAATGGATTTGTAAAAGAACCGTATCTTCCGCTATTCGCTAAAAATTGCAACAACTCGTGCGCTCACGTCAAACACCGAATGAAGACAAAACAGAAACGGCAAAGAATTGCATTCATCGCACAAACAGGGTTGTATGAGACCGGATAAGCAGAGCGCATGTGCTATTCAAGTGGTTGAGTGGTGGTTGTGAGCATGGATGGATGTAAATGGCAAAGAAGAGAAAAAAATTATTTCTTTTTAAATACAATAACAAATTCATATTATTATTTTTAATACACTTAATTGCTTATTTATTGTAATTACTTTATAGCATATGCGATAAAAACATACACGGTTTGGGGTATATAATGTGAGACAGATGGGAGTATGGATGTAAATAAGCAGCAGAGGAAAGTTTTTGAGGTTAAAAAATATTTAATAAATATATAAATTAAGTTCGACTGTGAAGCAGCACTCGTTTTTTATAAACATTAATATATACATTTAAAAAATAAAATTCTTGATAAATTTTTAAAGATAATACAATTTAACAAAAATAAATTAAGAAACTAAGTAAAAAATCAGTGTTGAACTAATATTTGATTTAACTTTTTCTTTAGTAATTGCGTAAATTTTTTTCTATTTCTTTTTTGGAATTTTTGATCCGGGTTAAACATTTATTTTTTATTTTGTGATATTTAGCTCGGCTAATTTAAGTTTTAATTTTTAATATCAAATACTGTATTGAAAAAAAAATTCTACCCCATACGGGATTGAACACAATTTAGATTTAATTTTTAACACCAAGTACAAGATTGAAAAATATTTAAAAAAAAGTTGATATGTAAAAAAGTCTTTACTCTCAAGAAGAAACATATAATCACAAAAACGGGATATAAGAATGAAAAATTACGGAAAAAAATCATTTGGAGTTTATAGTTAAAAAAAAAATTGTTTTAAATTTGAATTTGTGATCTTTGGAAAAGAACATATATTTCAGACAAATGTAAATTTTGTATTTTTTATTCCTCTTCTTCCAGTTTATAATTTGGAAAATACATTTATTTTGAATAAATTATCAAAAAAAGCAAATATATACTTTATTTGTTAAAATATTTACTTATTGTTTGGGCTTAAAAATTAAGTTTTAATTTTTAAGTTTTTATAAAAAAAAGTTTTGAGTTCTCAAACAATGATCAAATGTAACTATTAGTAAATAATAATTTTTTGTTTGAAAACCTTTAGTGTTTAAAATATTTATTAAGTTTTAATTTTTAAGTTCTTAAAAAAAAATATTGAGTTCTCAAACAATGATCCAATACAATTATTAGTAAAACATAAGTTTTTCTTTGAAAAGTAACACAGCAACCCTTATTATGAACAGTTTGACGGACACTGTTGCGATTGCAACGATCAGCTGTTTCAGTAACAAATCTCCAATTTCACATTTGTTAACATCTAATTGTTTTTCGGGTTTTCTTTTAAAAATTGCAGTCAGTTTCTTTGAAAATTAAAACAAAAAATTAAACTACCAGCGCCATGTCGGATAACGAATACGAGCGCTTTGAAATAACAGATTACGATTTGGACAATGAGTTCAATCCCGGCCGCCGGCGGAATCTGTCGAAAAATCAACAAATTTATGGTAAAATTATATAGAACGTTCTGATCCAAAACTTTAAAACATTACTTTGTAAAAATATAATCACCTTTTAGGCATTTGGGCCGATGACAGTGACAATGATAGCGCAGAAGAGTCCAGCCGTCGTGGACGACGTGGCCGTGCCGGTCTTGGTGGCGGCGGCGGCGGTGGTAGCAAATCAAAAGATTACACAGCACCAGTCAGTTTTGTTGCCGGTGGCATACAACAAGCGGGCAAGAAAAATAAAAAAGCTGAGAAAGATACTGCTGAACAGCAAATAACCGATGAGGAAAGTGATGAAGCAAATGCGCGTCCTGCTTTTGGGCGCAAGCCAAAACAAGTGGAGGCTGCTGATGGTGATACTAGTGATTCAGCAACTACTTCGGATGATGATGAACGCTCACAAAAGCAGCGCGCTGAAGTTGGCAGACAACAGCGTAGTAATAATGCGCGGCAAATGGGAAATCCAAATGTTGGCGCTTGGGAGCAGCATACACGCGGTATTGGCGCTAAATTGCTGCTGCAAATGGGTTATAAACCGGGTAAAGGTTTGGGCAAAGATCTGCAGGGCATATCACAACCTGTGCAGGCACATGTGCGTAAAGGACGTGGTGCAATTGGCGCGTACGGACCAGAGGCGGCAGCCAGTGTGGGTGGTAAAGGGGTGAGCCTGGTTTTTGTGTCTTGATAAGTAAGAATTCGACATTATATTTATATTATTTATTTGTATAGCCTGTGGTAAAAGAAGATGAAGACGTGCGCGAAGCAAAAGAGTTCAAAGAGAAGCTTAATAAATGGAAAAAGAGCGGTGACACACGTCAAGACAAAAGCAAACGTTATTATTATCGCTCCGTGGAAGAGGTGATTGAGAAGGGCAAAAAAGGGAATTTTATGTTATCAGAAAAAATAAGGTAATTTGTGAGCAATTTACAAATATAGACGATTTTTTAAATATATACAATTTTTTTTTGCAGCAAAAAGATTGGAAATGTCCCCGTCATTGACATGACTGGACCTGAGAAGCGTGTGCTCAGTGGCTATCATGCGCTGGGACAAGCAAAAGTTGCCGATGAAGAACTCTACGACCTGGAACAAGCTGTCGCTAGCAGTAGCATTACCGCCAAGAAAGGCAGCACATTTGCCTTGCCCGAATTGATGCACAATCTACAGCTGATCGTAAATATGTGTGAACAGGATATAATTGCGCTCGATAAGGCAGAGCGGGAGGCAACTGATCGGCAGGAAGCACTAGAGCATGAACGCAAAAATCTCGATGAAATCGTACACCTGGAGAAAAACCACATAGACACGCTCGAACAAGCGCTAAAACTTGTCGAGGAACTAACAACTAGCAATGATATGACACTACAGCGCGCAGAGCAAATTTTCGTCACGCTACAGCACGATTACGCTGCCGAGTACAAAGAATTCGCTTTGGGAGATTTAGCAGCGGGTGTTATTGCGCCGCTCGTGAAGATTACGTTGGAGAATTGGAAGCCCATCGAACAGCCCACACAACATGTGGAACTCATTAAGAAGTGGCGTGGCATATTGGAGTCAAATGCAGAACCACAAAATGAGTCGCGTAACATTTTCGATCCGTACTCATCACTCGTCTGGGCTGGCGTTATACCGAGTTTCCGCGCATGCGCCGCCTCCTGGAATCCAAAATTGCATCAACCCATGGCTGCGCTACTCGACTGTTGGGCGCCACTGTTTCCCACTTGGATACTTGACTCGGTGCTCGAGCAGTTGGTGTTGCCGCAACTCAGTAACGGTGTGCGCGATTGGGATCCGCTCACCGATACCGTGCCCATACACATTTGGATACTCCCCTGGAACAATATACTCGGCCATAAGATGGAGGAATTCATCTTTCCAACCATACGCGAAAAATTGGCCGCTGCTCTACAAGCGTGGATGCCACAAGATCGTTCCGCACGCGCCATGCTCACACCATGGAAGGGCGCTTTCAATGAGGTAGAAATGCAACGCTTCCTCTCGCAACACATTATACCCAAACTGCAATTGGTACTCAACGAGTTCATTATAAATCCATTGCAACAACAGCTGGAACTCTGGAATCAAGTATGGGAGTGGCATGAACTTGTGCCCACGCCACAAATGGCGCAATTACTCGATAAATATTTCTTTCCCAAATGGATGCAAGTGTTGGTGTTGTGGCTAAATCAATCGCCTGACTATGCGGAAATCTCACGCTGGTATACCGGCTGGAAGAGCATGTTTTCCGAGGAGATCTTACGTGAACCCGCCATAAAGGAACATTTGCGTCGCGCGCTTGAAATGATGCATCGCGCTACCGACGTTCTAGCCCCGCCCACATTATCGTCTATACCAACACCCATATTGACGTCGACGCCACCGCCGCCTCCACCACCTGCAATGTTGGATATGCAGATGGTGCCACCGGCGCAATTGGAGTTCAAAGAGTTGGTCTCGCAGAAGTGCGCCGAACGCGGCATACTCTTTGCGCCGCTGCCAGGTCGTAGGGAGTTGGGCAAGCAGGTGGGTTGCTTTTTTTATTGTTGTTGCATGCATATAATAATACTCTCGTTTTGCAGGTTTACCGTGTGGGCAAGCTGTACTGTTACATAGATCGCAATGTTTGTATGCTCAGCGATGCCAGCATGAAAAACTGGCTGCCCACATCTGTGCAACAGCTGTTAGATCATGCCTTGTCTGCTTAGTAAGCGATTACAGGGCGCGAAAAATATCAATTAATTGTAATTTTAGACTTTACTCTAACTGTATTCAATAAATAATTTGGCTATTATCGAGAAACTACGAAAAAAATATGGAAAAAGATTTAATAGTTACTTATACAGAAATACTTGTAAGAACTTTCCTAGTTATCAAGAGGGCCGTAACAACGTACGGCTGGATACTATTTTTGGAGCTCTTAATAAGTTTGTAGGTCGAAGCTAATCTCAAGCATATCAATTATGGACGGAAAGTAATAGGTACACCTAGCAAAGTAGTGTTCTTTCTCTTTTTTTCTAGTGGTGAACGACCTTTTAAAGAAACTTGGAGAACCAGGCTGCCAGGTGTATGAATATTTTTTGAACATTGTTTTATTCCCTGAATTCCGTATGAAATCTATCTTGTGAGGATGTCTGAAAATTTCAAACCGATCGTTAGCCTTTTCGCAGAAGTTCTCCTCATAGACTCTGTAAACAGCGTTTCGAGAAAGTTTTGGAACCCAACTCCTTAATACTCTAGTGACGATAGAATTGGGTTCCCACTCGCTTTTGTTTGAATATGCCGTTACATTTTTCGAAACTAAAAAAAAGCTATAGTTATCGCAAGACGACAGCTTTACCACACGGTACACAAAATCACAACGGATAAAATCAATGCCCTGAAATGCAAGGCATTTTCTGCACAAATTGGCAGTGTGGAATGGGCATACTAACCATCTTCGTAGGGTTCGAGGCCCAACCAAAAACTCTGCCATACTTTGGGTCCGGCTCCCGGTTGCAATGCAACTCCACATTCAACTGATAAATTGAACTTCTTCCTGCATTCTCGTTTTAACCACAACCAATACGATACTTCCAGTCCGCATGAGCAGGTTGGAGTGAATTCAAGGGCTCCTATTCGCCGTGGTTTTAGAATTAAGTTTCGGGTCAGATCTCCTAGCCGAAACTACTACTAGTTAAGCTTCCATACTTCTCTCGACTTGTGACCTGGGGTTGGTTTCACATTACATGCACACACAATTCACACAATAAGCTAACCTTAATACCCAGTTAAACGCCTTTGCCGCCTAAACAATTCACCCGCAAATTACCCTAACTGTTCGGCATTCCGACTAGTGGAGATCACACCACTAACATCTAAAAGTCCATCTGTCCAGCTAATCCCCATACCAACCAGATCCCTAATGTCCGAGCAAACAGAAAACCCAGACTTCAGAGTTTGTCTGAAGAAACCTAACGTCCCTTATTTACTCGTAAGTCATCAGACCTTTAGGATTATTGTCGTAACGGTCTTGCTACCTACACCTGACCCTATTATCTAGAAGCCTCTTGCTGCCTAGATACTTATCCCTCCACGTCATTATCGAAAATCCAATCATTTCGCAGGTATGACACACTCATGCCCCTTCTTAGCCTGAATGTAATAACACGTTGTAAGACAATCAGGTTGAAGGATTGTAATTCGTCTGAGGAATGTATTCAACTCAGTCGCCTTCCCCAAGAAGTATGAAGCTTATACAGCTAGATAATATCTCTATTAAGTCCGTCAGTAAAACGGTATCGGTGAGCGAAACAAGTCCGTTTCCAGAGATTTTAAGAACGGTAATGTCCTTAATGATTGTAAGCAGCTCATTCACCTTTCCCTATAAATATGTATGTAGTAATTGCATAAGAGATCTCTGTGGATAAACTTGCAATGGGTTCCTCGGCATAGCGATATCCTTGGTAACTGTGAAGCATATGAACTAGCCAGAATAGGCACCAGCCTACAATTAGAAGCCGAAAAAGAGTGTATTTATATGCTTCTGGCCACTTGTAGATATTTAATCGGCGAACATATTACGTATAAATTTATCTGAGTCTCGGTGGAGTCAATCTCTGACCAAACATGGCATGATTGAATATAGGCCGCTCAGGCCGCCTATTACAATTCAAAAGGAATGACATAAGAGCTCTTCCAGGCGTGCTAACAAATCTCTGTCTTATCGGAAGGGATGTAATGACTATTTTTGCAGATGCCAGGAGATATAAGAAGAGTAGACTACAGAACACCTTTTATGCGAATATAAAGCTTTGTTTAGAAAAAGAATTGCAATCATCGAACGCTGGTTTCTTGGCGGGGTTGCAAAACTTTTTGTTCTTAATGATGAAGTTCATCAGAAGCACGGTGTGATACGGAAAGGAGACAATAGAGCGAAGCGTCGTCAGACAGCGGGTTATTGCAGATAATTGCTGCAAACGTGGTCAAACATTAGAGGTCTGCCTTGGAATTTATACGATCCGCAAAACATACTACAAAATCTTATAACTAGGGCTCATCCGCTTAAGCTTCTCTTTCTCCCTCTGTTGCATTTCTTAAATTATACCCGAACTCAACTCCTCTCCGCTACAAGGCTTTATTTTACCTCAATCAACGAAGAAAACGCAATTTAAATAACTTCTGTACGTCATCGAATAGTTTATCAATGAATCTACGTCACACAACAACACTTGAAATAAAGTCTCACAGAAACAAGCTACTACAGTTATGTACTTATCTTGACACTAATTACACCAATTTTCATGTTTTTATACACAACCTAAGTGGTCTTTCTACAAGCTATTTCTGTCGGTATATTTTGATTGATGAGTTTTTAATATCCCGGAAGGTAAACAAGAGCATAAACTATTAGTATTTAAGTTATTGACTTTATTCGCATACTTTTAAGATAAGCTGTATGTAATATGGCAATTTAAAAAACCCTTTAATTCGTTAAGATGATCATAGCTGGAAACCACGAAAATCAAAACGTTATTTCCCTTCTGTACTTATAGTGTCGGAGAAAGCTTTCTACTGTTCGCTGTTAAGCGAGACCTTGATCACCTATGAGGCGATCACTAAATGCACGGACTTCTGTGCACAGACTCTATCATGGGAACCGTAGCAGCTATCGAAAAGTGGCAACAAAAAGTTAAAAGGCCTCCCATACTCTTGTAATCCCCATCGCATTCGCCGAACATCTTGGTACACATCAGAGAACTGCAACGAGTAATAAATTTTTGTTCATAATCGGGTATTGATCCGATACTCTGTCTGATTCTGTCAGTTCGATTCATGTACACGAATCGAACCGTTTGACTTCAAATCAGCGATAGAGAACAACTTTGAATCACTAGCGATCAGCTTCTTACACATGATTTGTTTATGAACGTTCGCTTTCGAAAATTTGTAACCTGCGCACATTTTCAAAGCTGATACATTTTTTGCCACTCATGATTCAAATCAATTCAGCGGAAAATTGTTGTTGTTTGCTGCGCTCGTAGATTTAGTCGTAGTTTAACCGCAGTTTCACATCGATTCAAACAATTGTCGCAACGCTATGAACTGACATGGTACGACTTGAACCGAAGCCAGCCATACCGTTTACTCGATCGTGATTGCCGAAGCACAGATTGTTTATGTTGCATCAAATCAGTTGACGCTAGCGGGTACTCGAATTTATCTATAATGTTGAATGAACTGAATTGATTTGATTGTGTTCTTGGCACGAGTGTTTGTTCTGATTTAATCATACTCGTCGCAGCTCTCTGGTACACATTCACTGAACGCATGATAAAAAGGCCTTATCAATCTCGTCTTATTCCAAAAATACTTTGTACTTGAATTGTCGAGTGTTCTCAGAAAAAATTGTATTCAATTAATGGATATCGTCTACAATAAAAACTTGGGTAACCATTGAGTACTTACTACAAGATGCATTCCAAAGTAAACAGAGCTTTTTGAATCTAACGCCCCCTGGTGGCGCCATCTATATGTCGATTGTTGCTTCATCTATCATTTGTCGATTGCATGACATTTCATGATTGAAGCGAAGTATTGCGTTTTAAGTGTCAGTATATTTGTGTTATCGGTGCGAAAATGAGCTTCGAACAAAGAACCAACATTAAATTTTGTTTTAAATTTGGTAAAAGTTTTACCAAAACGTTTCAATTGATGAAACAAGTTTATGGCGATGATTGCCTATCTCGTAGCAGAGTGCACGAGTGGTTTCAACGTTTTCAAAGTGGTCGTGAGGACATAAATGACGATCAACATGTGGGCCAATCAAAATCCGTGATCACCGGAAATTCTATCAAAACTGTGCGTGAATTTATCAAAAATCAGCCAGAATCATCATTGAAATTCATGGAAATGGAATTGAACATCTCCAAAACATCGGTTCTTCGTATTTTGACCGAACATTTGGGCTTACGAAAGGTGTGTGCACGGTTTCGAAAGACATCATATTCACGTGATGGCTCCGTGCGACTTCTTCTTTTTCGGAAAAATTCATTTGCCCATGAAAGGAAAGCGTTATGCAGACGTAGAGGTCATTTGTTTTGTTTTTTTTTTTGTTTTGTAAAAGTCCTGTTTACTTTGGAACACACCTTGTACATATGCTTATCAAATACGTACAATAGCCATAATTATGCTGCGTACTTGCCATTTAATCTGTTGAATATTAACGAACGGAATATTTGCTAGCTAACATATTTGAATTATCGGGCGAAAAGTTATGAGAATACTTATTATGCCACGTTTGTAAAACCCTGAAGGAAATATCGGTATATTTATATATGTACATTTGATTGATTGATATATTTGATGATTCGCCTGACGAACTGAGACTTAGCGATATCCATCGGTTACAAAGAGGCGGCTATGGGCCACGCATAGGTACCTCAATGTCCGGGGCCGAGCGAGCGAGACGGTTTCGGGAACGTCGCAAAGCTACTGCCGCCGACCTCGCGAGTACCTCTACCACTAAAATATCTATACTTATGGGCGTAACGAATAAACAGACGATCGATATTGGATCTGCCACGAAACTGAGAGATGTCAATATCAGTAGAAGTGGAGCAATGCAAAATCATTGGCGTTTAGCAGACAAACGCTTCAAAACGGTATTTGAAGCCAATCCGTTTGGTTTATCTTGCAGCGTTTGTGACGTACCTGTAGCAAATCGATAGATGCCAATAAAATCTCATGGCGAGTCGCGCTCAAACGGTTTTCGTTATCCTCCAAAGCCGAGCGGACTGCCGCTGCTTGACCCGATCAGCATTCGATTGATTTCACCGCGGTTACTATTTATGCAAATTCGTCGATTACGCTACGAAGGTAACTATGGTATAGTCGACCAAGTAATCAATGTGCCTGTCGATGTAAACAACATGGTGCAGCAATTACCGAGGCGGATAGACGACGATTTTGCTTTCAATGTCAACATAAAAAAGGAACTTATTCATAAATCGAATTACTTGAGTGATTTCGTACGTAAATCAGTTATCAAGGCCTGACTGCGTTATTTGGTAAACCAACCGCTGTACAAACACTATGCCATAAAGATCGACTGGAGTGTATTTGACAAAGATATGGATGGCTCGACGACATACTATGATATGGAATGAGGAACAATGTTTGGATATTGCTCCGGGACAGAACTCATCTCCGATCAACATAATCCATGATGTTCACGGCGAGGAACTATCTTTCCCTTAAATATACTACAGCGTGCTTCGTCAATTCGATCTCAACGTGCGGGTGACTCCGTACATGATGGCAATCAGCGAGATTCGACGTACTGATCGACGCGGTGCAACTCCGGATCATGTTCTCTACATGGCCATGCAGATGCTTCGGAACCGCGTTGTCGAAGGTATTTACAACATGTTTCGTTGTATAAAGCAGACTGAGTCAATTCCACGCAAGATGCTTGAGGACCGAAACTTTATGGATGACTGCATTGATAAAAATTTCGTCTTCTTAAAATCGATACCGAACTCCATTCAATATTGGATGGCTCGCAAAAAGCAC
Organism: Bactrocera zonata; assembly: GCA_037783105.1. NCBI lineage: Eukaryota > Metazoa > Arthropoda > Insecta > Diptera > Tephritidae > Bactrocera > Bactrocera zonata. The sequence continues at coordinate 122,458 of JBAWJQ010003811.1, read as the reverse complement.
CTATTTGCAATGTTGCGCCAACTTGGAAAACCAACAGTATTTTTTATTAAAATACTTAAAACAGCGGCAATCTTGTTTTCATTTCAATATTTTACTTTAAATGCGATTCGCTAACATAGACGTTTCACGTTAAAACCAATGGCCAAGTGCCCCGGCACAGCCCCACCCGATTTTTTTATACCCTTGTATGTCATACGAAATGCACCTACAAAGTGTCTTATAGATTCGGTACAGCCGAGAATAATGTTTTTTTTTTTGTCATTTTTACCAAAAAGGAAATACAATTACTGGTAGAGTTAACTTTGAAAAATAGAGTCTAGGAAGTCAATCATGTAATTTTCCACCCAAATACTTCATACTAGAACTGAAAAGATACATCACAATTTCGAGGTAGTGACAAGTATAAAGAATTATGTAGGAAACGTACTGTGCGAGCTTTATTGCTGTGAAGTTGAATAAGAAAACTTCTCAGGTTTTGAAACTAAGGAAACATCTTATAAACTTGAAATCACCGTTGCAGTACGAACAGTACTTTCTATTTACATATAAAAGCAATAGTGAAATAATATTTTTAGAATGGATTTTTCACGATTCCTAACTGTTGATAGCTTTATTGGTAGCAATAAAATAATCGATATTCTGATAATAGTAAACATATACTATCATTTCTTTTTTTATTTTGTTTTAATAGAATTCTTATCAATACTACTTTAGTTTTTTAACTTTAGCTAATAGTAAGCAGGAATGGTTTTATATAGATAATATATATGTATATTCTGCTTTTTTTTTGCCGAGAACTGGTTGGAAGGTATGAAGGTATCTTCGACTCCGATCTGCGTAGGTAAGCGAATTCACATAGCCCACAAAAACTACTACGTCGCAAAAATGGCTTAGGGGTTATCATTACATTCCTACTACGAAGTAAGAGGGATGCCTCATAATTTCCACAATTAGGATATGAATGTGGATGGTTTTACGCCCATCACCTGTTTGCGGAAGTGTGAAAACAGCCGTACCAATACCAAGAGGTCGAGGTGTCCGCGCTGATTGTTTGACGCTCAGTGAGCGGTAATCGAAAACTGATCGTGGATGATCCCTTCCGATTAATGGGCAAGGACGGAGGTATTTTAATGCCTTCTCTACGTAAGTCGTAGACAATGGGAACAGAATGAACACAACAAATAAAAATAAACAACAACCACCACCTTTAACATCTTTGTAGACTAACACTTTGACTTTGACAACAGAGTACATGACGCCAGGACCCATAACGGAGTCCTTCGAAGACATCTTCCGAGCCTTCAGCCAGGAGACGAACCATAGCAGATGTACCAACCATAGCACTCTGATTTGAGACAGCAGATAACACAGCAGGTACCACGAAAAGTATCTAAAGCATCAAGGGCAGTCATGAGTACCAACCAAATTACATCAATCAGCGTAAGAAAAGAAAGGAGTCTCTGAAACAAGTGAAGAAAAGCCGGTATCAAAGGGCATTTTTTATTATATGTGCTTCATGTACAAAAAGGATCCACAAATTCTGATCATAGATAGATCGCGTTCCCTCTGGACCCAGCCCATTCCTAGTGGCGCCATCTATATATCGATTGGTGCGTTAGATAGAATTGGAAGTGAAGTTATTGCGTTTTAAGTGTCAGTATGTTTGTGTTATCGGTGCGAAAATGAGCTTCGAACAAAGAACCAACATTAAATTTTGTTTTAAAATTGGTAAAACTTTTACCGAAACGTTTAAATTGATGAAACAAGTTTATGGTGATGATTGCCTATTCCATAGCAGAGTGTACGAGTGGTTTCAATGTTTCCAAAGTGGTCGTAAGGACATAAATGACGATCAAAATGTCACCGGAAATTCTATCGAAACTGTAAGTGAATTCATCAAAAATTAGAAAGAATCATCATTGAAATTCATGGAAATGGAATTGAACGTAAAGTCCTCTCTCCACGAACAAAAACCAAACTCTATAAGTCGCTCATTATTCCCGTCCTGCTATATGGTGCAGAGGCTTGGACGATGACAACAACCGATGAGTCGACGTTGCGAGTTTTCGAGAGAAAAGTTCTGCGAAAGATTTATAGTCCTTTGCGCGTCGGCCACGGCGAATATCGCATTCGATGGAACGATGAGCTGTACGAGATATACGACGACATTGACATAGTTCAGCGAATTAAAAGACAGCGGAGTAAAAACACGTCAAGTGGACCCCCCATTTTCCACTTGGTCATCGAATTTGAATGTGAGTATTTTTTCATAAAGTAGTCACCATAAACAAATAATCCCCCTCCCAGTTTTTTTAAATTTTAATTTTAACTACCTTTTTTTTTTAATTGAAAATTTTTACTACTTTTTTTTAAAAAATTAATAATTAAAAAACTATTGGTGCTTTTTTGATAAAATTTTCAGGAGTTATAGTTCAATACTTGTACTTTCAGAAAATATATATGAATTTTAATTATTTTTATTTTTTCATATTGTTTATTAACTTTTAAATTAACAAATGAACATTTTAATGACTTCTCCCTCAAAATATAAAAAAGTTTTTTTCAGTATTTTGCAATAAATATTCAAGTAACGAAATCCGCGAAAAAATTTGACTGATCGCAATTAGATTAAGCAAAAAAAAATTTTTTAAGACGGGCGGTCAGCGCTGCCGGTATAGCGCTCTGTCCCGTATCATTGACTTACCTTTAGATTTACTCCGTAATTATAGGTAAGGAATAATAGTTAATGTTTTAATTAAAAATATCGTTATTTTATGTTTAATTTTATTCAAACAAATGACAGATATAATAAATCATATATTTTTTTTATAAATAAAAAACAAAGAAGTTAAATAATTTTTAAATTAATTTTATAACTCATACTTATTGCTTTATTTCTTTTTTTTAAAACTTTATTGGTAACGATTTTAAGGGCTTTGGAGAAAACTTTGCACTCGAGTGATGTATTATTAACAGCTCTGTAATGGTGATATTGGCGTGTATTTTTTATAGTTACACATTGGTCATGACGAGATTTGAACTTTTTCTCATGGAAGTCGTGATCTTCTTGGGAGCAAAAACCAAAGTTAATTTTTTTAAATGCATTCTTACTCCATTCAAATAATGAAGGTGCATTGGTTATATGATTATCGCTTTCCCGTTGAAGACTTGCACGAAGAGCTTGTCTTTTAAAACTTCCTGCCAAACCATCACATGCCCCTTTTCCGTGAGAAGTCGCAAAAAAATTCCACTCCGCATTCACATTAAAGTCCTTTTTATGATTTATTAAATTCACGAAATTATATTTATTTTTGTACTGAGAAGCAGCTCCGTCCGAAAAGTAGGCTATTTTTTTTATCTTATCTGCTCCAAACTTATTTTTTAGAAATTCAATAAGTTTAAAATTAAAAAGGTGAACAGAGCTCGCGTCGTGACTAACTTTTTCCGAAATAACGACGTAGTTTATATGTTTCATTTCTCCATTATCTCTAAAATACACAACGTAAGGATGAATTGTAGCCTGACTGTTATTCCAATGATGAGATTGGATGGCATTTTGAACAGAAAATGTATAATTTTCAGAAAAATCAAGGCAAACGATAAATTCTCCATCCTCAACAGATTTCTTCTTGTCAGTAAAATATGACGCTTGAGATCGTGCAAGAAAATCATGTCTTAATAATTCAGGCCATTTTTGTCTTAAATCAATAAAAAAATCTTCTTTTGTCTTTGTTTCTTCAATGATTTCAGTTCTAAAAAATTAAAAATGAATTTTAAAAGAAAAGAACATTTGACTGAAAATTTTTTTACCTATCAGTACTTTTCCATTGGCTGTATGTAATTTCATTTACTTCATGGTCGTTGAGCAATAGTTCCAATTTATTTATAATATTCTCAGCTCCTGGACACTTAGTACACTCAGAAAAGTAACACAATGATGCAGACTCTTGGCAAACAGAGCATTTAATTAAGTCATGTGAGCTTTCTGAAAAAATTATCCCCTTTTTTTTAATTCATTTTTAAATCCAGTTAATTGCAATTTAACATTTTGATGGATTTTACACACACACACATTATGAGTCCCACTTTTGCCGGCAGATATACATTCTCGAGGTCGGATTTGTTGAAATTTTGATAGTCCAATTTTTTCGTCAGGATAAGCGTCAGTAAATTTTTTGTGTATTTCATGAACATTATATAATAATAATCGTTTTTGTTTCTGGATTTTCTTCCCATTCTCAATTACCGAAACATAATCCTTCATACCAGGCATTACGCGGCTGACGTCATCTGATAGATAGAAAGCTTCAATACGATCGAGGGTTTCAGTGTTTATAGATTTTCCTTTTTTACTTTTAGGCAGCGATGCGAACCCTCGTTCTTGTCTTATTTTTTTTGCTGTTATCACCATGCGTTTGGAAACTTTAAACTCTCTTCTTATCATTTTCATCGACCAATCTGTAGGAAGCGTAGTCAAAACCTGAATTTTATCTGCTCTACTAGTTTTATCATTAAAAGCTGATTTAAAGTTATTAAGCAAAAGCTCTTTTGGATTTATTTCATTATTTATATTGTTAATATTATCTGTAAATTTCCTCACAACGTTTGTTAAAACTTTTTGACATTCTTTCTCACTCGAGACTCTCTTGATTTTGATTGGAGGTTCACCAATTTCCGTTAATAATTTATTAACCTTATCAATTTTTAATTTGCCATCTACCGGTTTGCATTGAAAAGTGGGATCATTTTCTTCACCATCTTCGATCACATCATTCGACTCTTCAGGATTGTTGACTTCGGGACATGCATTCACCGATAATTCACCAAAAATTTCAGGTTTTCGACCAAAATAAATTGTCCGTTCACATGAATTGCACATATAATTGCCAATAAAATCTTTGAAAACATGTGCGCGATTTTTTGTTATTAAAACTAATTTTTTTATGACTTTTTTATGATTTTTTTTGTTAAATGGATTGCAGCATTTATTTACCCGGGTCATCTTTAACACGTGTTCGTATACAGCGCGTGCACGATAATCCAAGTTGTTCGTTCAACGGAACTCTTCTATTGCGCAATATGCACGCAAAGCCAACTTGTTCGTTCGCGGAATTATGTGTCTCTTTCAAGTATGGTTTTTGAATTAAAAGTATAAACATTTTGGTTTTTTTTTAAATTGACAATATACATAAGAAAACTAATATAATTACGACTCGTAAAGTTTTTTTAAAAACAATAAATAAAATAAATAGCAAAATACTGCTAGAATTTACTACATTGTTTTTTATTTAAAAAAAAATATATGATTTATTATCTCTGTCATTTGTTTGAATAAAATTAAACATAAAATAACGATATTTTTAATTAAAACATTAACTATTATTCCTTACCTATAATTACGGAGTAAATCTAAAGGTAAGTCAATGATACGGGGCAGAGCGCTATACCGGCAGCGCTGACCGCCCGTCTTAAAAAATTTTTTTTTGCTTAATCTAATTGCGATCAGTCAAATTTTTTCGCGGATTTCGTTACTTGAATATTTATTGCAAAATACTGAAAAAAACTTTTTTTATATTTTGAGGGAGAAGTCATTAAAATGTTCATTTGTTAATTTAAAAGTTAATAAACAATATGAAAAAATAAAAATAATTAAAATTCATATATATTTTCTGAAAGTACAAGTATTGAACTATAACTCCTGAAAATTTTATCAAAAAAGCACCAATAGTTTTTTAATTATTAATTTTTTAAAAAAAAGTAGTAAAAATTTTCAATTAAAAAAAAAAGGTAGTTAAAATTAAAATTTAAAAAAACTGGGAGGGGGATTATTTGTTTATGGTGACTACTTTATGAAAAAATACTCACATTCAAATTCGATGACCAAGTGGAAAATGGGGGGTCCACTTGACGTGTTTTTACTCAGCGGCTACGCTGGCTAGGTCATGTTGTCCGGATGGATAAAAACGCTCCAGCTCTGAAAGTATTCGACGCAGTACCCGCCGCGGGAAGCAGAGGAAGAAGAAGACCTCCACTCCGTTGGAAGGACCAAGTGGAGAGGGACCTGGCTTCGCTTGGAATATCCCATTGGCGCCACGTAGCGAAGAGAAGAAACGACTGTCGCGCTGTTGTTGACTCGGTTATAATCGCATAAGCGGTGTCTACGCCAGTTAAGAAGAAGAAGAGGAATTGAACATCTCCAAAACATCGATTTATCACATTTTGACCGAACATTGGGATGACAAAAGGTGTGTATACGGTTTGTTCCGCACAAATTGCCTGACGACCATTTGTTCTGTTTTTTTTTTTAAGTCCTCTTTACTGTGGAATTGTACCTTGAGGGATAATCTATTGGAACTTCTGAAAAAAGGGACTGCGACCAATATTGCAGGAAGCTTCGATTAGTCCTATCAGACGAGTCAGGATAGAAATCTTTGCTTTCTACTGGCGCGATGGATGAGTGCATTGAAGTCTTCAGCACTGCTTACAACGCTTTCTTAAAGACCTCTAATGTAATGACAAAACTAAGCGGTAGAGGGAAATCCTTTTGATTGACGTTTGAGCTCTTCAACAAGGTCTGTAGGACAAGGGCAACTAACGATTGATTGAGCGTTGTACAAGGCAGGACTCGCAGTTTGACAGACCTTAATAGGGAGCACCAAAGCCTTTTGTAAAAGGTGGAATACTATCATTAATCTTCAAAGTTCCTTTGGTATTTCAATGATGGGAATTGTAGCTGGACTCTAAGCAATAAGGATCACCCCTAAACTCCTCCTATACGAGATCCCGATGATGGTTGACAGTAATAATCGGTCTTGATAGATGGTAGTCGAGAGAGAGAAAAGACCGCTCTGCAGGCAGGAAAAAGAGTTGAAGGAAAAAGCATAACTGAATGTAACGTTGCTGAATTAATTCGCCAAAAGATGGCATAACTTGTTTATTTTTCCATTATTCCTTTCGGAACATGCCTGGGAAAGCTAATATTCATGTTCATGTCATTCATGTCGAGAGTAAGCAATACAAATATTTTTAACTTAAATATCATATGTAAAGGTGTTTTTGCATGGTGTCATTCTTTATTACATTAATATGAAGAAAACTTCAGCCGAGATTCAACTTACTTTGGTGGAAGCTTATGGTAAATATGCTCTAGTGGTGTGCATAATTTAAAAACGGTGATTTTGTCTTGGAAGACGCAGAACGTCAGAGCCGGCTAAAAAAGTTTGAAAATAAGGAACTGCAAGTATTGATCGATAAGAAAAGCTAGCAAAGTCTTTTGAAATGCTCATTGAATTGAAGCCAAGGGACATTGAAAGTCAATTTTACATGCTGCTTGAACGCTACAGAAAGAAACCCTTTTTGCATAAAATTGTGACTGTTGAGGTAAAATGGATCCATCAAGAAAACCCTAAACGCAAAAAATTATAAATGAAATCTGGGCAACCACCCAAACAATCGGCAAAGCCGAATTCCCATGATGTCAAGGTTTGCTTAGTATTTTGTGGGGTGAGAAGCGCTTGCAGTACTAAAAGCGTCTAAAACCGGATAAAACTATTAATGGGAAATGCTATCTAAGACAACACATGTTACTGAAGCGAGCAATTGCTGAAAAACTACCGAAATTCGCGACTAGACATGAGGCAATAATTTTCATGATCATGAAAACGTTACTAGGTCCCAGTTGCAAGACAGGTTAAAAACTATTTGGGAAAACAGCGGCTGTCAAGTTTTACTCACCTGCCTTATAGCGCGAACCTTACCCCTTCTAATAACCATTTCTTGCGGTCGATGTAGAACATCCTCAATGGAAAATAGCTTTATCAAAAATTGGCTTGATTCATTCTTGGTCGCCAAGCGGAGCAGTTTTGAGATGGAATCGACATTGTTATTGCTTCAAACGGTGAATACTTTGCCTTCAATACGATTACGCGCGAAGAGAGTTATAGACCCAATAAATTGAAAGCAAAGTTTTTAAGTTTAAATTCCAATAATTAATTTATTACTATACAAAACTAATACCCTCTTTTATACGCTCAAAGACAAGTTTAATAAATCTTACAAGCGAGAAAATCGATTCTTATTTCATTACTGGCAGCATATACCGTAGCAGTTAAAACTTTTTCAAGGTCTTTAGTCAGACTTGCCCCTAAAATCAAAATTATACATTAATCAGGCGGCTTACACAGCGCGCCTCTCTGGCGCTCTTACAGTAACCATCGTAAGCGTCGAAGAGCATTAAATAGCCGCATTCCTGTAATAAGAAATAACCGTTAGTGCAACGATAGTAGTAACGGCAATTTCTCGAATAAGCATAATTCGCGAAGACACCCGCACGGCAAAGACTTTTGATATTTTGTACGTCTATTGTTGTTGTACTCGTAAGTAGAGGTTTTGTTGTGGTTGAGTTATTAATAGTTGTTGCTGTTATTTTCGTTGTTATTGGTGTCACCTCCGTTGTTGTTGCGGTACTAGTTGCCCTCTGCGTGGTAGTAGTTGTTACTATTGTTGTTGTTTTAGGTGTTGTGGCCGTACTCTCCGCTATTATTACTGTGGGCGCAGCGGTTGTAGCTGACACCTGTTCTTCTTCTGATAATTCACTTAAATCTTCGTTCTCACACTGGTAATCTTCCAAACATTCATCCTGTGTACAGTAGGCCGACGATTCACCATCACAGTAAATATATGGATAAAGGTAATTACATGCTGTATTTGAATTTGGTATATATTTCGTTGTTTCCAATGCAACGCTGTCACAATCGCTTATAACTCTCGCTTGTGTCGATTCAACTAATCGTAGCGCGATTAAAGTTGTAACGGTAAAGTTATATATGAAGGATAATAACATTTTTTGTTTTAACTCACACCTACGACACGTTCACTGATTCGTTTACGGTTTGACTATATTTTTTCGTTCAGTGTGACGCTTTTATATATATGAGCGAACTAAAAATCTCCATGGGTGCCCAAGGGCGCTTACGCATTTCTAATCAATTAAAGATTGCTTGGCAACATTTTGGTAGCCAATAGTTGATTACTCTGATGATGCATTTTAATGGAATGTAATTTGATTTGATTTCATTTCGTTCGAAATCTGAGAAAACCCCAAAAACCTATATACATAGGAACGAGGTTAGTTCAAAAAGTACTTATTCTACAAGAGAAAAATGAAAATTTTCGAAAGTTTGTGATTTATTTCACAGCATCATCTGCTTAAAGGTCGATACAGCTGATCCAAAAGAGTTCCAATTTATTTCATTCGTCTAAAAAATGTACCTCCAGTAAGTGTGAAAAGTAGGCGTGCCAAGGTGGTTATTCTCAGTTGACTACAATTTCCGACTGATGAGTGGCTTTTTTTTTAATTCGAAAAAGCAGTCGTCCGGAAAATACGTTTGATTGAGCAGCTGTTCGTGATCTAAATCGACCAATTTATCTGTGGTAACACCGAGGGTGTGAACTATTGGGAGAACTTTTTCCCAACCAAACAAGACACATTTTTCGACGTCCGACCAACCCAATACTTAGGACCATTAGAGTATTCTGACCTCTTTTTCCTTCGCCAGGCCATCTAGACTGGCCCCTTTAATCCTCAATTTGAAGTCCAATCAACCCAATACTTCGGATTGGTAGTGTCTTGTGATCGTTTTGTCCCCTAACATCTTGTGAATTCCAGAAAAAGAATTATTCTTTTAAGTCTGTAAGACAGCTTGCGCCTTCTGCAAAGCAAGCATTAGGTGAAGTCCACAGTCCCGATTGTTTCTTGGATCCATGTTTCGTCGAAGGCTACGAAACGATGTAGAAAGTTCTGCATGTTGCGCTTAAGCAGTGTCAAACACTGTGATGGTAAGCGGCTGCGATTTTTCTCAATTTTTCTTCGGTTTAGTAATTCTTTGTGCAGGTTTGGAGGTTGCTGATTAAGAAATGATGTGCACCTACTGGAAAATTATTGATCGCCGTCGTCAAGGAAGAAGAGCCACTGTGTACAATATTCACTCGCTTTTTATTTTCGCTTTACATCCAAAAAATCAAAATCGATATGATGTTTGTTATCTGCTGTGTCAAACCAGCGTACTGTGGTTGGTACAACTGGAGCACTCTCATTCGTCTGCTGGATATTAAAGAGACGAAAATTGAGGAGATGGAAACTGCATCGAAGGAAGAGCTAAGGAATATCACAAAAGATGAGTTTTTTAAGTGCTTTGAGGATTGGAAAACACGCTGGCAGAAGTACAATATATCTGAGGGTGATGACTTTGAAGGGAACAAAGTAGATATTCATAAATAAATCAACACTTTTTGAAATTTGTTTATTTCCATTTTTTTGAAACCCGCGGACGCTGCCGCTTACATACGTAATTTGGCTTTACAGTAGCAGTCTAAGAGAATATACAACTATACTACAAGATGTGTTCCAAAGTACACAGGACTTTTACAAAAAAAAAAACAGAAAAAATGTTTTTTTCAGCAAAATCAATTTATTTTATTCAAAATAGTTTCCTTCTGCTTCAATGCAACTTTTTGCACGGCCCAAAAACATATCGAACGAGTGATTTAGCTCTTTGGCCGGTATGGCCGCCAATATGCCGGTGCAAGCCTTTTTAATGGCTTCTACGTCTGCATAACGCTTTCTTTTCATGGGCAAATGCATTTTTCCGAAAAGGAAGAAGTCGCACGGTGCCATCAGGTGAATATGGGGAGTGGTTAATGGTTAAAATGTGATTTTTGAGCCCAAATGTTCGGTCAAAATGAAATAAATCGATGTTTTTAAGATGTTCAATTCCATTTCTATGAATTTCAATGATGATTTTGGCTGATTTTCGATGGAATTTCGTCATCGTCATTTATGTCCTCACGACCAATTTGAAAACGTTGAAACCACTCGCACACTCTGTTACGGGATAGGCAATCATCGCCATAAACTTGTTTCATCAATTGGAACGTTTCGGTAAAAATGTTACCAATTTTAAAACAAAATTTAATGCAGGCTCTACGTTCGAAGCTCATTATCGCAACGATAACACAAACATACTGACACTTAAAACGCAATAATTTCACTTCTAATCAATGACAATTGATAAAGACAGCAGATTCTAATGCACTAGTCGACATATAGATGGCGCCACCAGGTGGCGCTAGATTCAAAAAGTCCTGTTTACTTTAGAATCCACCTTGTATACTCAAATAATAAACAAATTTCTTATGGCGATAGTGATGCGATCGTTTAGTGAGGTTGAGTACATATTGGTACGCCCTCTTACCTGCAGGTAAAGACAAATTTTTATGTCAGTGTGATTTAACTTCTTGGTAAGCGTACTTTATCTCAACACCTTAGAAATGAGTATTTGTAACTGGGTTAAGCAAGAAGTCTGCTATCGCTTCTGTTAGCATGAAGGTGTATTGTAATATTTGTTTTCAATTGAAATCAATTGACAAATAGTTATATGCTGACGAGTATTTATTTGAGTACAGTTGTGTTCATATGTAATGATACAAGATAAGTCATCGAAAGTTTTTTTTTCATTTCGCAAGCAGACATCGACAGAAAAAGTATCATGGATGTCAAGATAGGTTATGACTTTCTGAAACCCTTTTTTCCGAAACATTACAGTAGATATTTAGAGGAACCGACAAGATTTACTAAGTTTCGTATGATTAAATTTTTTCAAATTGTCGTACGATTTGGTTTGGCTGAAATAATACTGAATCAACCATTATTCGCTGTTGAACTAAATGTTCTGGAGTTACTAGAAAAACAAATACTCACTCCATTCAAGAGAGAATGAATGTCAGGAGATGAATGACATCAATTTATGAGTCGCCTTTAGGAGTGTTCGAGAGAATGGTTTTGTGGAAAATTTATGGTCCTTTGCGTATTGCCAATAGCGAATATATCTTAGTCGATATAATGAAGCGTAGTACGAGATATACGGCGACATTGACCTATTTCAGCACATCAAGAGACAACGATGCTGGCTAGGTCATGTGTCCGGATGTAAGATAAGACTTTGAACGTTTTGGATTCAGTACTGGTTGCTATTGGTATCTCGAATTGACGCCAAATAGAAAATAAAGAAACGACTGGCGCACTATTGTTAATTCGTCGTAAGCGGTGTCTGCGACAGGTCGGTTTCTTTTCAATTACCAGTCCACCGTGAATATAGAGTATTGAAGCAATCCTCAGTCTTAGTATCTAGAGTCAATAAATGTGCGGTTACGGATTATCACACTAAATAGCATTTGATCCATCCTTGAGGAACTTTGCTCGTTCTTTAAATCACAAATCTTTTACAAATGCACAGTTTTTCTTATAATCAGTGTTTCGTTTTTATGAAAATATGAGGGTTTGCTAATTATAGTTTATCTATAGATGAAGAGAATCCAGAAAACTTTCTCCTTGGCAAGTTGACTACAAAAGTTAGCTATAAAGAGGGTCGAGAGCTTCTATAATTTTAAATTTTTATTTTCTATTTTGTCGGTGATAATATCTTGATAACCTTAAAACAAATTTTTACAAGAAACATCGAGATCTGTACATACATTATTTATTTTCAATACTTTTTAATACTCGTTCTTTCTCGTTCAAAATTTGTTTATGGTCTTCGAGTTATTTTCCATAGACCTTTTTCTATTAATAGACCACAGCTTTACGTTATTGTCTTCCCAGATTGACTCTTCTACTGACAGCTCGCTTCTGTTCTAATCTTACATTTGCCTTCGTTGGCATCGAAGTACATGTAGAAACCGCAATCTCCAATTCCAAAGTAGCCATTAACACAATGGTAAAAATAACGGCAATTGCCAAAGTATTGTACAGAAAATTTCTTGTTAATTGTGCATTTTTCTCTAATGGTAGCCGTAGTTTCGGTCGTAGTTTTAACAGCCGCCGGTGTAGTTGCTGCTGGTGTTATCGCTGGAACAGAAACCGGTGCAGTTGTCGGTGGTGTTATCGGTTGAGCCGGTGTCGGTGCAACTGTTGGTGGTGTTATCGCTGGAACAGAAACCTGGTGCAGTTGTCGCTGGTGTTATCGGTTGAGCCGGTGTCGGTGCAACTGTTGGTGGTGTTATCGCTGGAACAGATCCCGGTGCAACTGTTGCTGGTATTATCGGTGGTACGAGAGCAGATGGTACTTCAGCAACAGGTTCATTGTTACACTCGTTTTCTTCTAAGCACTGTTCATTTGTACAATAGGCCGAACTTGCTCCGTTACAATAAATATAAGGATATTGTGTGTTGCATGTTGCGTCGGTATTCGCCTTAATTTCTCCTGCTTCGGAACTACATTGGCTGATCACTCTCGCATGTGACAATCCAAGCAATTGAACCATTATAATGGCGAAAAACGTTTGTTTTCCAAAGTATTTGTGCAAGCGAAACATTTTGTAGAAACTGAAATATTTTCTCGCTGACTCACTGGAGATGATGCAGTCGCTTATGCGATTTATTCCGAACTATTTGCCTTAGTTAGAAAGTGTCGAGCTTTTATAGATTAGTATTGACACACGCGAAATACCAGCTGGTTTTAGTCACTTCTTTTTTAAATTTTTAATCTCTAAGACATGCTCTAGTTAATGAAATTAATTTGCTTTGTCTTTGCTTTTACTTTAAACAGCGAGCGATAAAATTTTGCGGATGTTACTACTAATTGTTGCTTTTGGACACCTACTCGTATGCGATATATTTATACGCTGGCAATGTATTGCCAAAATGTATAATAGTTTTGTTCACTTACCTAATCGGCTTAGAATGAAGTTATATAGTATAATACGGAAATGAACATTATGACGGAACGGTCATTTGAGTTTGCTGAACAGCCACAGCCCACAATTCCGGCCTATTCGCACCGAGCAAACGACGCATAACACTCAAATAGTATTCCTTGTGGACAGTCTGGCCGGTCAGAAGGACGTGTTTTTTTCGGCTTCGGATCACCATTGGCACGGTTTTCGGGCGACTGATTATCTGTTTCCGGGTCTTAAGCATAGATCCAGCCCTCATCGCATAATAATTTAATGTTAATGTGACGCTTTTTCCGAAAAAAATTAGTGATTTTGGAACTAATCCTGCTTATACTTTTCTTAGGCCAACGATGCCAGTAAGATTTCTGACTGTCAATCGTCGATTCTCAAGCACCAATTCTTTTATTTTATTGTCGTGTTGATCTATCAGGTGATGTTGATGGTCGTCCTGGATGTGGTTCGTTGTCAATGCGTTCTCAACCCTCTTTGAATAATTTACACTAATTAAAACACTTTCTCGCGACAAACAATTATCACCAACGGCCTTTTCCAACATTCTGAATATCTCGGAACCAGAAATTTGTTTCCTCAAACAAAATTTAATGGAACTTACCCTATTCAGGGTATAATAAGTAAGACATCTTAATGAAATTAAGTTAGCAGATATATTGCACTTTTGCCACTGTTTTTTCCAATTATCAAAACCCTTAAAAAAAGGAAATTTTTGTGATCTTGTACGTCGTCATTTCATGGGCTTCGTCATTTGTGGGAACATAAAAGTCACGGGGGTCAGATTTTGGAAATACTGGAGCTCCGGCACTAATAATCTGCTGCTTTTGTCGAAGGTAAGCAAAATTTGGCACAAACTGCGTCGGGATCCGACTCGCACTCAAAGCATTGGCTAAAATCGAATGGTACGAACCAATCGATATGTTTTCACAATTTTTAGAAATATTAGATTGCACCTAAAAATGACCCTTCCTTACTTGTTTTTACTCTGTTTGTTAATAAATCACACGCATTTTCTTTAATTTAGGTCAGAAAAATTAGAAAAAAAGTTAAACAATTGATTCGATATTTTGTGAAGGTTACTATTGAAAATAAGTCAAATGAGTTACGAGGGTATGCTTCTAAGTTAACGAAATAAAGGGTGATACATTTCTAGGTTCCCTATTTTTTTAAAGAAAGAACACAGAAACTACAAATTTAATGGGGAATGTTTATTATCATTCGAAAGAACATTCATTGGCATTTATTTTTTTGAAGGTTATCTCCTTCAAATGCTGGCCGCAGCTACGTCTCAGATGGTCCATAAGTTGAGTCGAATTTTCGATGACTTGTTCGAGCATTTCGGCTTGTAATTGACAAATGACACTCGCGATGTTTTGCTGAGAGGACTGAATCGATGAAGGATTGAACACATATACTTTAGAATCTACATATCCACACAGGAAAAAGTCTAACGGAAATGTCACACGATCTTGGTGACCAATCGACCGGCGCAAAACGTGAAATGCAAGCAGATGCTTGTCAAAATGTTTTCTCAATAAATCGATTGATTGATGCGATGTGTGGAAAGTGGCAATGTCTTGTTGAAACCAAATGGCATCAAATATTCGGTTATCATGGCGCCATAACGGTCGCCATTGACGTATACGTTCTCAACGGCATTATTTTTGAAGAATGGAAAATGGAGCTATGATTCCACCGGCCCACAAACCACACCAAACCGGTTTTGTGCCTAGATGAAATGGCAGCTCTGAATGGTCGTCCACTTTGCGGCAATTTTACTGGTTAAAATACCCATTGAGCCAGTAATGAGCCTTCTTTTTGGAACTTTTTAAGAGCTCATAGAGCGAAGCGATGTCATTTTCAATTTATGATTTCGAGGTATAATGCGCTAAGTTATTCCAGACGTCAGTCCGAGTTGCTGCGAACGGCGCCGAATCGACTCTCCAAGGTCTTCGTATACACTCTCAGTTGAGCGAAGCTTTGCACGACTTTTTCGTGATCTGTCAAAAAACGGATATTGAAAACAAATAAGTTAAGTTCGTGCTCAACCGAACATTTTATACTTTTGCAGCTTGTAAGTATCAAAGTCAGGGAAATACCTTAAGATGTAAAACGTCAACCTGAGGATCGGAATCTAAGCAATTTTGAACATATACCAAATATAACTCATACACTGAACAACAAATTCCGCATAAGATTTGTTAGAAAAACGAAAATCACCATACGTATACGTAGTACATTGGAGTTGTGGTAGTATCAACCCGATTTTGTCTATTATGGTAAATGGGAGCTCAGCGAAGTATTCACTCGATTCAACACATTTTTGATATACTATTCTTATTGACAATAAAGGATTCTGTCTGAATTTCAATTGTATATCTCACACATTGACCGATATTTTCAGTCAAAAGTTAACCATGGATACTGGCGTCCACTTATCCGGTACCTTGGTGCTTGAATCGTATCGGTTAGACTTGAACAAAAAATTAATTCCCTTATATTTATTTTCACTCTTTGAATTAGGAATATGATAAGAATTCTATGTACTAAATTTAGTCCAAATCGTTCGGTCGGGTACCGTGATACATATGTGATTTCACCAAAAAGTGGGTGGTGCCACGCCTATTTGTTCTGATTGGTTGTTGTAGCTTGAGTAAGTTAGGAGAAATTACATTAAACTTGTTAGAGGGCTGGGCCAGGCCCCCTTTTTCTTGCTACAGCGATTCCCTGTGATAAATTATTTAATCTTAATTTAGTGTTTAGTTATGGCACTTTTTAGGTTTTCGATTAATGGCGATTTGTGGGCGTGGCAGTGGTCCGATTACGCCCATCTACGAACTCGTGATTTTTTTTTGTACTAAGGAAGCTTCATAAAGATATCCAAATTTTTACTCAAGTTACAAGTTGCACGGACAGATAGACGGACAGACAGACAGTCAACCGGATTTCAACTTTTCTCGTCATTCTGATAATTTTATGCTTGTTTACATACTCTCGATTAGTTTTTGGTGACACGTACAACCGTTAGGACTATTATACTCTGTAGCAACTTGTTGACGTACAACTAAAGTTATAGTTTATAGAGTATCATTGAAATAACTGAGTATTATAAAATAAGGAGAAACTCGTAAACGGCAGATTTATAGGGTTCTTTATAAGCAATGTAAGTATTTTTAAACATTCAAAGAATGGAAATTTATTATTCTTATATATAAAAATTAATCGCAAAATGTGTTGCTAAGCGCATAACTCAACAACGCCTGCACCAATTTGGTCGATTCCTTTTCTAAATGTTCGTTTAGGTTCAAGAACGGTTTTACGGCAGACAATATTTCGAATAATTGCCGGAAACCCTCTAAAAACAGCCCTCTCCTTTTTCCCATACAAACGCAAGGATGTTTGTTGGTTACTAACGCTAAGAGAACGGTCGCAGCAATCTTGATGAAATTTTCAGAGGTTGTTCTCTGTAGATCGGGGAAGGTTTGGAAATAAAAAAAACCGTATGATTTTCATGAAGAAAAGTCGGAAAATTTAACAATTTCGAACAGCAACTTTTTTCATACAATTTTTTTTAATGTTATAGATTTTGGTAAGCTCTTGCCAAATTTCAACTTTGCCACTTCGTATGTTTGCCGCTCACGCCGCCACATTGAAAAATTGGCGCCCAGAAACAGTTTTTTGATAATAACTCCTTTCCGGCTCATTTTACAGGAAAAACATATCCATACAAATTAAAAGTAGAGGAAATTTCCTACAATTTATGTCTTGACCTTTTCTTTCCTAAAATCAATAGTTTCGGCGTTCGAGCACCGTAAACCGTTATACATCCACACCAACGTATAATATTTACAAAATTGAGCATGTGCTGCACAAAAGTTGTATTAATTCCGTCAATTAAAAAAATCACGTCTGGATCGTATAACCGTTTATCACGAAAAAGGCCGCTTCTTTATTGAATACCTCCGAGGGCATACGCAAATGTATCAAATCCACGATATATCAGGCATTTGAACACCATTCTGGCGATATCAATTTTGAAAATACGATATACATCATCGATGGAGGATACTTATTACACCGAGTCGTTTGCCAACAGGGAGAATCATTTTCATCTACTTGCATTGAATACATTGCTTACGTCCGATCGCACTATACCTCCAATGCCATTATAGTATTTGACGGATATCCAGAAGATGTAGCAGCCCGTAGTACCAAGTACTATGTAGAACGATCCCGACGATCACGAAAAACTGCTTCAGTAGACATACTTTTCGACGAAACAATGACGCCAACTGTATCCCAAAGTAAATTCCTGGGTAACGATGCAAACAAGAACCGCCTCATTGAAATGTTGAAGCTGAACACTTCGTGGTTAAACAAGCCACCGAAGATGCGGATACGTTAATAATTAATACCGCAATAAACTTCTCATCGGCATTGGATTTCATTGTAGATCTTCTCGTTCTTTTGACAGCGCTGTCAACGTATCCAAATATCTACATCCTCAAACCAGGAAAAGGAAAAATTTCACGATAAATGTACTCCATAAACAGTATAAAAGATAAAGCAGCTTCAAATCATATTGCATTTTTACATGCCCTTACTGGTTGTGATACCACATCTTTCTTTTATCAAGGAAAAATGAAATTTATTAAAGTACACCAAAAAAACCCAGATTTAAACGAGGTTATCGAAGTATTTCAAAATCCAAATGCAGATCCAGAAAACATTGCTAAAGCAGGGAATGTTTCCTTGTCGCATTATACAGCTACAGCGATGTGAAAAGTCGGAAAAGTACATCTCTAAATAAATATAGATATGCACGCTTCACAGCATCAGCATATAAGAGAAAATTCAATATTTCGTCGCTACCACCAACAGAAGCAGCAGCACGACAACCTTCGTTTCGAACGGACACAATTCTCGTTCAAATAAACGATGAAATCGAGAACGAAGAGGACCACGATGAAACTGATGAGCCTCGATGATGCCGAAGAAACTTCCGTCTTCAATAGTTCAATCGGTGTTGAAGACGATGAAAACCCAACACCTGGTCCGTCAAGAAGAATGAAGCGACGGAAATTGACCTAAATGTTTAAATAGTGAGTCAGATGTGGATTAGACCTACTGGGGATACCATGATAAAAAAATGCGCCGATTTTTCTACCTCATGGTGGTGTGGAAATGAGTATTTCTGCCGAAACGTGTATTGAATTACACTTTACGGTGCTCGTACGCCGAAACTATTGATTTTAGGAAAGAAAAGGTTAAGATAAAAATTGTAGGAAATTTCCTCTACTTTTAATTTGTATGGATATGTTTTCCTATAAAATGAGCCGGAAAGGAGTTATTATCAAAAGACTGCTTTTGGGCGCCATTTTTTCAATATGGCGGCGCGAGCGGCAAACAAACGAGGCGGCAAGGTGAAATTTGGCAAGAGCATACCAAAATCTATAAAACTGCCAAATTTCAAAACTTCGGGAAAACTTTCCAAATAAAAATTCTAAATGACTGTACTATGTTTTGGTTTTCAATATTTTGATTTGTAAATTACTTGAATCGTTCAATTTCGGTCGATCCCTTTTTCATACCGGCTATTTAAAAGAAAAAATTTTGAAAATTATTCAGTGAAAACTGTATGTGTGTTTCACATGTTTCAATTGCAGATTGAAATTTGTTACGAAGCCACGAAGAGGTCGCCGTAATATCGGTCGGCGTTCTTTTTGCCATCAACGTATGGCAGCCCAAGGCATGGCAAGGCAAGAAGTACAACAGTTACGATATTTGATGGACTTTACGTATATGTGGTGCTGTTAGATGCTAGATATAAGTTAACACAACATAAATTCATATAAATTCGCTGACAACAATGTCTACACAATTAGGAGTCAACTTACAGTTGAGACTCCTATTGCAATCTTAGGAATGCGCTACACGCGTATCCGTTCTCCCAATTATTAGGTAGGTGAGCGAAACACGCGCAAACCTAATTTTGATGACTAGGCACTTATAGGGCTCGAGCTAAGCTTGATAGTGGCTTGCAATAGAATTAAGTTTTCAGTTCGAAATAAAAGCTCAAAGTAAGCACATAGTGCTGCCAAGAAAAACTCATCGTTTTATTTTATGGTTAAAAATCGTTCACTCATTTATATTCGCGGCTTCTAAAAAAAAAAAAAAAAAAAATTCTGGTAGTTGGCCCCGTAGTAAGAGCACAACACGTGTCATCAAATAACGAAATCAACAAATAAAGCTAAGTGCAAAAGAGACAAAAAAAAAGTGCAACAACATTCATCAATGTCTGATTAACAATCTAACTATAAACAGTAAAATCATCAAATAACGAAATCAACAAATAAAGCTAAGTGCAAAAGAGACAGAAAAAAAAAAGTGCAACAACATTCATCAATGTCTGATTAACAATCTAACTACAAATAGTAAAATCATCAAATAACGAAATCAATAAATAAAGCTAAGTGCAAAAGAGACAAAAAAAAGTGCAACAACATTCATCAATGTCTGATTAACAATCTAACTATAAACAGTAAAATCATCAAATAACGAAATCAACAAATAAAGCTAAGTGCAAAAGAGACAAAAAAAAAAGGTGCAACAACATTCATCAACCCAGGAAGAGAAAAAAAGGGTGCAACAACATTCATCAACTTACTATTAACCAGCAATCAACCATCTAAGGACATAATGCAGTGGCTAGGATTAACGTAAGTTAGTCTAAATAAAATATTTGTTACTAAATAGATAATATAAGGAAAAAATTATTAAAAATTAATTTTTTATATACTAGAAATAATATTAATAAATTATAAAGGAAAGGTTCATATTTTTCATCTTTCAAACGTAAAAGAAAGGTAGGGAATCAAAATGAGTCAGGAAGAACAAATAGCATCAACATTGTCAAGATTAAATCTGCACTCATCCAGCACTAATGTTTCCCCTCCTAATATCCCTTCCACTTTCACTCCTAATCAAAAAAGAGAACTCGTTTCGTTAATATCGGAAACAGTTTCGACCATACTACACCCACAAACCGAAGAAGAAGTTGAACATCCTGTAGATTTTAGCATTAACGTGGACGCATCCGAAAGAGTTCCGGATGTGGTAAAATGTTTAAGAGAATTTTCGGGTAAAAACGCAGAATTCAGTTCATGGCGGAAATCGGTAGATAGATATTATTAATGTACGGACAGAATAAGAACACCCCAAAATATTTTGCTATCCTGCATACAATAAGACACAAGATAGTTGGCGAAGCTGACACGGCCCTTGAGTCTTACCGCACCCCATTAAATTGGGGTAAGATAAAAAAATGTCTGATGCTACATTACTCAGACAAGAGAGACGTTAGCAAGTTGGAACATCAAATGACAACACTTACACAACGGGGTAGCACTGTTGAAGAATTTTATCAACAAGTTTATCAATATCTCTCACTTATCCTAGACAAAATCGATTGCCTGGAGTTAGGTTAAGAAGCTTTCTATGCCATGACAACAACATATAGAGAAAAGGCACTTGACACATTTATAAGAGGTCTGAACGGTGCCTTACCCAGTCTGTTAAGTGTAAAGGAACCAACCAATTTACCACAGGCTCTCAACATGTGTCTCAAATTAGGCAACATGAATTACAGGACGAACCATACAAATAGTATCAGTCGCTTGCCGACCAATACCAAACCTATTAGCCACAATCAACCTATTAGCCACAATCAACCAAGGTCATACTCATTCAAACCCCAAGTAAGACCATTTTACCCAGAACTTGCAAATGTTCACAACCAATCCCTTAGACCAAATTCGTATCAACAGTACGAACAAACCCGACACTACGTCACAGTGCAACCAAACTTTAGACCACCTCTTCCTCCAAAACCTCCTACACCAATGAAAGTTGATCGCTCTCTTCAAACGAAGCAAATAAATGATCAGAATAGGCCTCAGTATCAACAAAATCAAACATTTTATAATAGGCAGCAAACATTCAGTAACAAACCACAAGCATTTAGTAATGAACTAACGCAGGCTAATAATAATCAGGCTAGTAAGAGACCACCATCACAGATAATACAGACTCCTAATAAAATACAACGGATCTACAATACTGAAGTTACAGAAACTGACCCAATAGAATACGATAATGAAATATTAGAATATCCTGAAGGGTACTACGAGTATTCACAGGACTACCAACCCGAATACAACGAAGAACAAGAAGAGATCGAAGCAACCCGTAGTGACAATATCAATTTTTTAGACTAAACTCCTCATTGCCATACTATCGTTTCAAAATGAAAAATGGCAATGAACTAAAATTTTTATTAGATACCGGATCGAACAAAAATTATATTAGTCCAACTTATATTAGGAACCCCATTCCGAACAAACCCTTCATTGCAAATTCTGTTGGTGGACCCGTCAAAATTACTCATCATGCTAATATCAGTGTTTTCGGTGATGAAATAGGTAATTTAAAATTTCATATTTTGCCCAAGTTAAGAACCTTTGATGCCATAATAGGTAACGATACAATGAAAAGTTTAAACGCAGTAATTTTTACTAAGGAGAACTATTTTACATTACTCAATAAATACGAATACCCCATAACGTTAAAGCCGAAATTAGGACTAAAAGCGATAGGCCAATATATTCGAAATCTTACCCCTATCCAATGCCTTTAAAAAAAGAAATAGACAAACAAATTGAGGAATTACTTAAAGATGGCATTATTCGACCATCGAAATCTCTCTACAATTCTCCGGTATGGGTCGTACCGAAGAAAGAAGACGCCTCAGGATTAAAAAAATTCCGTATGGTTATCGACTATCGTAAATTGAACGAGGATACCATAGCAAATAAATATCCCATTCCAGATATTACCACTATTCTAGCTAATCTAGGATCAAATAAGTATTTTTCTACAATTGACCATAAGAGTGGATTCCATTAGATTGCTCTCAACGAAGCAGATATTGAAAAGACCGTCTTCTCCATTGCCAATGGGAAATTTGAATTTACTCGACTTCCATTCGGCTTGAGAAATGCGCCTGCCATTTCCAACGCACTTTGGATGATGTGCTACGAAAACACATCGGCGTTCGGTGCTACGTTTATGTTGACGACATAATTATTTTTAGCAAAAGTAAAGAAGATCATTTTAGAAATCTTTCAATTATATTTGACACTCTCGAAAAAGCGCATTTAAAGGTACATTTCGATAAATGTGAATTTATCAAAAAGGAAATCGAGTTTCTCGATATAATAGTTGGCTAAAATGGAATTCGCACTACACAAAAAAAGATAGAAGCTATAATAAATTTTCCACGGCCCAAAACTGTCCATGATTTACGCTCCTTTTTGGGAATGACCGGACATTATCGCAGATTTATAAAAGCTAAAATAAAAGCTAAATAAAAGCTAAATACTGAGAGGAGAGCTGGGAAGAGTTTCCAAGAATCAGTCTAAAAGGACACTTTTAAATCTAACAGTACAACAAGTAGAAGCTTTTAAAGACCTGAAAAATTGCTTGACGTCAGAAGATGTTATACTTCACTATCCAGATTTCGAAAAAGCTTTTGAGCTTACCACGGATGCTTCAAATTACGCTCTAGGAGCCGTACAGAGCAGAGGAAACTTTTGCCGCCAATGAAAAAGAAATGTTGGCAATAATTTGGGCTCTACAGTCCCTGAAATGCTTCCTATACGGAACAAAAAAGGTTAAGATTTATACTGATCACCAACCATTGACCTTTGCTCTCAGCAACAAAAATACTAATGCAAAAATGAAAAGATGGAAGGCACAATTGGAAGAATATAACCACGAAATCATTTATAAACCAGGCAACACAAACATCGTCGCAGACCTACTCTCACGACCACCAATCGCTAAGCACACAGAGCTCATTATGCTAAAAATCCAATCAATCTACCCTCTACATTTCGCAAGTTACAAAATTCGTTTCACACAAATAGTAGTTGAAGATATTACTAAGACTACCCAAGATAAAAAAATTATCGAGGAACATAATCGTGCTCACAGAAACGAAAAAGAAAATAAGCCACAGATTTTGGAAAAATATTATTTCCCCGCTATGTCGAAAAAAATAAAAAAAAAAATCACAAAATTATGCAAAGTTTGTAAAGAAAATAAATATGATCGCCACCCAAACAATGCAAAATTAGGAGCTACACCCTTACCAGAATACCCAGGTCATACTATTCACATAGACATTTTCTCAACAGACAAACATAAAGTACTGACCTCTATTGACAAGTTTTCCAAATTAGCCATTATAAAGAAAATAGATGGGAAAAGTACAGACAGTATAAAAAAACCCTTAAGAAATAATATTTTATTTTGGAATTCCGAAGGCTATAGTTTTCGATAACGAAAAGACATTTAATTCTCAACCAATAAAATTCATGTTAGAAAACGAATTCAATAGAAAAATATTCACTGCACCACCCTATAAAAGCGAGGTGAATGGACGGTTTCATTCAACAATATCAGAAATTATGAGATGCTTAAAACAGGAACACTCTGGTAAAAATTTCGACGAATTAATGGAATGGTCTGTAAACGAATACAACCATTCTGTTCATTCTGTTACAGAAAAAAAACTCGTTGACATATTCTTCGGTAGACCTACCTCAAATGCCACTAATAGAGAAGAAACTATGAAGAAGGTTCTAGAAAAGTTAAAAGAGAAACAGGAAAAGGACCTGAAATATCTTAACAAATATAGAAAGGAAACTATTGACTATAGAACAGGGGATTTTTGTTAAACAGAATAAAAGATTAGGAACGAAACTTTCAAAAAGGTACAAAGAGGAATCGTTAAGGAAAACAGACTTTCCACTGTAAAAACGGAATCAGGCAAAATAGTCCACAAAGATCGTATAAGAAACTAATATAATCACATCTCCTTTTAGATCACTAATTTCCATAACCCTTCACATCCTTTGCTACGCTTCGGTTGAAGTACTCGATTACTCTCGATCCGAAATTGTTACCATCGAAAATGGCATCGGGAGAGTGCAGTCTGGAACTTACAGGATCCTTCACTTCATCAACCTCACCGAATCCTCCATAATCCTAGATGACATAAATACCCACTTCACAAAAAATCTCCCACCTTCCCATCCATTGCACCCATTCATTACAGAAGAAATTAAAATAATTAATATTACTATCAACAATATAACACCAAAATATAAAGTAAAGAGGTCATTAAATTTTATAGGTTCAGCATGAAAATGGATTGCGGGAAATCCCGACCATGATGACCTTGTAGCGATCAATAGTAAATTTGAAGAAAGCATAGAAAACATTAATCAACAGCTAGTAATTAATTGAAACGTTTTTGAAAGAATTAAAAATATTACCGATGTAAGCAACGGCATATTAAAAACACTACAAAATAGCAATGAATTTCGAACCTCACTAATACTTCAGTATAAATTTAAAATTGATATAATAAAAGAAGAAATTGAAAACATTAACAGAGCAATACATCTTACCAAAGCAAACATAATAAACAGTTTCATAATATCGAATGAAGAGGCTCACAAGATAAATGACATATTTATTGAAGAAAACATTTCGTTTGATTCTTTAGAAGAATCATTAAACTTTGCAAATATTCAAATAGCTATGAAACAAAATTTACTAATTTATGTAATAAAAGTACTAAAAACAAGGAATGAAATTTGTAATTGCATTTTAATAAAACCAATAAGCAAAATGGAACAATTTTGAAATTAAAATTTAAAAACGTTTTGAAATGTAATGAAAATTACTATGGAATAGAAAATGATTGTAAACAAATAAATAATGTAAAAATATGCAAACAAGACCAAATTGAAGATTTAAAAAACGAAAATTGTATTAAAAATTTGATAGAAAACAAACCTTATGATTGTATTATTACAAATACTGAACATGTAAGAAACATTGAAGAACTAAAAGCAGGATTAATTTTATTAAATAACTTTCAAGGAAATTTAACTATAAGTAATAATGTAACGAGACATTTAAATGGATCATTTATTGTAAAATTTTTTAATGAAACAATAAAAATTAACAATTTAAACTTTACTGCTATCGAAGCTCACAGCCTGAGACCATTGCCAGCATTAATCCATAATTCAAGTTCTCGATCCGAGTACGAAGAAGTACTATCTCTAAAGTTTATGAGAGAGCTTAATATTAAAAATATAAAAAAATGAGCTCTTTAAATTTACTAGTAAGTCTAGTATGCTAACTCATTTCGGTATTTTGGACACGGAAAATTGCCGAAATCACTATTCAAAACGCGGATGCGATTCATATGCCGACAAGAAAAGTAGCAAAACATAAAAGTCTTAACGACATACCATACTTTTAAAGACCAATCGGGGACGATTGGAATTTCGGAGGGAGGAGTTAACACAATATAAATTCATATAAATTCGCTGACAACAATGTCTGCACAATTAGGAGTCAACTTACAGTTGAGACTCCTATCGCAATCTTAGCTCAATGGAATGCATCCGTTCTCCCAATTATTAGGTAGGTGAGCGAAACACGCGCAAACCTAATTTTGATGACTAAGTCACTTATAGGGCTCGAGCTAAGCTTGATAGTGGCTTGCAATAGAATTAAGTTTTCAGTTTGAAATAAAAGCTCAAAGTAAGCACATAGTGCTACCAAGAAAAACTCATCGTTTTATTTTATGTTATACGCTGTTGAGTGGCAAAGGAGAGCTTTGCCGCACGCACATATTCTTTTTTGGATGGTGGTGCCACCAGATCACATTGATGAGATCATTTCTGCGGAAATTCCTGAAAAATCCAGAATTATACGAAGTGATGAAAACCAATATGGTTCATGGACCTTGCGGATACCACAATCCCACTTCGGTTTGTATGTCTGACAATAAATGCACGAAATACTATCCACGTGCTCTTCTTTCGGAAATACAAACTGGAAATGATGGATATCCACTCTATCGGCGTCGCTCACCAGACGACAATAGCAGAATATTCAGCATTCAATTTAGAGGCGTGAATATCGAAGTTGACAATGGATCGTACTATATTCACCGTTATTGTCTAATTTACACTCAAAACTCATGTCAATGTTGAGTATTGCAGTTTGGTGAAATCGATAAAATATGTTTGTAAGTACGTCACCAAAGGAAGCAACATGGCGATTATTGGTATTGAACGATACGGTCGGTACATGAACTGCAATAAAGCGCTTTGTAGTATATTTACTTTTGCAATTCATGAACATTTTCCGACTGTTGTGCGTCTCGTAGTTAGTTTGGAGAATGCCCAAAGACTGTATTTCAACCCAGAGAATACAGTTTAGCCAGTGGAAACACCGCCAGCAACAAAATTAACATTGATAAGTTTTTTCTCAACTTTCGTCAGTGATCTGCTTGCGAGAACATTGCTCTATTAGGAACTGCCTTGATATTATACATGGAATGCATCGTCGAAAAAATAGTTACGCAGAAAGCAAGGCAAGATTGACATCCAGGTGTGTTTTCAACTAATGCATTAGGACGAATTTACACAATCCAGCCGAAAAAACAACGATTGTTTCTTCCTTCGGTTGCTATTGATTAATGTACGCGGTTCAGCTTCATTTGAGTCATTGCGTACTGTGAATGGTATTGTGTGCAAGTTTTGGATAAGCAAACCAGCAATTACAATTGCTTAAACATGATATTCACTGGAATACAAATGAAGGTTGCACACTTTTCGCGATGATCATTTTGACATACATATCAGCTTTCAAGCCCGCGTCAATTATGGGATACTAACAAAAATGACATTGCCGAAAACATTTTATGTCGTATTCGCAAATATTTGGAAATGGGTCAATTCCGGTTGATACTTCCGGTGGTTTGATATCAATTCCATCTGCCGTTTATCAATTCACGAAAGATGAACTAATAACGAATGGACAAATTATCGTAACCACGATTCCTTAAGTGCACGTGCAATGTTAGCTGCCAAAAATACCGATGTTCAAAGTCAAATTCCAGGAACCGTGCGCTCATACAAATCGATCGATCGTCTGAACAATGAAGACGACCTCGTGAGTAATCCAGTGGAATTTCTAAATTCTTTAAAGAGGCTTGGCATGCCACCGCATCATTTGCGTCTCAAAGTTGGATCTGTCGTTATCATGTTTCGCAATCTTCATGCGCTGTGAAGCTGTGTAATGGAACCCGACTAATTATGACGCAGCTATCGAATATAAGGTGACAAAATGCTTGGTTCTACGAATTCCTTTGAGTTTTAACGATTTGCCATTTCAGTTCAAACGTATTCCGTTTAAAGTAAAAATTGAATTTGAGATGACGATCAACAGGATAGTCGGATAGTGGGTGGCATAAATTTGGAAATGCTATGTTTTTCACGCGACGTGGAGTGGTCACGAGTTGGAAAGCCATCTTTTTTGTACACCGGAACAGAAACCAAAAAAATGTTGTTTGTCAAGCAGCGTTACAATGAAAAAAAAAATGAAATGTTAAGTTCAACTTTGTTTTCATTTCAAAACACATAATTTCACGCAGGACAACGGTTGCGTGGTCAGCTAGTATTCTATACATTTTACCAGAGTTTTTTTTAAACCTTAAAATTTATTTAAATATATCAGTGCTAACGATCAAGTTCAGCGCATGGTTTAGTTGGATCATCTAGAGCCGGCAGCTATTTTAAAAGGTCGGCTATATTTAAAGTCATCCTTCATAATGTCGCAAGATATTGAAAAATGTAGCTCCAGTAATTCGAGTAAATTGGCCGGAAATAAGCATTCCCAAAAGACATGAAACAGATTTGAAACCATTTGCCATTACATTAGAGTTTTTTGATAATATCCAGGAGTTTTTGGCTTCGTCCTTGTAGGTTCTCGTTCGAAGGAATCATAATAAGCTATTATTATTTATTACAAAACTTTAGAATGTAAAATTCAGAAAATTGATGAATGGGTCAAATCGTACTACAAAAAGGATAGCGAAAAGTTGCAGAGTCGCTATGATCAGTGTATCACCCTTGAAATGAACTACGGTGAATAAAAAAACGAACGTACTTCAAATTGTCCTGCTCCCTAATCTTGGTAAAGTTTTTGTGATATTTCTCTCGTTTTCTCCATAATAATGAAAGTAAAAGTCCAGTTATATGGTAAGGGCGTGTTTTCATTCTGCGATGATGAGTTCACTTTTAAGTTTACTTAATATTTATACTAACTTAACTTACTTAATATTTATACTCTTGCGACATCTTGCTACAGAGTATAATAGTTATAAAAAATCTGGCGTTGCCCATAAATAAACATTTCAAAGTGTTCGTAATAATAATATTTTTTTCTAGATATTCACTTTACAGCAAGAGCACCTTTACACATTTGAACAGTTGCGAAATACACCGTTAAATAGGAGGTGGGCGTAAATGGCATCTATTTTAAAATTATAATTAATACATATGACAATTGTATGATGACATATTTGCGCTGCCTCGCCTAAACCCGGTACAAATAGACGCACACACACACATATGTGTGTACTACAGTTAATCAATGTAGTTCAGCATATTATTTTAGCGCAGTGTGCACCATATTGAAATAGAAACGGCTACTAAAATTTCAAATTTTAATAAGCGCTGCCGAGTGCAATGAATGCAACGATCGTATTGCTTAAGCTTGTACGTATAGTATGTGTAGTTATATCAACAAATGAAAGCACAGTGTGCGACACGTTATGCTTTCGATGAAAATTTGTGACCTCCAAATAACAGGCAGACTATAAACTTCTTATTGTTTTTATGGGACTGCGACCTTAAATAAAGTAGGGACCTAAAAGAAGAAAAATCCATACAATTATTTCACAAGCAAACAATTTCCTCTGAGTTTCATTAAAAGGTATTAAATCAGTTTCAAAGTAATTAATTCTGATAAAAAATAATACCAATATAAAAATGCATTACAAAGTCGTTAAATTAAAAAGTTAAAATTATTATTTTTGTTTTAATGAAAGAACACTCACTTCAAAAAGAGCGCTAAAAAACGTAAAAATAAGAAAAAAATTTTGGTATATCAATTGGAATGATATTCGATGGCATTATGTATAGAACACGATTTATTTTGCATGGCCACCACGGGCACGCTTGCAGAAGTCCGAACGCTGATCCCAAATTTCGACGGTTTTCAAGCATAAATCGGCCGATACTACTGTAATTTCACTTTCGATATTCATACGAAGTTCATCAATCGCCACTGGCTTGTTGGCATATATCATAGGCTTGACGTAGCCCCTCAAGAAATAGTCTAACGGCGTAAAATCGTACGACCGAGGCGGCCAATTGACTGGGCTGTTTCGTGAGATAACACGTTCACCAAACTATTTCAATAAATCGATTGTGATATTCGCTGTGTGGCTTATGGCGCCGTCCATATCATCCACCGGCCCATAAGCCGCACCAAACCGTAACCTTTTTGGGATGGATTGGTGACTCACGCTGCACGTGTGGATTGCTGCCTGACCAATAACGCATATTTTGCTTATTGACGAAAATTCTGGTAGTCATCCGGCTTCAGTTCTTATGCCAGTTTTATCTTGCAAGGATGTAAGCAAAGATCTTTTCGCAAAATTCGTCACAACGATGTCACGAGATGCCCAACGTGTGAGAAACTGATTTGAGGTTTCCTTAATCGACACTACGGGCACTTCTTTGTCTTACTGGCACGGGATCATTTTGCACACCCCATGAGGATTATAATTTTTCCACTAGACGCCCAATCGTTGATCTGACGGAACGATTATGACGATCATAAATTGGACGTAGCACTTTTAAAGTTGAAGCCACTGACTCGTACTGACTTCGGTAGTAAATTTTAATGATTTTGTCTCGTGGTTGGATCAGATATCTTTCCATTATAAAATGGCAAACCTTACTGAGAATAAATGTTAAAAGAGCGAGAGAAATATGGTGTCGTCTACTTTTCTAACGCCCTATTGAAACCCGTTATTAATATTTTCATACAAAACCAAATCCTATAACCGGATATGAGCACTTTCCAATGACCTGGTGCGGACACTTTTTAGTAATATTTCGTTGACATTACCTCTACTAAATGACATTAGCACATACTTATTTATTCTATAGAAATATAGTTCTGAATTCCAGTTTATAATATTAACCATATCCAATCCATGTTTTTGTCTCGCCTCATATATGAACAGCTCCGTTAAGAGGACAAAACACGGCTGGGTGTCCGTTTATGAGGATTTTTTTTTTTTTTTTTTTTTTTTTTAAAATTTTGGAATTGACATTTTAATTATTGCAAATCGTTATCATTTTATATTTTAATAACAGGTTAAATATGCTTTACTTTTAATGGCTTCTGCTAAACACCTTGGCATTGATTGAATGAGTTTTGAAGTTTCCTCACTGGCGATTTTAGTCCATTCTCCTCGTATTACTTCTTTGAACATTAATTTTAAATTTTTACACTGTTTTCGGATCTTGCGTTCTACTAATCCCATAGATATAGAAACCAAAGCCTTAAAATTTAAGTTGTGCGCTTATGCTCCTTGTCCTACTGGAAGTAGTAATCGTTGCTTAAATAAATTCCTTCGGTATTTAGCTTCAAATTGGCTTTTAAAATGCTTAAATGCATTTTATCCATATTTGATTCAATAAATGCCATTCGACTCACTATAATTCTCGCCAGACGCCTCCAATTCATTATTCCGCGCTTCAGCGTTGCTATCAAGCTCCTTTCATGAAGCTCTGCCAAACCAATTTATGCTCTTTGAGGTCAAATATGTTATACAAAATTTGCTTACGTCTGAGAAAGTTATTTTTTCGTAAAATCTGGTGGTTTATTTAAATGTTTACTGGTGAATGCAAATCACATTCGTCTATCCGTCTATTTACCAACGTGAATAAATGTTTTTTACGTGCAACATGACCATGATAACCAGTGTTTTTGGGAATTTTCCGCAAGGTAAGACATCTTTTAATTCGCTGTTTTTTCGGGCCACCGGACTGAAGCTATGAATGAATTTACAATTTCTTACCAATCGATTCTATTTATACTACGTGTATGAAAGCATGATTTCCACAGTATTTGAGTACGGTTGTGTTCTTAAAACCTTACTACTTTTATGATAAGCTATGAAACAATATTCGTATTTAGTGTTGTTGTTGATATGTGTCATTCTTATCTCGACCTTATATCGCGCAATCGATTGAGCGTAACTAGTTAATATTGTAATTGTTTTGATATGCTGTATGACCACATGTTCAAGTTCGTATCTTATCATTAATTAGTGCTTTGTTTACCATTATCTGGGATGTTGAAGAATCATAAATCTAAAGTAATTAGACCAATAAATAACACTACACAATTGAAGGTGTAAAAAAAACGATCTAGTGTTTGAGTTAACCATCGAGCTTCTAACTTGGTAAGTTTATATGATAGGCACTTGACGCTCGTTGTATATTTACGTGGGAATCGGAGTCTCTGTTTTATTTTAACCTTGAGTGTAAGCAGGCGTGTTCGCGAAAATGTTAAGTTAAAATAGCGAGCTTTACCTCGCGAACTGGCTTGTATTCAGTGGCACGCTGACTTCTAACTTCACTCAACGAATCTGCTCCGAAAAATGTTAAGTCAAAATAGTTGGCATTACTCGGCGAAGCTGCTTTTATTCACTGGTACGCATCAACGACAAAGGACAAAGGAACTGTCATAATAGTGGCCTTCACCCGACGAAACTGCTCGGGAAAATGTTAAAATCATCACATTACGCGGAAATGTGTTGACCAAAGTTTTAGAAGATTCAAAAAAGGTGAGAAACCATCTGATCAAATATGACTCGGATTTGACCATTTAACCTTCGCGCGCAAACTGAAGCGATAAAAATATCTTTCCAAGTTTGAACTCTATTTATCAATTGTGTGTGCTTCGCAGATTTTTGTTTACAAACTGTTGCGAAATGTTTGTTCGACAATTTTACCATCTAATCCCGGCTGCGGAATCGTTGAAAATGTTGCGGACGTTTTTTGAGTAGACTACTATATCACGAAAACAAGTAGTTAAGTGATACGAAGAATTTAGTTAAACGGTAATTTATGGCGTTCCTACTGCAGTCGGGTCTACGTAACGGTAACGGACCCGAATTTTTATCGGTCTAACAGTCAACTCGGCAGCATTCCTCCAAACTTCTTCACAATTTTTTTCTGGTACAATAATACCATTCAGTAAAGGTCATGAGGTCGAGGAAAACTTGTCTCACGTAAGTCGTCTATCTCTCCACCCCTGTCAACGACGATAGCATCGAAAAAGTTAAAAAAAATAGGGCACGAATATCGCCGTTTTGCTATCTGAGAGATAGTGGAACATCGCAACATCTCTTATGGGTCGACTCCATCATTTCGTTTAGTGTTTTGGGTATGTAGCCTTTCAATGATACACTCGTAGCAAAAGATCGCCGTCGAGTATAGTTCGCAAAAGGGATGCTTGGCAAATTAGCTGAGGACCCTACATTCATCAAACGCATTATTATAAGTGACGAAATGTGAGATTTTGAATATGACGTTGAAACTGTCCAACAATCGAAACAATGATACTCCAAAATTGAGCCGGAACTGACAAAATAAAACAAAACTTGCTGAAGACGCTAAAGATCCTCAGATCCGAGGCTTATAACAAGTGTATGCAAAACTGGTTTAATAGTTGGAATGCTTGTGTTGATAGAGAGAAGTACGTTTTAAGGCGATAGTAAAGATGTGTATTCTAATACGTGATATTGTTGATTCTTTTTTGTAACCGGAGAAGGAGAACGTTGGTAACTAACCGGAGAAGGACAAAGTGTTCACAGGGTTCTATTAAGTCGAATTCGTATTAGATCGATTTGTTGAAGAAAATGTGCTCCGTCTCAAAACTATGTACATCGTAGCTACGAGTTAAGCTACGAACTGTTGTACATTCTCCGTCTTCGTCAGATTTGGTCACAAGCGACGTCTGTTAGTTAAGTGTCAGTTAAAAAAATGCAAGTGGAAATGAGTTTCTTCATCTATATGTATGAACATATGTAGCTGTTGCTTATCCACAAATTAAAAGCAGAAATTCGTCAAAAACACACAAAACTAACGGGAACAAAATAAGCAATCCCACATATGTATTCCCATTTATTTTTTATCTACAAATATAAACTCATACACACATGTACTCATTGTGTATTTAAATTATTTTTAAATGTCCAACACAGCGCGCGATAATTTAGAGAGCTCCTTATTTTATCACTATCGCGCTGAACATGTGTGTATGTACTTAACTCAACTTCCGATTACCGAGCTGATGGTATACTATTAATGACCACAGAACGCTTCTGTGCTGATCCTCTGCCTACAGTATGAGCGCGGAAGTTGCCGTGAACTGTTCGCACGCTTAACGGTATACCGGGAAATTTCACTAATAAAAATACTAATATCGTGTTAAAAGTATCAACAAAAAAAAAAAAATTGATAATCGTTTTAAGATATAATAACCAATATATAACCATTTTATAACGAACATTTTAATTTCAATATAAGTGTACGATAACCAATATACAACCATTTTATAGTAAAATATTTAATTCCAGTGAAAATATTACAAGTGTAAATATCAAAATTTTATAACTGTGAAATCGGCGAAATTTGAAATTTTTAACTTGTATATTTTGGAGAGCATAATAAAGAGTTCGCGCCACAAACTAAAGAGCTTGCCTAATTCGTAGTTCCTTGATATTTCATTCGATCATTTTCAAGTTATCGTCTCAAATTTCTCTGATATATTATTTTTGAATGAAGTGAAAGTGAAAACCGTCTATTGGTAAAGTATTATTTCCCGTTGTCGGAAATTTCGTCATAATTTAATAACACAAATGAGAAAGGCCACCCGAGCCAGTCACGTCATAAAAACCGTCTATTGGTAAAGTATTATTTCCTGTTTTCGGAAATTTCGTCATAAATTAATATCACAAATGAGAAAGGCCACTCGAGCCAGTCACGTCATAAAATACAGCGATAATTGTGAATTGGTGTTGAGTGACTGTAAATAACCGCCAAGTTTGCCAACTTTCTGCAAGTATTTTTCAAATCAAACCATATAAAAAAGTCCGATTGTATTTATAACATACAAATTTATTCTTATTGACTTCTAAGAAATAACATCGTATAAGATACAGGGTGACATGCGGAGCAATCTTTTAGAAATAAATAAGAATTCAGGCTTCATCACAATTGTATTTGTGGAGAGCCATATAGAGCAAGTATCCGAAAATATTCACCCTTTTCGAAAAAGCATTACACAAAAACAATACTTCGAGGGTCTACTGTAGAGCCATTGTTACTCTAGTGCGGCAAATTTGCTTACTAACGTAGTTAAAGATATTGCAATGGCCACGATTATGGTGTTGTTAAAAAGCTAATATGATACAGTTCTGGAGAACTCGGGGAAAAACCTATCTTATCTATTCAAGAAATTCAATAGAATTCAAATTGCGCACTTTTATAAAATGTTTTTAGCAGAGTCACTATATGTGAGGAATTTCGGGTATAAGTCAAAATAGGTTTTTCAATAAAAGGCGGTTGGTTTTGAACTAGGTGAATGGTGTCAAGATACATTTCTTTGTGCGACTTTTTTATAACATCTGGTCAAATTTAACTCGTACTCCCTAACACGAATTACCGTAATCCACCAAAAACCTTTGAGTTATAGAACCTTTGAGTTTTCATCAAAAAAATGTTTTTCAAAAAGCTGTAAAATATTGAGATATACGCAGTTTTATTATTTACTTCGCATAAAGTGTTTTGTTTTGCTTCTCAATACACTTGTGTCAACGTTTTTTTCCAATGCTCGAAACAGTTGTAAAGTCAATATCCGGAATAGTCTTCAATGCGCGTAGCGATTTACATTTAATGTCTTCAATTGACTAGCACGGTTTCCCCGAAGCGTTTGAGTTTGCTAAGTAGACACAACTAAGTCATACAAATAAGATGGTTGTGGCACGATATTGGTTGAAATTTTGGCGAAAACTCACGAAGAATCAATGCAGTATGCGACAGAGCATTATCGGGGTGAAAAAACGAAGAGTTGTCGGCCCTTAAATCCGGCCTCTTTTTACTAATAGCTCCGCCGTGTTAGCAAATGACGTATAACACTCATTGATCCTTCCGATATTCCAACGACGCCAGTAAGATCTCTGACTGTTAATCGTCGATTCTTAAGCACCAATTCAGTTATTTTATTGACATGTTGATCAACAGTTGATGTTGTTAGCCGTCCTGGAGGTTGTTTGTCGTGAACGAGTTCTAAACCGTCTTTGAATAATTCGTAGCAATCAAAAACACTGGCTCGCGACAAACAATTATCATCGAAGGCCTTTTTCAACATACTGAACTTTTCGACACCAGAAACTTGATTCCGCACACAAAATTTAAGGTAACTTCTTTGTTTAATAATTTACCTCATCGTTAAAATTTCCGAATGTACTTTATGTATTTCCGAAAGACAATCGTATACTAAACACTAATGATTATTTTGATGTGACATTTGTCACTGACAGTCATACCAACCTAGAAAAAACATTTTGACGAATGACGGGAATTGTAATTTCTATCTTCCATTTTTTGCCCACAGTAGTGTATTAAAATTTTAGGCTGAATTGAATTTTTTGCTTGTTGGTTTTAGGGAAAAGAGATTCGATCTGTTTAGTGCTTTGTAGTGATCACCGGTTGTATTAATATTCGTATTTATAAAGGAATTTAAAGTTGCAAAGGATTGCTTTACATCATTTTTGGATGATAGTTGAAAAATTTCTTCTTCATAATCCTTATCGTTTTTCATGGCGCTAAAAGTCATATTGGTTAGGCTTGAAATATTCGGCTCTACAATATCATGTGTTATAAGTCCGACTGAGCAAATCTCAGTGTCCTCTTCAATATAATCTGTAATAACTAATAACGTTTGGGACTAAAAACTATACGTCGAGTTAAGGAAGTTTGAGTTGTGCAAGAAAATGTGTATGAAATTTGACTTCTAAATTTTGCTCCCAATTTAATAGTTGGAGTTAGGAGAACGTAGAGTTATTGTAGTTGGAATTATGGAAGTTCAACTATATTATTATTTTAATTCAAATCTATATTATAGCCTACAAAATAGGGTCCTGAACCAATAAAAGCATGCCAAGGCTTAATACAATTTTCTATATACTTGTTAAAAGCCGCGGCCAGAAGAAGAAGGCCGTCAGTGTCTTCAGTAAATTTTTTATTTAGATTAGATTAGATTGATTACATTTTTGAATAGTTTCCACATCATAAACCATAAACCTACGTCTCTTCAGCAGTAATAATGCCTTTGATGAGTGTAGGGTCCTCATGTGCGAAGTCATTTCTGACACGCTTCACACCCGAAATATTAACCAAAATGGTAGGGATCCGTTTCGTACTGTGGTGAGAACATCATAAATTCCCGACCCCCACAGGGTGCTTTGTGTCCCTCCACGATAGTTTTCTGATTTCGCCTTATTGTCAACAAAACTTTCGAGACGAGTAAGGTTACGGTCTACCTTCTGACTATTTCGTAATAAAATCAACTGAAATGATGAGAATTTTCAAGATTATCGTGATGTCTTCGACGCTTTGTTCCATTACTAAGAGATTTATTCTTATTATTTTCTAAAAAGTCAAAATGTTAAGAATAAAATGTGAAAACTTGTACATGAACTCGTATCGTCATTTGTATTGCAGAGAGAGCTATTCTTGTATGTATGTATGTATGTAGGTATGTATACATATGGTACTGGTGATAGCTAGAGAGCAACATTGTTAATCACGCTTTAAAAGATTAACTATTACTGTAGCTTATAATATGGTTAGCAGCATTCTCTTTTAAATGATAAGTAAACGAACATTCAACGCGGTTAATAATTTTTTCTGCGAATTCAGCGGCAAATTAAATTATTATCACTTTTTTATCGCCGACATTGGGATTAAACGTTAGGCTTTAAAAAAATAAGGGATACTTACTATTTGTTCTTCTGGCAGTGTGCAAAAGACGTTGTCTATCTTAAACAGACATTTCATATTCTTTTCACTGTGTTAACATATTTGTATTACGCAGACGAATATGTCGGAGACTCTATAAAATATACATATAAATGCTGAGGGTGTCGAGTTAAGTCGATTTAGCCAATTACGTCTCTAACAGAACCAGACCATCTGAGAAGTAGCCAAGGATGATTTTTCATGTTTTTTCTTAAAAAAAAAGTAAGGAACCTCGAAATGGATCACCCTTTATTAAGCAAAAATATTAAGCATTTAAAAAATTTTTTTACATCATTAAACTTTGTCTGCAGATCTTATTTTATGTTTGACATTTTGGCACCAACATCATATATTAATATAATTAACCCATATCTTCCTTGCGTGTTTTCGCTACCTATTCTACTTTCAAGTTAAGAAAATCCGTCACAACAGGGTATAAAAATGTGTGCATGGGAAAACAAATTTTCAAAGTAAATTTTCAGTACTTATCAGCGGCAATGACCGCCACCTAATGTTGCATTACATTGTACCGTTATAAGAAATAACACATATTATATTTTTGTGACAGCGCCCATGCTCACTTGTTGATAAACTGCGCACGAGCGAATGTTACTTATCTTTAGTTTAATTGCCAACAGTAGCTCGAAGCAGTAAATAAAAATAAATATTAATTTCAGTTTTCAATACCATGCAAGCAAGAGTTGAGTTTCATTGTGAATCCACGACTTACGATACACTGCGAAACAGCATGGTATGAGCGACGAACTAATTGCAAACGTGATTACATTACACGTGAGGAAAAGAAAATTAGTTAAATTTGTTCATTTTTTGATGAAAATTTTTATTTTATTTTATTAAATATTGTTAAGTTTTTAATTGCCAAATTTCTTTTATGGGGTCTTTAATGTTTGCTTCTGGGTCTTATAAACGAGCTTATTATATATTTTGAAACGAATATTCTTAAATATTCACTTTAAAGTTGCAGTCTTTAAGATTGTTTTATTATCAGAATCAATTTCAGATCTATGGCAACTCTATAATATTTTTTATAAAAACTTTTTCCATATTGTAACTAAAATTTTAATTGTATACCTCCGGGAATTTAATAAATTTGTAAGCTCGCAACGCTCTTCAATTATATTTGAAAACTTAGATTTTGTTGTTATAAAACTCATTAAAATTATTTTTTGGTATTTTTAGTAATTTTTGTAATATTGTCGAGGGAAATATTTCAAAATTATTTGAACTGAAAATTGTAAAAACATATTAACTTATATACATACTTTTTTTAAATATTAAAAACTAAATATATTTAAAAATACATATGACAACTCTTTGTTTTTATAATTTTTCTGTTTAAATTGTGTTAAAATATTTATCTAGTTATTTCATAATTTTTGATATATTTGTCAACTATTTATAATAATAACTTTATTAAATTTTATTAAAATTTCCAATTTTAATATAACTATTCTGCTATATATAAATGCAAATTAACTATCTAGTAGAGTAATAGTTATTTATAATTTATCATTACTTCATTATATATCCCATTTTAAATTATTGAATTAAGTGGTAACCTAGTTGGTAAAACCTTAATTTCTTATGATGTATTATTATGATTGTATCTAATTTACATTTTTTTCAAAGGCATAATAATAAATATACATATAAGGTATAATTTATGCCTTTGATAAAAAATTTCCTATTTCTGATTTTATATTTTTCAAAGCTTTATGAACTATTCTGTGATATTTTAATAAACTAATTATATTTTTTTTTCTAACAAAACATATGCATGTTTATATAACTAATGAAGGGTGATTGACCGTTTGACCGATATTTTTGGTATAAAGTTAAAGGCTTGAATATTTATGATCATATTTCATTCAGTTTTGGATAAGAGATGGAACATCTACCAAAGTTTTGAAGTAACGCCCATTCTTACGTTAAAATATAACAATGTTACCGAGCGATTTTGTACTGTGATAAAGTCACAAGTCTCTAAAATTAAGATTTGAATTATAAACAATTTTTGGGACTTGAGACGATTTGCAATTCAGTACGTTACAGTCCCAAAAATCTCTCATTTGAAAACGAACAGGCCTAATCAGCTCTAACATATCATTATTTAGAAATGTATTTACAGTTGAATGAAAATAAATATGTCGATAACAAATATATAATGTTATAGAGACATAGTCAAAAAGCATAATTACCAATAAAAGTAAAAATACTTTGTTTCAGAATATTTACGAAATTTATGTGAAACTGTTCACTGTTGACATTCATAACTTCGAAGTTGTCGTCTATCTTGGAATCAACACCAACAACAACGTCAGCCTCGAAATCCAACGCAGAATATCTCTTGCCAATTTGCGCGCTGTTGTTAACTCGGCTATAACCGCGTAAGCGATTTCTATCCCAGTAAAGAATTAGAAAAAGAGACGGTGTTGCAAATAGTAACCAGTCATAAATTTAATAAATTATTTCCTTATTATTTGATAATATATAGTTCATTTTTATACTATTGCAACATGTTGCAACAGAGAATAGTTTTGCTCACCTACGGTTGTATGTATCACCTAAAACTAAGCGAGATACAAGTATGTAAATATAGGGTTATATACACTGGTGGCCACATAATTGGGGACAAAATAAAGTTGAATAAAACACGCATTTCAGTTCAATGTTTTAAACACTAATTTTTCGCCTAGAGACCCAGTGTAAATGCAACGGTATATTCTAACTGTGCATAAAATGTAGCACGTGTTTGAGTAACAAATTTAGACACTTTTACTAAAATTCGGCGGTTTGATGAATTTATTGTATTTCGAGTGTGCTGGTGCTTGGTTACATAATTAAGGACACCATTTTTTTTATTGAATTTTTATTATTTTAACACAAAAACTTGCGGTAAGTTGTGTAAATCATCTCTATATTAACTAAATATTCAAATTCAAATAATAAAATTGTTAGACATGGGTCGAAAAAAGAGTTGCATTCCAGAACTGAGGAATATGATTATTTACAAGTATGTGAAGGAAAAAATGTTCATTAGAGCCGTAGCTAAGGAGTTTTTGTGCTCAAAATCAATGGTTCACAATGCTTTGATTCATAACGGAAGTACAGGAGATAAAATAAGAAAAAAAAACGACCCAGAAAAACTACATCAAAGGACGATCGTATAATTTGTAGAGTTTGCAAAGCGAATCCTTTATTAACTTCCAGGCCAATTCTTGGCACGATAAAGAATCAACGGACCAACGATGTATCAACACGAACCACGTCACTTGAAAATGGGCTACGGGGTTGTATCGCAAAAAAAGAACCGCACGTGTCAAACAAAAACTTTTGCAAAGGAGCATATCGGGAAACCCTTAGATTTATGGAAACAAATACTGTGGAGCGATGAATCCAAGTTTAATTTGTTTGGTTCAGATGGGAAACAATTTGTTCGACGCCCGCCAAACAAGGAATTTCACCCTCGATACACTTTAAAAACATTTAAACATAGTGGAGCCAGTATTATGGTTTGGGCAGCATTTTCGTGGTACGGTGTAGGTCCTATTCGATGGATAACTCAATGAATGGACCAATATTTATATAAAGATATATTGTCGAGTACAATGAAGTCATTTGAAGAGGAACACATGCCTGAACTATACATTTTTATGCAGGATAACGACCCCAAGCACACTGCTTGAAGTGTTAAAATTTGGCTTTCGTCCGAAAACATTATGATTTTGGATGGGCCTGCCCAGAGACCGGACTTAAATCCAATCGAAAACATCTGGGCAGATGTCAAAAGAGGCTTGGGGAAAAAATCAAGCAAAAGTGCTTACGAATTATTTCAAAATGTCAATTAAATATGGCAGATCATATCAACTGAGCGATGTCAGCCTTTGGTCGGTAGTCTGCCTAGAAGATGGAAAGCTGTACTTGAATCAAAAGGCTAACCGACAAAATACTAACTGAAAATATTAATTCATAATAAAATTTTAATTTTTTTAGTATTATTTTTAATATACTAACCAAAAATCTGAAGTGTCCTTAATTAGTTGAATAAGTCAAAATAGTTATAAATGATTAATTTTTTGTCGCACGTTGAATTGAAAATAATTCTTTCGTTAAATTTTCAATAAATCTATATCTTAGAAGATAATAAATATGGTAACTTAAGTTTAAAAAAAATATATGTCGATTTTAAATTAAAAAATAAACCAATGTTTTAAACGAAAAGGGGTGTCCTTAATTATGTGACTACCAGTGTATATGCAAATGATCAGGTTAACACCTTGACGTATTTCCGCGAGTCTGACTCGTGGTGTGTAGAAGTGTACATTTGATGAAAAAATAATTGAAATTTTCCCGTTATTTTCAGCTAATAATGTAAACAAAATACATTGTTGCAGTTGAGTATATTATATACTGCAGATCAGTTGTGTAATTATCCATCCACAATAGCGCTAATTGATACGTCAAGGGGTTAATAAGACGTTCTATCTATTCATTCGTTAGTGCGAACTGTAACTTGAGTAAAAATGAAAATATCTTACTGAAAATTGGTGCACAAGTTCATTCATAAAAGTAAGGCAAAGTTCGTAGATGTGTGTAATCAGACCACTGCCCCGCCCACAAAACGTCATTAACCGAAAACAAATAAAGAGCCTTAACTAAGCATTAAAATAAGTTACAGAACTCGAATTTGGTACAGAGGATCGCAGTTGGTAGAAGCACTCAGGATAGATCCCTTAAGCACCCTAACCGACACTGTAAAAATTGTTGAAATTGGAAAATAACCTCGTCCACTCCCGATATATCGGTACTGTTGAAAACTACTAAAAGCGCGATAAATCAATAACTAAACACAACAGAGATATACTATTTTACACCCGAAATGGTATAAA
Source organism: Bactrocera zonata (assembly GCA_037783105.1). Classification (NCBI taxonomy): domain Eukaryota; kingdom Metazoa; phylum Arthropoda; class Insecta; order Diptera; family Tephritidae; genus Bactrocera; species Bactrocera zonata. The sequence goes on along the minus strand of JBAWJQ010003811.1, from coordinate 79,704 downwards.
AAGGTTTTATAAGAGCTGGGGTAAAAATTGGACGATGGGTGTTGCATCATCCATGTTTTGGTACGAAACATTCTTCTGATAATCCTATGTTACAGGACAAAAATGCACGAAACGGATAATAATTCTCATATAATACAATTTTAAATCCCATTTGATTCTTCGACTTTCCGGCATACAAATCGAGAAGCAGTTAATATAGTGATAATTGCACTTATAATTCTTTTAAATATGTCACTTTATGACCAAAAATTGTCCAAATCCAAGCAAAACTGTTGAAGCTCCTAGGTACCGAATATGTGGACCCCAGAATCTATAGTTGACTTTTAACCGAAAATATCGGTCAATGTATAAGCTATACGATTAAAATTCAGAGAAAATCGTCGCCGAATAAAAAAGTGTTGTCTTGAACCCCTATATACCTAATATAAAGATTTTCGAACTTCCGGGTAACTTTAAAATCCATATATCGGTAAATTTTTGAGATATCTCAATGAAAATCAGGGAGCGTGTCTAACTTATAACAGTGTATCTTTGTGCCTAAAATCCCCAGGGAACATTTTTTAGTATGTGGCATGTTAGTAGTATATGTTACTGGGAAAAATAGACAAAATCTGGTAAAGATTTACTTTATTATTATTTTGATTTCTAGTTGAAGCGTGTTACAGTTATTTATTTAAATACTGTTATATGTTCGAATTGGCATTACCATTATATTTCAAACAAATGGCAGCTCTCTGTATGCATATATAGAAAATTGATTTTTAGTATTCATCTTCTATTAGATAAATATTATATCCAAAATTGAACACTTTACTCTTTGAAAAAGAAAAATAATTTTTCATAAATTTCTAATACTAATTATAGGTGTAATGCTCAAAAAACTAGAATAGTGGTTAAAAATTGTATAACGCTGCAAAACCCCTTCAATGCTATATATCAGTAGCTATGCCAAAATGCTAAAACGTGACTTTCCCGTGCTGTTACTCTCCTTGTTCATCCTTTGTGGGTTTTTCTTATTTATGCAACATGCTTTTCGTGCCAGCGTTGCCATACAAGAGGGCGTCATATCAAAAGATATGAGAAACATTAACGTCGAAGAAGCCGTACCTGCTCCTGTTGAAGTTTTTTTCGGCGATGAACTTTTCGAGAAAGAATTGCAACGGCGTAAATTATTTGAACCGAAGGACAGTCGCGAAGTGAAAATATTAACCGAAGCACCTCCGACATTGGGACAACGTTTGAAGAAATTACTAAAATGCAATGATCGGCAGTTGAGGTTGGAGAAGATACAATATGGAAACTACTGGCTGTTGCGCAATTATATACGTGGCACGATTAGCACGTCGGTTGGTTGTGCCGACACAATTACATTGACTACGAATGGTGATTACACCTTCTTCGATAGTTTGCCATTCTTAACGGAACGGTAAGTGTACAGGCTTGGTTATGAAGCTGGGTATACCTACTTATATGTATATCTACTTAAAAGGGTAAAAATTTGAAATCAATTACCTTTTCCTCTTATTGGTCGATACTGTTTCTGAGATATGACCCAAACATATATTTTTTTTGACTAAAGTCAAGTTTTCATTCTTAGTATATACTTTTCATGTTTTTAGTCGGATTTCTACCAGATGTAAATGCCAAATATCCATTTCTGTTGGGTTTAAGTCAAGTTTCCATTCATATTTATGATCTATAATTCTCTTTTATGAAATGGGTTTAAGGCTAAAATATTAGGCTGAAAGTAATACGTACATATGTACTAATTTTGGTCCACACCAGAGTTGAAATTCTATAAGCTCACATTTTCTGAACTCTCTTAAGTCCCATTCACATTCATTTGTATCCAATCCGCTCATTGGACATTGGACAGATCAGTAGAAACTGCAATCCATACACTGGTATTTAATGGCTCTTGAATGTAAGAATGCGCTCTTGGAGCAATCCTGGGTATTCCTGGAGCATTCAACAACGTCCTTACGGAATCTATTCTGAACGGTATCCAGTCAATAAGTGTTTATCCTGCTATACAACGCTGGATCAGAAGTCTTTTGACCTCTAGACGAATAAGAGCAGAATAGAATGACGTTAGAATGTCATATCCGCTTTTATGAGCATTCGTGCTGAATAAACTGCTTGGAAGCCAAACATTAGCAGTATTATGACCACTACTCTAAATGCGGTCGAGAATTGGGCATCATAAGGTGATCTGGGATTGAACCCGGAGAAAACGGATCTACTCGTGTTCACAAGAAATTACAAAATTCCTCTAGGGTTGTTTCGATAATTGGAACACAATTCTCTTTCAATGACCGCACCTAGGTACTTGGGTAGTCTTGAACAGTAAACTGCTGCGGAAGCACACATGGTAGAAAGAGTGAGAAAAACTAGCAATGCTTTGTATGCGCGTAGGCAGATGCTCGGCACAACAAGAGTCAGAAAAGATAGAAATTGTTTATATGCGTGTAGGAAGATGCTCGGTACAACGTGGGGGCACTCTTCCTTTGTCATGCACTGGTGCTACATAGGTATTGTAAGACCAATTCTGTTCTACGGTGCAGTAGTATGGCAGACATGCGTACGGAAATCTATCTACCGAAAGTCAATGGAAAGTGTTCAGAGGTTCCAGGAGTCGTTTAAAATTCGCGTCAAGGGCAGACATCCTAAATGTGACTACTCCTCTTGGACTTAGCAACTGAACTCCATCTGAACCAAACTGGTCTATGCTTTGTTATTGGCTCACCAGATTAACCTAACCTAACTTAGCCTAAATAACTTCCTACTACTTAGTTGGTTCTGAAGATCATCGACAAACTTGAACCCATATCTAAGCGATTTCCAAGATCTTGATTTTAAGTGTGAGTTTTAAAAAGAACTAAATACAAAAGGAGATAGTTTTTCTGGATCTCAAAATACTTAGCGCTCAGCTACGAAAAAGTTAGATAATCTCCAAAAAACCCCTCGACCGTCAACGATTTATGCTCCATGGCTTTGCGATTAAGTGAAATATTTCATTAATTGTATTCCAAAGTAGATACACAATGTTATTCAAATCTGATGCTGAAAGATCTGCCCATATTTATTATATCAAATTTTCATTTCTTTCCACAGTTGGCAAGCCCCAATCAGCTTCGCCATATTCTCACCGGGTTATGATTTCAATGCCACATTAAGTTCCATACAATTTGTGCGTAATTGTCTGCGTGAGAGTCAATATATACGTGATTATGTCACCTTCCATATATATTTCCCACCAACGGATATGCCTGAATACGCACCATTGACCGAAAAAGAGGCGCTCTTATGGCCATATGACTGTGAGGCAGCGCCGCCTTATATGGATGTCGATCGCAATACAATGTATAAAACGGAGCACAATATGACTTATCCAATAAATGTTGGACGCAATATTGCACGTAAATCGGTCAATACATATTTTATATTTGCATCAGATGTTGAATTGTATCCAATGCCGGATTTGCCGCGATTATTTCTCGAGATGGTGGAGCGGAATCGTAGTGTGTATTTGGATAATAAAGAACTGCGGTAAGCTTGTTGCTAATGTTGCTTGTCTTTATTCAAAAGAAGTGCCATAAAAATACTTACATTTTATTTAAATTTTACAGTGTCTTCACCATACCTGTTTTCGAAGTAACTAAGGATAGTCAAGTACCTGAAACTAAAACACAATTAGTTGAAATGTTACGAACACATAAAGCGATACCATTTCATTCGAAAATCTGTAAGAATTGCCATTTAGTGCCGAAACATAATGAATGGGTTAATGCCTCAGATACCAATGAGTTGTCGCTCTTTTCGGTAACAAAACGTGAAGGTAAATTCCATTATTGGGAGCCATTCTACATTAGTGATAATCAGGAACCAATATTCGATGAGCGTGTCACGTGGGAGGGACAGTCGAATAAGCGGATACAGGTGAGCTCTTCAGATATCTTTCATTGAAATTTTGTAGAGAAGTTCATGTTATGAGCTTACAAATTTCCAGAGCTATAGAGTGGTAATCACGAATCATATGACTAGGAATCTAACTGTGACAAACAGGAAAACTCAGATCTACTATGTGATATAAAATTATTTAGAAGATGAGTTAGGTTTAATGAAATTGTTTTGAAAAATTAGTTTAACCTTTATTTTATGGTAAACTTCTTACTGTAAGACCGTTCTGCTAAAACCTATTCGAAACGTCGCGTTGAATATCCAAAGTTTTGTCTTTTATCTGTTTCGTGAAGAGCATACAAGTTTGAACGGGGTTTGAAATCAAAGATAAGGGTACGATTTGAAAACTGTTCTCCCCACAGTCGAGTCTACGAATCTGCAGCGGACCTAGAGGGCTGCCATCTTCTGCCGCTACAACAAGAACAACAACGTACGATTTTAAAACTAGAAATCTCCTCACTATATCATTTAAGAGTTCTTATGTTGTCGTTTAGAGTACTAGAATGCAACATGATGTTTTGGATTTCAGAAAGAATAAAAACAATTTTTATAAAAAAAGGAAATTTTATACCGTTTTTATTGTAAGTTTCGTCTGTGTGGGATTTAATAGCTCTGGACCGACTCTATGCTTTCTTTAAAAAACCAAACGTTACATAGCTTAGCTTCATCTTTGCGGGCTATAACAAAAACTTGACTTTTGCGGTTTTCAATTGTTTTGGAACTGGGCTGCCTTTGATAATTTGAAAGATCTGAATGATAAACTCTTACTGGTCTCCGATTGTTATATATAAAGCAGGGAATGGGCATCGAAAAATTTTGGTTTTAATACTATCGAAACTGTAAAGACTTATCCGCATACGTGTTCGAAGGCAGCACTTCGAGTCATGCTGTGACTCATACCGCTGTACTTGATAATCAAGCAAACAGTTAAACGGACAACGTCCGAAGGATAGGGAAAAGGGAAAGTAATCCCGTTCCAACAAATGGATGACCTAAATGATGAGAAACCATTGGTTATTCTCTCGAGGGACAGCATTATCGAAAAGGGGAACTTAACAAAGAAGTTTAAAGCCACTCAGTAAGGCAGAACGGAGTAGCTTTATGCCTGGCCCACCGAATGTACATCATCTAGATGTCCGGTCACAAAGAACTAGCCGTGAATGAACAGACTACTGAGCTTGTCGTGCCGGAAACTTCCGAGCACTTGATTCTAGATTGCATAACAGTCTTTGAACGCAAGATCAAAGCACTTGAATTTATCTATATGAATAGAGAACAGATCACCTCAATTTATTTCCACTTATGGATTAGATCTTGATCTATGCGGGATTCAATTGTTCTAGATCTTGATTCTTTATTTTACAAGCGAAAAATATATACACCTAATTACATATAATATATTATATTTTAATATATTTTTATACTACCTTTCCTGCAGGGCTACGCTATGTGCTTGCTGAAATATGACTACTTCGTGTTACATCCGGCTTTTTTGGTGCATTCACCAGGTATTAAATATTTTGACAAAAATTCGCCACGTCTCAGCTACGTGCCAGCCACGAATAAACTTATCAAACAAGTTATTCAGCCAGAGTATCGAATTTTATTTGGAACCAATAAGAAATGCTTCACGTGATATTAGCGGATATACTTACATTTAGTTAAGAGTAACCGTTTATAATTAATAATTTAAGTTAATTTATTTTGCATTCGTTTGTATAGAAAAATATTTTTTATAATATATAATATATTGTAGTAAATCATTCTAATCTAGAAATAAGAATTTCGAAATAAAACTTTCCTAATATATTGGACTTTGCATTGAAGATCATAAGAAAAATATATTTTCATAGAAATAAGTAAAATCAAACAGTTTTGTTATAAATGTTACTGTTATTGGATCTCGTCTATCAATGCTTGAATTGGAAATTAGTTCTCCCGAGCATAGTATGTAGACTGAGAATTTCGAACAAAACGTTATCTTGTTTTCAATGAGGCAATACTCTCGAAGTTGGTGTTTTTGACAGATATTACTAGAGTATAAAACCTACTTTGATTGCCATTTCATAATACTTACTTCTTCATAAAGTTTACAAGTTGTGCATATTTATTACAAAAAAAAAAGAAATATATAATGGTTCGGTTCAAGCGACACATCATATCAAAAATGTAGCCGGCCATAATGTTACAGTCAGTGGGGAATGCTAATGAGTATTGTGTATCCGAATTTGGACAATGTTAAAGTGGATGACCTTTGCTTACAACAACACGGCGCTACATGTCACGCAGCCAAAGAATAAATAAATTTAGTGAAAAGAACTTTTAGCGAGCGCATTATCTCCCGTCGTGGACTCCAAGATCTTGCGGCTTAACACCACTGAACTATTAATTCTTGGGCTATAAGGAGTCGCCTGTCTAAGCAGATTAGACAGATATGATTGAAGCCTTGGAAGAGAATATGGAATAGATAGAAATATAGACATTAATTAAAATTTTGCATTGCGACCTATGGTCTATTGATACCCTATCCTGTATCACTTATGGTAACAAAGGTTTAAAACGCTGAACAATTCCAGGAGCTTGCTGTGCGCGATGGTCTGCTTCTACAAATTGCTGGGCAATCTAGAATCAGGTGTTCTGGATTTTACGTTTCCATGTCGCAAAACCCGCAATTTGCACAACAGGCTATGCCCATGTTGGGAAGTGTTTCTTGACTCTGCAGAGCGCGACTCAGAAACGGAGTTCATCTCGTGGGATGTTAATTATTTTCCTTACTCTCTCCTCCGTTCGGAGTAACCCCTTTATGATGTGAGACCCCACTGTAATGCATGGTTTTGGTCCCATCATCCTCCCAGCCGCCGCAGAGCGGTCTAGTTCGTCGGTCGGCTCATTTCCGGCCCTTTATGCCCCGGTACCCAGATCAGGTGTATACGGTTACAAATTAATAGACGAAGATAAGCTGAGATCGCTTTTCATGCCACACACTGACGTGGAGAAAAGACTTCTGCTTGACAGATGCTTGGTGTCCGGTCCCGTAATACCTGCTCCAATGCCTTCTGGTGTTTTTGAACCGTTTGTATAGTGCTCTACTCTGTTTTACCGCCGATAGTAACTTTAAACTTTTTTGTGAAGCTTGGCCTCTTCGTAACTCCGCCACTTGGAAAAAGGGCCAGTGATGTATCTTCCTCCAAGACCTTCATTTGTTGAGACGTAGTTATTACATTACAATATTCCTTACGATCATGGTATACAGTCACCTGATGGAATATTCGTCGCATTATTGCTGACACATGACCCCAAATGCTGCAGAAAGTGGTGGAAATTTAAACCCAAATTTCGCCTGAAACTATTTAAAGTCAGCACGACGGTTCTGAAATTATCAGGAGAACATAAAGGAAACCCTTATTTTTATAATAAAGCTGAATTCTTGGTCATAACGTTTTATTTTTTGAAAACAACGTGTTTAAAAACACTGAAGGCAAGGGAACTTATATAGAGTAACGCAACTGAATAGACAATAAACCTTGCTGAATAAGTTTGATTAACGGAAAAAGCGGCGGCTTTTGGAGTTATCTGATTGGGGCCTGATAGAGAAAGAATGGAAAGTGTTGTCTTATGTCAAAAATACATCTTTGAAGAGAAATATTTCCTTGTTGTTGAATTGTGATAGCAATGAAAATCAAATTTATAACCAAATAAAGGGTGATTTTTTTGAGGTTAGGATTTTCATGCATTAGTATTTGACAGATCACGTGGGATTTCAGACATGGTGTCAAAGAGAAAGATGCTCAGTATGCTTTGACATTTCATCATGAATAGACTTGCTAACGAGCAACGCTTGCAAATCATTGAATTTTATTACCAAAATCAGTGTTCGGTTCGAAATGTGTTTCGCGCTTTACGTCCGATGAGCGATGAGGCTCATTTCTGGTTGAATGGCTACGTAAATAAGCAAAATTGCCGCATTTGGGGTGAAGAGCAACCAGAAGCCGTTCAAGAACTGCCCATGCATCCCGAAAAATGCACTGTTTGGTGTGGTTTGTACGCTGGTGGAATCATTGGACCGTATTTTTTCAAAGATGCTGTTGGACGCAACGTTACGGTGAATGGCGATCGCTATCGTTCGATGCTAACAAACTTTTTGTTGCCAAAAATGGAAGAACTGAACTTGGTTGACATGTGGTTTCAACAAGATGGCGCTACATGCCACACAGCTCGCGATTCTATGGCCATTTTGAGGGAAAACTTCGAACAACAATTCATCTCAAGAAATGGACCCGTAAGTTGGCCACCAAGATCATGCGATTTAACGCCTTTAGACTATTTTTTGTGGGGCTACGTCAAGTCTAAAGTCTACAGAAATAAGCCAGCAACTATTCCAGCTTTGGAAGACAACATTTCCGAAGAAATTCGGGCTATTCCGGCCGAAATGCTCGAAAAAGTTGCCCAAAATTGGACTTTCCGAATGGACCACCTAAGACGCAGCCGCGGTCAACATTTAAATGAAATTATCTTCAAAAAGTAAATGTCATGAACCAATCTAACGTTTCAAATAAAGAACCGATGAGATTTTGCAAATTTTATGCGTTTTTTTTAAAAAAAAAGTTATCAAGCTCTTAAAAAATCACCCTTTAGTAACATTTCGTTGCCCTCCTGTGAAAAAATGTTCTCTCAAGTGCGAGCTTTTCAATTGGAAATTAGGTGGTATAACTATGTTTGTCAATATGGTCCTTACAGGAATCATTTTATGAAGTTACAATTATAAAAGCACCGCTGATCTATGTATTTCTTGTTGTTGTTCTTTTTGGATGAAGTTTTGCTTAGAAATAATACCATGGAATGGTAATTCCTTTTAAATAATGAACAACAAACTTATTTACGATATTAAGTATTATTATATTTTTTTAAGCCTTAACCGCTCTACAGTTATTCAAAAGTCAAAGGAACAAACACTGAATTTGACTGTGATGTTTTTCTCTTTTATTCCATCTTGTGGGTCTCTCTCTTGAACTTTCCTTCCCTATCTCTCTATCTTACTCATAGTCTCTGTTTCTTATTTCACCAATTCCGTCTAATCATCGCCTTGCGTTGCCTGCCAACCATCAACTCGGACCATTGCCAATTGCCGAAGTCTGCATTGTAATCATTCTGTTGCTCTTCGTAGGAATTATATGGTTGTTGTTGTAGCATTCTTAGCTGCTTATTTTGTACAACTCGTGCATTACTATTCTTATAGTTCGCTGGCAAAACAGCAATCACTGGCATTTCGGCGACGTTCACTGGTTCACGTTGACTTTGACGCAGTTTCTGCTCGTCAACATCGCCGCTACGTGGTGTGACCAGCACACGTACATTCTCCACTGTACCGTAACCCTGCAGTGCTGGTAGTTTTGAGGCGTAAGTATAGTTTGGTGGTAATTGTGGATGGAAGGGATCATCACCGTAGAGCTTGCGATAGCGTTCAGTGTGTATGAGTTCGATGATTTGAAAGAGCGCAACACTCGTGGCCCAATTGTAGCCGAGGTATACTGTAAAAGTAATGAAATCTACTAGTATTCTACTTAAACACGTAAAGTTGCCGTTAGAAACTTACAGATTATAAACCCACCAGCTAAAGTGACAACGATCAGAAATCCCAAATTGAGTTTCTTTTTCAAAATTATCATGAATATAATATGTGAGGCAAAGCCGAAGATAACACGTAAAAAGTCAGCAATAATAAAGGGAAGAAGAAACCATTTTTTAAGCTGCCATGAGAGGAAAATATTAGTATTACATCGAGTATATTAGTATGATATCGGGTTTTATATTAAATACCTTCAACGCTCCGAATATCGCCAAGCCACAACCAGTCAAGTATAAGACCATCAACGTCACAATGAAAGCAATGAAACCTTGAACATCTATGTGAAAAGTAAATTTAATTTGTTGCTAAGTTATTGGTTAAATATAAATGGATTATTTACAAATAAGACCTTATCGTTACCGAGCGATGAAACCAATATCGTAAACAAGTTTTCTAAATTGTTCAGACAAGGTGACTTCAATCTACTCCTGGAGAAAATAATTCGAGTTGCAGAATCGAATCGAGAAGGAACAATCTTCTATAATAGTGAACAGCTGCTGGTGTAGACCGAAGATATTGATATCATTGGCCTCTTCAATCGCACTGTTAGTGTTGCTTTCTTCAGACTGGATAAGGAAGCGAAGCAAATGGGTTTGGTAGTGAACGAGCGAAAGACGAATAACTCCTGTCATCAAACAAACAGTCGTCGTACTCGCGACTTGGCTCCTAAGTCTCTGTTTGCAGATAATTTCGTCTAGTCAGTCGACGTCAGTCTCGAAATTTAACGCAGAATAACTCTTGCCAGTAGGTGATACTTCGGACTGAGTAGGCAATTGAGAAGTAAATTCCTCCCTCGACGAACAAAGACAAAATTCTACAAGTTACTCACCATCCCGTCCTGTTATATGGCAATATCTGATGAATCGTTATGAGTTTCGAGAGAATGTTCTGCGGATGATTTAAGGTCCAGTCGATGGAACGATGAGCTGTATGAGGTATACGATGACGTTGACATAGTTCAGAGATTTAAGAGACAGTGGCTACGCCAGCTAGGTCATGTCGTCCGAATGCATGAAAACAATACGCAGTACCCATCCGGTGAAGTAGAGGAAGAGGAAGACTAAACTTGAAATCTCCGAACTTGTAGGTTTGTTTTGAAAAATGGAGATTTAAACTTTAAGTCATGGTTTTATTGGTTTTGGAAAGAAATTCTTGCATCGCTTCCGACCGATGAAACCAACATACGAGGCGTGTTCAAAAAGTATCGCGAATTTTGTGTTTTTTCAAAAATTATTTATTTATTCATGAATATCTATTTTGTCCCCTTCAAAGTAATCCCCATGAGATATTATACACTTGTGCCAACGGTTTTTCCAATCTTCGAAGCACTTCAAAAAATCATTTTTTTTTAATCTTCTTCAGCTCCTCCTTCGATGCCGTCTTTATCTCGTCAAGAGAAGCGTAACGTCGTCCTTTCATGGGCCTCTTCAGTTTAGGGAACAAGAAAAAGTCACAGGGGGCCAGATCTGGGGAATACGGTGGCTGCGGCATCATTAGTGTGTTGTTTTTGGCCAAAAAGTCGCGCACAAGCAACGATGTGTGTGAGCAGGGGTGTTATCGTGGTGCAAAAGCCAATTTTTGTTCTTCCACAAATCCGGGCGTTTCTGGCGGATTGCTTCGCGCAAATTGCGCATAACTTGCAGGTAATATTCCTTATTGACCGTTCTTCCCTGTGGCAAGAACTCATGATGCACCACGCCCCTGCAATCGAAGAAAACTGTCAGTTACGATTCGCGATACTTTTTGAGCACACCTCGTAGTAAGAAAATTTACTTTTGCGTTGAACATTTTCGTCCCGAACTTGTAGATTTGTTTTGATCAATTAAAAATAGAGAAGGAAACGTTTAGTCGGTGATTTATTGGTTTTAGAAGGAAATTCGTGTAGTGAAATCTAAGACTGCCTGGAAGCTGTATACCGTGACTCTTCTCAATTTAATGGGCTTGAATTGGTCCCGAAAGGGCTTTTGATGACTTGCTCTAAGGTGATCGGAAAATGGCCGCCATGATGGAGAACGTGACGTCTGGTTACGAACTTCTATTAGCAGATCGCCGATTTAAGATGTGTGAGGTATCCGAAACATTAAGTATCTCCAAAGGCTGCCTATGAAATATAATGCATGAAATATTGGACTTGAGAAAGTTTTTAGCATTATGAATACAGTGTTTGCTCACTCAGCACAATAAGCGTTTTACTCTACTTAAGTATAATCAGAAGAAGTTTCTACATCGTTTCGTGACCGCCGATGAAACGCGGATTTACTGGTACACATCAGAAGCCAAGGTACAATCAAAACATTGGATTTAACCCATTGAACATACCTCAAGGAAGGCGAAAATTATTATGTTGGCAAGAAAGGTGATAGCCACCGTTTCATGTAATTCATAACATTTAGCTATATCGTGCTTAATTATTAACCGAAAATCTATTTGACGAAGAAAAGTTATATTTCACTAAAACAGCGCACCGTCATGACACACTTCCGCCGTCGTCATAAGCCAGTTTCGTAGCTCCTCGCGATCCTCCTCTATCAAGTAGGAAAATACTTCAAACAAATCTTCAATGTGTTTTAAGTTTTCAACAACTCATACTAGGGTCTTGCCAGTCAGAAAACTCCTGTTGGTGGTGCAGCGTCTTCCTAAAAGTGGCTGTCGCCAAGATAGCAGAAGATCAATGACTCCAGTGCGCAGTCTTCTGCAGAATGCTGACTATCCACTCTGATGGTAGGAAGGCGAAATTGATCAAGCTCATTAACTATACTTTTTCTTCTTCTTCTTTACTGGCGTAGACACCGCTGATGCGATTATAGCCGAGTCAACATCAGCGCGCCAGTCGTTTCTTCTCTTCGCTACGTGGCGCCAATTGGATATTCCAAGCCAGGTCCCTCTCCACTTGGTCCTTCCAACGGAGTGGAGGTCTTCCTCTTCCTCTGCTTCCCGCGGCGGGTACTGCGTCGAATACTTTCAGAGCTGGAGTGTTTTCATCCATCCGGACAACATGACCTAGCCAGCGTAGCCGCTGTCTTTTAATTCGCTGAACTATGTCAATGTCGTCGTATATCTCGTACAGCTCATCGTTCCATGGAATGCGATATTCGCCGTGGCCAACGCGCAAAGGACCATAAATCTTTCGCAGAACTTTTCTCTCGAAAACTCGCAACGTCGACTCATCGGTTGTTGTCATCGTCGATATAGCGGGACGGGAATAATGAGCGACTTATAGAGTTTGGTTTTTGTTCGTCGAGAGAGGACTTTACTTTACAATTGCCTACTCAGTCCGAAGTAGCACCTGTTGGCAAGAGTAATCCTGCGTTGGGTTTCCAGGCTGACATTGTTGGTGGTGTTAATGCTGGTTCCTAAATAGACGAAATTATCAACAACTTCAAAGTTATGACTGTCAACAGTGACGTGAGTGCCAAGTCGCGACTGCGACGACTGTTTGTTTGATGACAGGAGATATTTCGTCTTGCCCTCGTTCACTGCCAGACCCAAATCTTTTGCTTCCTTGTCCAGTCTGGAGAAAGCAGAACTAACGGCGCGGGTGTTGAGGCCGATGATATCAATATCATCGGCATACGCCAGCAGTTGTACACTCTTATAGAAGATGGTACCTTCTCTGTTGAGTTCTGCAGCTCGAACTATTTTCTCCAGAAGCAGGTTGAAAAAGTTGCACGATAGGGAATCGCCTTGTCTGAAACCTCGTTTGGTATCGAACGGCTCAGAGAGGTCCTTCCCGATTCTGACGGAGCTTTGAGTGTTGCTCAGCGTCAGTTTACACAGCCGTATTAGTTTTGCGGGGATATCAAATTCAGACATCGCGGCATAAAGGCAGCTCCTTTTCGTGCTGTCGAAAGCAGCTTTGAAATCGACGAATAGGTGGTGAGTGTCGATTCTCCTTTCACGGGTCTTTTCCAAGACTAGGCGCATGGTGAATATCTGGTCGGTTGTTGATTTACCAGGTCTGAAGCCACACTGATAAGGTCCAATCAGTTTCTTGACGGGCTTTAATCTTTCACACAATACGCTCGACAGAACCTTATATGCGATGTTGAGGAGGCTAATCCCACGGTAGTTGGCGCAGATTGTGGGGTCTCTTTTTTTATGGATTGGGCATAGCACACTTAAATTCCAATCGTTGGGCATACTTTCGTCCGACCATATTTTACAAAGAAGCTGATGCATGCACCTTATCAGCTCTTCGCCGCCGTGTTTGAATAGCTCGGCCGGCAATCCGTCGGCCCCTGCCGCTTTGTTGTTTTTCAGGCGGGCAATTGCTATTCGAACTTCTTCATGGTCGGGAAATGAAACATCTGCTCCATCGTCATCGATTGGGGTATCGGGTTTGTTTTCTCCTGGTGTTGTGTGTTCACTGCCATTCAGCAGGCTGGAGAAGTGTTCCCTCCATAATTTAAGTATGCTCTCGGCATCGGTGGCTAGATCACCTTGGGGGTTCTACAAGAGTATGCTCCGGTCTTGAAACTTTCTGTAAGCCGCCGCATCTTTTCGTAGAATTTTTGAGCATTACCCCTGTCGGCCAGCTTGTCAAGCTCTTCGTACTCACGCATTTCGGCCTCTTTCTTTTTCTGTCTACAAATGCGTCTCGCTTCCCTCTTCAACTCTCGGTATCTATCCCATCCCGCACGTGTTGTGGTCGATCGTAACGTTGCGAGGTAGGCAGCCTGTTTTCTCTCCGCTACGACACGGCACTCCTCGTCGTACCAGCTGTTCCTTTGCACTTTCCGAAAACCAATGGTTTCGGTTGCAGCTGTATGTAAGAAGTTTGAAATGCCGTCCCACAGTTCCCTTATATCGAGTTGTTGACGAGTGCTCTCAGAGAGCAGGAGTGCAATCCGAGTAGAATATTGTTCGGCTGTCTGTTGTGATTGCAGCTTCTCGACGTCGAACCTTCCTTGTGTTTGTTGGCGTGCGTTTTTTGCTGCACAGAGGCGGGTGCGAATTTTGGCTGCAACAATATAGTGATCCGAGTCGATGTTAGGACCTCGGAGCGCACGCACATCTAAAACACTGCAGACGTGTCTTCCGTCTATCACAACATGATCGATCTGGTTGGTGGTTTTTCGATCCGGAGACAGCCAGGTAGCTTGATGTATCTTCTTATGCTGGAATCTAGTACTACAGATAACCATATTTCGGGCCCCGGCGAAGTCGATCAGCCTCAACCCATTTGGGGATGTTTCCTCGTGGAGGCTGAATTTACCAACCGTAGTGCCAAAGATACCTTCTTTGCCTACCCTGGCGTTGAAGTCGCCAAGCACGATTTTAACATCGTGGCGGGGGCATCTCTCATAAGTGCGCTCCAAGCACTCATAAAAGGCATCTTTGGTCACATCGTCTTTCTCTTCCGTCGCGGCGTAGGCGCAAATCAGCGATATGTTGAAGAACCTCGCTTTGATGCGGATTGTGGCTAGAAGTTCATTCTCCGGAGTGAATGATAGTACTCGGCGACGGAGTCTCTCTCCCACCACGAATCCAACACCAAACTTGCGCTCCTTTATATGGCCACTGTAGTAAATGTCACAAGGACCTACTCGTCTCTGTCCTTGTCCCGTCCATCGCATTTCTTGGACGGCGGGGATGTCAGCCTTTATCTTTACGAGGACATCTACCAGCTGGGCAGCGGCACCTTTCCAATTAAGGGACCGGACATTCCAGGTGCATGCCCTCAAATCATAGTCCTTATTTCGTTTGCCGTGGTCGTCATCAAAAGGGGGGTCTCTCATCCGAGGCTGTTTACGCTTTTTCATTGGGGTTGTTTTTTTACGTGGCGGGTCCCAAACCCAGCGCACAACCCTATGCAGGGGATGTTTCGCCTTCTCACTTTAGCTCGCCTTCAAACGGATGTTCTTAGGCTACCCAGAGGATACTTGGTCAAAGACCGGAAGTCGTGAGCTGCTTGAGTCATATGTAAAAGAATCGTTTCTGGCCACTCCCAAGTGAATGGCGATCAGAGAACTTTCCTCACTTGCGTGAACTTCTACACATGACTCCATCCTCCATCCTTATCTCTATCATTGAGTTATCGAGTGGGCTCCCCGTCCTTAGCAAAGTTGATATTTCAATAATTGCAGGAGTTCTAAGTAGAAATTACTAAACTAATGTAGTAATTTTTTAATTTCATAAGCTGCTTGGATGAAGATGAGATATAGCTATCTTAAAACTTCCTTTTTGAATGTCTCACTTTTGTTAGAGCAAGCCTAAGATATGTACCTCCGATCTCTTACTTTTCGATAACGAAGTGAAATAGCATTCAAGGTGCCGAACAGATTTTGTATACGTTCAACTTACTTTAAAGAGAGTTAACATCCTACCAGCCATCTAATGTAAACTATAAGTCAGCAAAGCGCTATAAACTCACCGCAAATCTGCTTAGACGTTTTATTTGAGTTACGGATAGATAACTGAATTGAGATACAAGATGTTTCGATCACCTTAAACTCAAATTGACTCATACCAATATTACTCAGTCTTTACTACCGGGTTTCCCTACAGGGATGATATGATATCTAAATGTCATATGCGGGTTCTGCGAAAGGATGTGGGCTTGCATCCATTCACAATTGATTTCCCTCCAGAACTGAAGCGATTGGACCACCGTAAACGACGTTAATTTTCTGTTTTTGGAACAATTCGAAAACGGCAACGATAACGATTTTCTTAAGAAAATTGAGACTGACTTTAACCTGAGTGATGCGCTAAATAAACAAAACTGTCGCTTTTGGTACGAAGAAATCCACAAATTATTCATGAAAAACTATTACATTCACCTAAATTGACAGTTTGGTGTGGGGTTTGGTCTGGTGGAATCATCGAAATGAAGCTGGTGATGCCGTTACTGTTAATGAAGAGCGGTATAGATCGATGATAACACTGACCAACAAAATTTTGTAACAAAAAAAGTAAGCAGTACTTTTGAAATATCTACCTAACCTCTCTACAAAATCATACGTATATTGATTTGATTAGGTCTAGTTTCCGTGTTCCGGTACTTATCAGTAAAGTTTAATATTAATCGTCTTTTCCTTATTATTTTCTAATTCAGTGCTTTATTTTTCTGAAAAGTGGCTGTATTTTGTGTTTGCTAAGTGGAGTGATTCTTAAATAATGTCAAGAAAGTGTAAAAATGATCCTGACAAGTTCTGTTACATTTGTGGTGAAATAACTTTTGTGTCTCAACGAAGAAATTTAACACCTTTAATAAAAAAATTGTATGAAAGTTATTTCGGTTTTCCTGTTGGACAGCAAGATAAAGTGTGGGTTCCACACATCTGTTGTGTTACGTGTGTAGGACTTCTTACGGGTTGGGAAAAAAGATCTCGATCTATGCCTTTCGGAATTCCGATGATTTGGATGGAGCCGACAGACCATTCAACTAATTGTTACTTTTGTCTGACTAATACAAAAAACATTACAATTAAAACAAAAAAACAAATTAAGTATCCTGATGTGTCATCTGCTAAAAAACCAATTCCTCACATTGAAGAACTACCTACACCAAAACCACCTCTGCGCTCTGATCTTTCAACTGAATCAGAGGAAACAGATAATATAAGTACTGATCCTGATTTTCAAATTGCTTCTTCATCTATCTGTCTCCAGGAAGAAACACCACACCTACTATCTCAAGGAGATCTTAATGATTTAGTTCGTGATTTACACTTGTCTAAACAACAAGGTGAACTTTTAGGATCTCGATTAAAAGGATGGAATTTATTGCAACCAAACACAAAAATAACTTTTTTTCGGCATCGAGATGAAGAGTTAAAAAGCTTTTTTTCACAAGATAATAGTTTGATATTTTGTAACAGTGTCTGTGATGTTATGAATATTTTGGGAACACAACACAAAGTTGAAGAGTGTCGTTTATTTATTGATTCTTCAAAAACAAGCTTAAAGGCAGTTTTGTTACATAATGGCAACAATCTTCCCTCCGTACCGGTAGGTTATGGTGCTAACATGAAAGAATCCTATGAAACAATGAAATTTATCTTAGAAAAGATTCAGTATGACGAACATAAATGGAAAATTTGCGGAGATTTAAAAGTTGTTGCGCTTTTATTAGGATTGCAACTTGGGTATACAAAATTTTGTTGTTTTCTTTGTGAATGGGACAGTAGGGATAGGAAGAACCATTACGTGAAGAAAAATTGGTGCAAAAAGACGATCTCTTACTCCAGGAATAAAAAATGTGAAACATTCTCCATTAGTACAACCTGAAGATATATTTTTACCACCTCTCCATATAAAACTTGGTCTGATGAAAAACTTTGTTAAAGCAATGGATAAAAATGGCGCTGGATTTCAATATCTAAAAGAAAAATTCCCTAAAATCAGTGACGCCAAGATTAAAGAGGGCGTGTTTGTAGGTCCTCAAATCAGGCAACTGATAAAAGATGATATATTTAAAAACCAGCTCAATGATCTGGAAAAACCAGCTTGGGAATCATTTATAAAAATCACTGAAAATTTTCTTGGAAATTACCGATCAAATGACTATAAAACTATTGTTGAGGAACTTCTAGAGAATTATAAAGCATTAGGCTGCAATATGTCCTTAAAAATACATTTTTTACATTCACATTTAGACTTTTTTCCTCCAAACTTGGGTGCCGTTAGTGATGAACACGGGGAACGATTCCACCAAGACATTTATAATATAGAAAAACGATACCAGGGAAAATGAAGTCCAACTATGCTGGCTGATTATTGCTGGGGATTACAGAGGGACGTTCCTGACGCGAAATACAGGAGAAAACCATAATGAAGTATTTATTTTAATATTATAACACTGAAAGTAATTTCATTTTGGTTAAAATAAGTTGTAATTTAATAAAAGTGAAAAAAAATCATATTACAATAAAACTATTCGTATCTAAAATTTTAAACTACTAATTCTACTCTACTTGACCTTATTCCTAACAGAATCAGCCAAAATTTTTCTTGTTACACAGAAAAAATTTTTTTTGTTGATCAGTGTAATGAACTGTTTGTAGCCGCAATTGTAAGAACTTGATCTTGACAAAATATGGTTCCAATAAGACGAGGCTACGTGTCACATAGCACGTGCAACAACCGAATTATTGCGAGAAAAGTTTGAAGATTTGATTATTTCCAGATATTGGGACATTGAAAGGCCTCCAAGAAGTTGGGATTTGACACAATTGGACTACTTCTTATGTGGTTATTTGAAGTCGTTAATATTCTTTAGTAATAAAACAGACTATTTAAAATTTATAAGTCAATATTGAACGTTCGTATTCATGACATACGACTTGATTTAGTGGAAAAAGTACTCGAAAATTGGGTTCATCGAACTTGTTTCTGCAAAAGAAGTCGTGGCGGTCATTTGAATGATGTTATATTTGGAACTTAATTATATGGACTTAACCTTAAATGTAATTTGGATTTCCTTAAAAATTAGTGTGTTTTCTTAAGAAATCATATAACTCTTATTTGGAACCCTATACAAAGGATCATTGGGTATTTGCATATTAGTAGCAGATGTTAGGAAGAGTTTCGAGAATTCACAATATAAAACTCAGAATTTACGGTGTGCTTATTCTGGGTTTGTCAGTTAAAAATCTATCGGTTTCCTCTTCTTTCAGAAGTTGCACTGAAAGCGAAGAAACCTTAGAGCAAAGAAGGAGTGGAACTTTCAGCTGTGATTTTATAAACATTCCTTTTTATGCTTTCTCACTTACGGTTATCTATCCAGTTTAAAATTCTCAATATGTTAACATTTTTGCCAAATTGCTCATCGTCTCTGAAAAGCTTCATGATTGGATTCACTATCTCCATACCCATAGAAAGCAGCAAAACTGTTGGTATAAATACTTGCACCTACGAAAAATAAATTTAGTTACATGCATGTGTAAATCATTTTATTGACATGTCCTTCGATTTGTTGGAAATTCACTTACAAAGCCGAGTACTACCACCACAAGCACACCCAGGCGCACCGAACAATAGAAGAGATATGTTTCCATCCATAGCATAGCCATTCGAGTTTCGTTGATATTGTATTTTTTTGAGAATTAAAAATTAAAATAAATTATGCACAAGTGTAACTAAATTTTCCCTGCATATTTTATGCATTTTGTTCAATTTCTTAATTTTTTTTGCGTTTATTTTATTTATAAATATAACTGTTATTCTTCTTAACTTCGTTTTCGCACGCTCGCTTTGCTTCGATGAACTAAAAATCTATAAAACATTACTCTTGCTCGTAGCCGACATTTCGTGCATAAATATTCCATTATTTGGTATATTGATTGTTTAAACGAGTGAATGAATAACGGTAAATTCATAATAAATGTCGCCTGGGCGGGATAACGATCTCATTTTGTCTTTTTGTACGGTTCGTCATTGAGAAAGACATGGAAAACTCATTTGGTCATAATTTGTTTGAGTGTGTGTGTGCTTCTGGAAAATCGTTGTTCATTTTGCACTTATGTATGTATGTGTATTCGGCAGTGTTACAATATACTAATACACAATCTCTGTATTGATATATATTACGTATAATATTATTACACCAATAGTAGACGTCACCACTCTTGCTTTCGGTAAAATTGTATTTGCAGTTGGATATACTTATATACATACAAGTAAATATAGGGTGATTTTTTAAGAGCTTGATAACTTTTTTAAAAAAAAAAACGCATAAAATTTGCAAAATCTCATCGGTTCTTTATTTGAAACGTTAGATTGGTTCATGACATTTACTTTTTGAAGATAATTTCATTTAAATGTTGACCGCGGCTGCGTCTTAGGTGGTCCATTCGGAAAGTCCAATTTTGGGCAACTTTTTCGAGCATTTCGGCCGGAATAGCCCGAATTTCTTCGGAAATGTTGTCTTCCAAAGCTGGAATAGTTGCTGGCTTATTTCTGTAGACTTTAGACTTGACGTAGCCCCACAAAAAATAGTCTAAAGGCGTTAAATCGCATGATCTTGGTGGCCAACTGACGGGTCCATTTCTTGAGATGAATTGTTGTCCGAAGTTTTCCCTCAAAATGGCCATAGAATCGCGAGCTGTGTGGCATGTAGCGCCATCTTGTTGAAACCACATGTCAACCAAGTTCAGTTCTTCCATTTTTGGCAACAAAAAGTTTGTTAGCATCGAACGATAGCGATCGCCATTCACCGTAACGTTGCGTCCAACAGCATCTTTGAAAAAATACGGTCCAATGATTCCACCAGCGTACAAACCACACCAAACAGTGCATTTTTCGGGATGCATGGGCAGTTCTTGAACGGCTTCTGGTTGCTCTTCACCCCAAATGCGGCAATTTTGCTTATTTACGTAGCCATTCAACCAGAAATGAGCCTCATCGCTCATCGGACACGGACGCGAAACACATTTCGAACCGAACACTGATTTTGGTAATAAAATTCAATGATTTGCAAGCGTTGCTCGTTAGTAAGTCTATTCATGATGAAATGTCAAAGCATACTGAGCATCTTTCTCTTTGACACCATGTCTGACATCCCACGTGATCTGTCAAATACTACTGCATGAAAATCCTAACCTCAAAAAAATCACCCGTTACATACTATTACGGTGCTTGTGTGTATAATGTTTATCTATTCAAACAAGTAAGACAAATATTCTGGTAGTGGTATATGCTAAGTTTTTTTCGCTCAGAGTACAACACGGGATGCATTAAAATTCCGTTAGCTATAAAAAATATATACCAATAAGAATTTCTTTGGGCAAAAACAGTAAGACCTTTTCATTTAAATTTCACGCGAAAACTCATGCGTCGAAATATTTTTTTTCTAGGTTGCTACGACTGTCAGTGACATCTGTGAAAAGAAAAGAAGAACTCCTGTGTTCGAACTATAAATTAGCAAAACGTAGCCAATACAAACTTGCACAGGCGTTTAATTTTCACTCCCGTCAACTCGGGGCGATGTTCGAAGGTATGGGCACCAAAGTGTTTAAGTCTTGACCTCCCAAACGGGGGAGAGTCAAGAAGGAAGTGTTGAGTTGTTTTCACCTTATTTTCTTCCATACAGTTTCTGTAGACAGCCTTTGGTAGGATTCCCAGCCTTACTGCGTGAACGCCAATAGAGTAATGGCTTGGGCATGTGGGGCAATATGTTTCAAATATTCTCCCAATTTTAAATCGATCCGAATAAAATTCTAAGAGATAGGCCATCAGGCCACGACGGTGTAGCGCGCTGACTTTAAATTCATTTTTTTTTTCAAAACTCCATTTTTGAAATCGGTGGACACGATTTCTCGAAAAGTTATGGACCGATTTACTCTGAATTGTGTACACATCATTAACTAGTTAATAAACGAAGGATTTTTTTTATTACAAGTTATTTTTTTTAAGCCAATAAATGCCGAAAATTTGACCAAAAAATGAGATTTTGGGAGAC
The DNA here is from genome assembly GCA_037783105.1 of Bactrocera zonata. Taxonomy (NCBI): domain Eukaryota; kingdom Metazoa; phylum Arthropoda; class Insecta; order Diptera; family Tephritidae; genus Bactrocera; species Bactrocera zonata. The sequence goes on along the minus strand of JBAWJQ010003811.1, from coordinate 57,715 downwards.
ACCCAGGGATACAAGGTCTCAACGGCTGAATTTTCAACATTTTTATATCAAAATTTCCGGAGACATTATTCAAATATGTAGCTTTGATATGATTTATTAAATTTTTGAAATATATGATTGTTTACATTAAAAATCATTAAAAATCATAAAAATATTTTTTTTGTACGTCTGAAACCGACCTAACCCCTTAAAAGCCCCACCACTAGAAAGAGGCTAGTCTCTTAGGACAAAGAAATAACTTGATCTTTTGCCATCGATTTTGGGCCATAAGGCTTTTGCGACAGTGCATGTACCAATAGTGTCACAGCGCTGATCAAGCTTCAGTAAAGTAGTTTTATTATATTTTGTCTGCGGAATCCAATATCTGGTGCCGAAATGTTCTGAATGTTGGAGCAGGCCTTTGGTGATAATTTTTTGTCGCAAGAAAGTGTTTTTGATTAGTACAAATTATTCAAAGAGGGTCGAGAACACGTCAACAACGAACCACGTCCAGAACATTTATTGATCAACATGTCAATAAAATAAAGGAATTGATGCTAAAGAATGAACGATTAAGTGTCAGAGATCTCACTAATATGGTTGGAATATCGGAAGCATCAGTGAAAACCATTCTGAATGATCGTTTGGTAAAAAAAGTGAAAGCATGATTGGTTCCAAAATCATACAATTTTTTTGAGAATTAGCGTCGCTTTAACGTCCGTGGTGAAACAATGCTTTCCGACTACCAAGAAGTCATGAAATGTTTTATTACTGGCGATTAGTCTCGGATCTATGCTTACGACGCGGAAACAGACGATCAATCGGCAGAATCATGTCAAAGCAGGTCAAAAATCAAGATCATTATGACAGTTTTCTTCGGTTATCGATGTGTGGTGCTTTCCGAATTCCTTCCGATTGGCCAAACTGTCAACAAGGAATATTGCTTGAGAGAAGGCGGAATCATGGGCTGACTCTTGGTTTTTGCACCAAGGTAATGCACCGTCGCATACTACATTGATTTTTCGTGAATTTTTTGCCAAATTTTCAACCAATTTCGTATCAAGACCACGGGGAAACCGGTTTGAGTCAACTGAAGACATTAAACGTGAATCGTTACGCGCGTTGAGGGCTATTCCATTGGCACAAGTGTTTTGCGACTAAGGGGAATTGCTTTGGGGGGACAACATGGGCTTTGAAGAATTAATTAAGAATTGTAAAATTCTGAACCTAGTCTTATTATATTTTTTTTTATAACTAGTAGTATATTTTTTTTCTTTTTGATAAATTTTATCAGATGAGTGCAGCAACAGACTTTCATTAAAATTAATATTATTGAAAATATAAGCCTCATTCAATGTATTCAGGTAATTGTACTTTTCATTAGCTGCTGCGGTGTGTTTTTACCCTCCTCATGAATTATTAATTTGAAAGGAATTATTAATTTTTTTGACCTTTGTTTTCAGTTCCTGAAAATAATTAAATGAATTAATCAATCAGACCCCTATTTTCGACTTCTGCGTAGAAATCGAAGAACTACTCAACCGTCCTATCGATGACAACAAATGGTAGTCAGATTTGGTCCCTGTCTGGTGAGAACTGTCCCAAGTATTTTGATTGTATCCTAAACCGATTTTGCTTTGTGCATTAGTCATTTGTTTTCTGTAGCGGCTAGTAATAATAGCTTCACCAGGTTTTAGAAGCTCATAATACACCACATCCTTCTGATCCCATCAAACACAGAGTATCGCGTTCTTGCCGAATCGATCTGCCTTTATAGTCGATGTTAATGTTTGGATTAACCCATGATTTTTCCGTTGAAGATTATTAAAATTATTTCATGTTTCATCGCCGCTGACAATTCGATGCAAAACTAGTTTTTTTTCGTGTCTTTGAAACAAAAATTTCACAAGTGGTTTTTTGGTTTTTAATGGTTTTTCATTCAATTCATGTGGCACCCGCACACACTTTTGGGCATTTCCAAAATCTTTTTAAAGGTCTGAAATATTTATGGTGCAACGTGTAATATAGCTGCCTTTCGTTTTTGTCTCAAAGTATCATTTCCATCCAATATTGCTTGCAATTCGGCGTCTTCAAACATGTTTGATGGCCTTTCACTTTGTTCACTTCTCACATCAAAATCATTATCTCTGAACCGTTGAACCCATTTTTTGCATGATCATCATAAGCCTCAGCAAGCAGCACTTTTCTTCAAATGGTAAAACAAAATTAATGCTTTCTTTCTTATTTTTTTCTGTGTAGTGTTATTATACCAGTTTCAGTCTATTAATTATGCTATAAAAATATGAAAGCACAAAAGCTTCAAATGCTTTTGTACTAGAGCTTATTTTTACGCGTATGTAACGGTGGAAAAGCTCACGTATCTTTCCAGTTTCATGCACTTATCTGCTTAATGAAGGGTGACGTCGTAAAGCTTAAAATATTATTCAAGTGCAGTAACAGTTTTACTGTCAGTGGAGTTTAAAAGCTTCTTTGAATACACACGCTTATTTTGGCAATGGTTTTAAGTTAACTGAAGGAAATATTATTATAATTTTAAACTTAAATATGTATCTCTCTTTCAAAAGTTTACGATCTATTTTGATGGAGTTTTTTTTAGATTTTTTACTATTACTGGAAGACAACGAAGGGGATTTTTATAGTCTAATGAAAATTTTCCTAAAATTTTTTTAACTAAAAATTCTGCAGAGGTTTTGACCAAAATTTGGGGTTTTGTTATTTGAATAAAAAAACCAATTTCAGAAGGGCTTTAGTAGACTTCATGGGAATATTAAGCACCTCCTACTTCAGAACGAATGTTTCTAATCCGAATCAAAATTAAATACTGATTTAAGACGATATTTAAAAAAACAGTTATAAGAGGATTTAAAACTGATTATCTTAGTACAAAAAGCCAAATTGAGAACTATGCACTTAAATTTCTTCACTTCATCCTTACTTATTTTATTTATCCACAGAAACATGCACAAGCCATACAGTCAATCAGCTCATCAAATACAAATATGTTATTGCCTACATTAAGGCGCTCACTCCGTAAACTACTCAAAAACTACTCATTCACAAATAAATATAAATCATTTCAAGCCATAAATTCATAACGGATTATTTAATAACAGTTCGTTACACTAAGGAGAAGCAAATGTCTACGAACAGTCGTTGAATTGCGCCTGAATTGACCATCAATTGAGTTTATGCACTGGAGCAAACAACTATTGAGGAAAGCATCGATTGAGGAAAGCTTATTGGCGTCGGTCATTCATGCAAGCACTTGACTACCATTGAAAAGCCATTATACTACATACATATATGCAAAAAGCAGCAGTAACCACCACTTGTGTCGAAGGATCCTCAAATGGTCAATGGGTGCTGAATTACAGCAGTGTGAAGAGGGCAGCATCGTATTGCATACTTACAGGCACCTTATGTGACCGGTCAAGCAGCGTTTGTTTGCGGTGAAATAGTCATGCACATTTGCATAATGCATGTGAGGGGAGCAGTAAGAATATTTTAAACAAATTGCCATGGCTTGTGTGAATCGTGATTGCAGTAAAATTTCTGCTTTGCTCTACACTTATTCAATAAGGGCGGATTGGCGATGAAAAGTTGTAACCTAATAGCTTTGAGTATTCAACACTTTATAGAAAATACTACGATATCAGGGTAGTTCCAGTTTTGAAATATAGAGTTGATGTTTTCTTAGTAGAAATGGTCAGTATTTTCGTTTTGAAAGAATTTTGGTAAGATTGCGACTCCACTCGATAACTTGGTGACTAATTATTGTGCTTGAATTCGTATTAGAGCAATATTCTAAGTATCTCTTTCAAATCAAATAATCAAATTTGACCCGGACCTCCAAAAAAACACAGTATTTGAATTTAAATATTTATTATGGTTTTCAGAATAGGGTCCTGGGCAAATACAAATATGCCAATCCAATTTTCTGTATACTTGTTATAAGCCTCGGAAATTTACGGTCGTCGAAACTGTTCAACAATCTAGGGAATGGTCCTTTTAAGAGGCTGTTAACAAGTGTACAGAAACTGGTCTCTTTAAGAGTGCCATTCGCTAAGTTGTTGGACAGTCTCGACGACAATTCCATAAACCCACGCCTAGTTAGTACTAAGGAAAGTGGTTAAGTCGATTTATAAGATATGTGGAGATCCTCTGTCATTTCTCGGATGACATACCCGTCAAGTCAAGCACTGGTTCTAAAATATTTTCAAAATTATCGTCATTAAAAGATGTCAAGAGAAGCTTTTTACATTGTCAACCAACCAAACACCGAATGATGATGAAGATCAAACTTCAAACGAGAGGCTGTGCAGGGTCTGGTAGACTGTTGCAGGAAAAATAGACTGCTCCTGATTCTGGGTTGCGATGCAAAGGAGCATCACATAGAATGGGGCAGCTCGGACTGCAACATACAGGGTGTATTTCTTCTTGAATTTATTATTGGTAATAGATGAAAGGGCTGGACTTCACCCTGAGAATGAACTCATTGCTGGCTGGGCTCACAACCAGTCATAACCTTCAACGTCGCATAAGGGTAGAGGTCACGCAACTCCCCTCTTCCAAACGTATTCCAAAGGGCACAGATTGGGGCAAATATCGGTACCTTAGACATAAATGTTAGTGGGGACGGGCAGCTCGACAGAGGCGCAACGGCTCTTTCACTGGAGAGCAGACTGTATGCTCTCAACCAAACCTTCATAAGCGCATATCACTGTAGCCCTCCCTAAAGACGATTAACAAAGGACGCAATTGTTTTTTGTGGTCAAGTAAGTTCTCAGAACTCAGGACAAAAGTATGTAAGCTCTTTAACAAGGCCAAACGTATTGGGAAGGAGATTTGATCTGCTTATTTCAGAAATTTCTGTATCTTTCGATACCAGAGGCATCAAGGATCACAGGGATCTCGCTAAAGGTAAGACTGATAAAGGACCAACCATGAAAAGATGTGAAGAGATCTTTACGACTAGCGCGGAAGATATTTTTCCAGCCTTTTTGCTTCAGGGAGTGCAGGTTCTACTGCCCTACTCTTTAATCCTTAATCCTTCAGGCTAATTAGTCCAACTTCCTTCCTTCTACAAAGTATGGAAAAGATCGTGGATTTTGAAATAAGGTCGAAGGCGCTGAAAACTGCATCCCTGAATGCGAACCAGCATCCTTGCAGAATAGGCAGATCAGTTAACATTGCTTACTAGCTAACCTTGGAGATCTCTGAAAGGAGGGGAAGTATTGTTTTGCGCCTTCCTAGACATCGAAGTTTCTTTTGATAACACGTCTCACATGAGCGTAGCCAGGACCCTGGAGAAAAGGCACAGGTGCGCAGGTGGATAGAGGCCGTACTGCACACCAGAATATCTGAAACCATATTTATTTATTTATTTATTTAGTAAAGTCTATGAACATTATTTCTTACAGACTAATGAAAACTAGGATGCATATTAGAATTCTAGAATAATTAAAATTACAATAATATGAATAGCTAACTTAAACTAAAAAACAGAATTGAGGGTATTAATGAAGGAATCCTTAGTGTGAGAGAAATCAAGAAGAACTTTCTCGGAAATCGAGTTAAACTCACGCATAGCCCTCTTGAGGGGAGCATATTCAGCAAAATTAGTGCTTTCCTTTTTGTAATAAAATGGGGAAATGGACCTGAGACAACGCTGGGGATTATTGAAGTTAAGTTTCGCTAATAAATAGGGACAGTCAATACCTCCGTTAATTACATTGAAGACAAATGAAAGGAAGAGAACGGACCTTCGATTATCCAGTAATTTAAGATGTAACAGCAATAAACGCGATGTATACGATGGTATTGGGTCAACAAACTTTAAGGAGCGGAGAGCGTATTTAAGAAAGATCTTTTGAACACGCTCGATCCTGTTAATTGACGAAATGCAATATGGTCTCCAAATAAACACTGCATACTCCAAAATGGATCGCACAAAACATGTGTACAGTAATTTTAACGTGTAGGGGTCGGAAAAATTTTTAGAATTTCGACGGACAAAGCCGAGTACAGAAAATGCTTTTGAAGTGTTATAGTTGATGTGATTACTGAAAGAAAATCTGTTGTCAAAGATTACCCCAAGATCATTGATTTCAGTAACGCATTTTTAGGACGCAATTAGAAATATTGTAGCTGGAAGATAGGATGTTGCGTCCCCTACCAAAAGAGATCTGTGAGCATTTATCGAGGTTCAGAAAAAGCTTCGATTTCAGGCACCAATTATGAAAAGTATCAATATCACATTGAAGTTTGAGTACATCTTGTGTGTTTTTGATTATTGCAAAAATTTTTAGGTCATCTGCATATAACAGATAGTTAGCGAAAGAGAAGCAACAGGAAATGTCATTGATAAACAGCACAAAGAGAAGTGGACCTAAGACGCTTCCTTGTGGGACTCCCGAAGACGCAATGAATGAATCAGATGACACCCCATCGACACTGACAACGCATCGTCTGTTTTGCAGATATGATTTAATCCACTGCAAGAAGACCGAGTGAAATCCTAGAGATGATAATTTTTTAATTAGATTATTGTGTGATACTTTATCAAAGGCTTTAGAGAAATCTGTGTAGACACAATCTACCTGAAATCCAGCGGAGAATGCAGACATGCAATAGTCGCTAAAAACTGCTAAGTTTGACACAGTGGAGCGCCCAGAGACAAACCCATGCTGATTGACATTAATTATTGATTTTACTGCAAAAAATAATTTATTTTTAACAGAACACTCAAAAATTTTTGAAATAGTAGACAGTTTAGAAATAGGCCTGTAATTGGAGATAACGTCCTTTCTACGACCTTTAAGTATGGGGGTAATGCATGTCAATTTCCAGTCCGAAATAAAATTCCCGGAGGAGAGAGACTTATTGAAGATAAGCATGAGAGGATATACTAAGGCAGTGTAGTTTTTTATAAGTACGGGCGGAAGCCCATCCAAATCCAATTTGGAAGAGGACTTAATATCACAAATAGCCTTGGCAATATCATCCTGTGAAAGACACAGTGAGCCAAAATTTATGGATGGGAAGTCATTAGCTGAAAAAGTGGAACTAGTACCAGGATCCTCTTGAACATAGTTCGATTTGAAAAATTCAGCGAACAAGTTGGAGATTTCGACCGGAGTGTATGCCGACTTATCTCCCCAGCGTAAAGCAGAAGGAATGGCCGAACACCCTCTTCTAGATTTTACAAAGTTCCAAAAGAACTTAGGGTTCGACTTGATTGTAGACTCCGTATTATTAATAAACCTTTTATAGAGAGACTTATCCAATTCATTAAACAGTTTTGTGTAGTGCTGATATTGAACAAAGGAAACATGAGATTTAGTTGAAGAGAATTTTCTATAGTATTTATTTCTGAGATTTTTTAGACGTTTCAGGTCCTTAGTGTACCAAGGCAACTTATATAGTTGTATGTGTTTTAGCGGGATATTATAATGACAGAATTCCTGAATTGATTTCTTAAAAATGGAGAAACTATTAGCTGTATCTAGCCCCGAAAGTAAATCATCCCATTTAATTTCCAAGAGCTGATTGTTGAGTCGTTCAAAATCACAAAATGCAAAATTAAAACCAAGCCCATCAATAGGTTTTACAGGAGCGAAAAGGTAAGTATCCACCTCAAACGCTAGCGGGGAATGATGGATGGTGGCTGGGGTAATTGAAGAGAATCCATCAAGAAACCTAAATTTTAAATTATCACTGAGAAAGACTAAGTCAAGAAATCGATTGAGACTATTTGAATATGAGTTGATTTGAATCAGACTGAGACTAAGCAAGCTATCAATGAGAAATAACTCCTGAGTTGATGTAAAATTTGAAGGAATAAGAGCAGGACTATAGGAACAACCAGACCAGACTATATTGCTTAAATTAAAGTCACCCAGAACACAGATATTATTCTCTTTCACCTTACCTAATACCAGCGAGGAAATATTATTTGCGTGCAGCTTATACAACTCTAGAGGACTATTAGGAGGGATGTATGAGACTGCAATGAACAGAGCATCATTGATACAGATACATAGTTGGTCCAGAATAGAATCTTCGTTATCAAGCATAATTAAGCGAGGACGATATTTGCGATGAACTGCTAAGAGAACTCCACCCCCTCTTAGACAGCCAGTTTTTTCGTGATCTCTGTCTTTGCGGAAGACATAATAGAGATTAGAGTCAAAATATTCGCTATCAAAATAACTAGAATTCAGCCAAGTCTCAACAATAACGATAATATCGAAATCCAAATGTGAAGAAAAATTGCGAATAATATTTGATTTACACCTAATGCCCGATAAATTTTGGTAGTATACCTTAAGACAAGAGCCAGTTGAGGAAGGTGCAGAAAACGCATGAATAGAATCGTGATTAACAGGCGCCTCAACTAATCTGCAGCACTGTTTTCCTCTCCCTTTGGAAAAAACTTAAAGGGACGTAACTTAATGCCAGAAGGCCACACTGAAGAGGAGAAAACGGCATTAAAAAAAGATGGGGACACACCTAACTAAAGTTTATCCTCTTAAGATTATTAATATCTGTATCTTTCTTAATTAATTTATAACATAGAAGATGCTCTCTATCAACATTAGCATGTTTAACAACAAAAGATATAATATCTTCCGCAGTAACTGAGTTCTTAAATGCAGATAAGTGAATCCATTTCTTGGGTATGACGACATCAAGATCACAATTGGCATTAACACCAACGACAGTTGAAGTGGCTGGGGATTTTTTGTTCCTAGTACTCACTTTTACCTTCAAATTTCTATTAGCAGCAACTGAAGTAGAAGAGTTCAGGTTAACAGAATCATCAACGGCGACAGATTGAGCAGCATTGACAGCGACAGGGTTGCGAGCTGGTTTAGCAGCAACTGTTGAATTGTTATTGGCTTTCAAATGAGTGTTGATATTCCTAGCAACAGCGTCAGCATATGTATTGGCGTTTTTATTGTCAGCAGCAATAGAGAGAGTGAAGCCAGCAGCAGACGGAGCGGCAGAGATTGCTTTCGTAGTAGCGGGAGCGAGATAATCCATACTCACGCTATCAGTGGGAGCCGAAACAACAACGTTAGGTGACGGAGCATTTGTACCCACAATAGTCGTAGAAGTAAGGATAGAGTTAGCAATAGCTGAAGCTGCAGAGAGTTCCTTCGGTGTAGCGGGAGCGAGATAATTCCCACACTCGTTATCAGCAGAGACAGCGGCAATAGACGGAGCAGCGATTGTAGAGTCACTTGTACCAACAGTAGTCGCAGCAGTGAGAGAGACGTTAGCAGCAGAGATAACATTCGAAGCTGGTGTAGTGATCTTGCCATTATCGGACAATTTCTTATGCACAATGCCGATCTCTGATTTAAGTTCATTTAACTTAGCGATTAACGAATTACGATCATCACATAATTGTTGTATTAACGCGAGCGCCTTCGCTTGTTCACTTCTCAGTGAACTTACTTCCAATACCAGAGAATTAAGCACTGAATTTACATTATTAAGATTATTATGCTCCAACAGAGGTTCAGTAATTACACTGTTCGAGTGTTCATCATTTTGTTGTTGCGAACTTGGAGTTTGAGTGCACTGAGCATTGCGCAATGATGGCGACGCAGGCGGCGACCGAATGGAATTTCTCCGAACCACCGCGCACACTTTACAATAAAAAGAATTTTTTGATTTCTGCAAAAAATCCACGTCAGCCTGCGACAAATTTACACACGTCAAGTGGAAAAATTGATTGCATTTATTGCAATTTATCTTGGGCTGAGCACGGTCAACCCTATGCCCGCAAACACACGGCATTAAAAAAGATAAAATAATAAAGCGCGGAGCAGAAAAAAATACGTCAGTACACGGTGACGACTGCTTAGTATGGGAGGGTACCAGTATTCGTATAATTCGTATTGGAAGCACAAGCGGCTGCCTAGAGGGTGGAGTGCTATCGTCTCTATTTGGAGCCTTGTGGTAGACGAACTACTGGTTTTGCTAACTAACAATGGGATCCGCAGTCAAGAATATGCAAATGACATTGACCTAACACAGGTGGTTGTATACCATGATCTTGCGATCTTGTGGCTTCAGCCACGAAAGCACCATAAAGTTCGGTAGGACTTCAACTATGGAAGCTTCAACGTCTCACCTGCATCTGCGTGTCGGGTGCCATGCGCACATGCCCGACGGTACTTGAAGAGTCACGATAGAATCACACCGCTCACGTAGCAATCGGTCAGGTTGACAAACACACAATGCTACAAATGACAGCAGAAGAGTTTTGCAGAGATACTAAAGGACTAAAGTTGGCTCATCTCTCAAGGGACAATATTACCAAGACAGTTAACTTCATTATCCTTAACAGCAAGGCCAAATGGAATGATTCCGCTATCGAACTACTGTTTAGGGATGGTACAATCAAGTGGAGCACCGATGGCTCCAAAACGTCGTAGTCGCAGGACCACGAACTAATCTCTCCATAACTAAGGGAAGTTTTCTGCTCATATTACAAGTAAAGGTCTCTGCTATAGGTAGGTGCGTAGAGGTAAACCGTCAACGTATAGTCATACACAGCGGCAGTAAAACGGCACTTAAAGCGGTCTCTGCGAACGATATCAAAAAGCTATTGGTGGAGGAGTGTAAAGAACGGCTGAACAGTTTATCAGATCGTAACCAAGTGTACCTTATCTTGCTTCCCGGTCATAAAGGTATAGCCGGCAAAGAACTGACTGATAAGCTCGCCTGCTCTACTACATCCACCACCATGTTGGTATAAGCCTTTTGTTGCGATTGGTTCCCATACCATAAAGAAGCTGAACGGCAAGGATAAAAGAGGGCATTGGCTCCGTGCCAATTGTTAATGCGTGTTGACAGCCTTATCACGTTTAGATACGGATTCAACCTACCAAAGGACAAAAACCGGCTAATTATCGCTTTCTGCACTGGCCATTGCAAGCTTATGAAGCACTTATAAAGGGTGATTTTTTAAGAGCTTGATAACTTTTTTAAAAAAAAAAACGCATAAAATTTGCAAAATCTCATCGGTTCTTTATTTGAAACGTTAGATTGGTTCATGACATTTAGTTATAACATAGAACTAACTTCTTGTTCTGCGACATGGCGCTAGAATGATATGCACATAAACGCCCCGTTAGAAGTAAGGGAGCAAATATTTGATTGTAGCTCTTTTCGTATGCTATAAATATGGTTGAGAAAGATTGAAACATTTCAGACTTCCCGACGAAATTACCAAAAAAAAAACATTTTTTGCTTATAGGTTTAGGCCCTTCCCTTTCCCTTTTCCATATGCTCTTGAATATCGGATATCTCTAATGCACTGGAACTATTGACTACGAAGATCTTATTTCGAAGATAGTTAAGTAGTTTGAGAGAGCTTTGTATGTTGTAATTTACACTAACCATTTAATCACCATAAATATCTCGAGAGTAATGAGTTTCGGTGTATAATGAAAAATATTTTCTGAAGGAACGATACACGTATTAAACTACTCCATTTATTTATTCTTGAATACACTTTCAGTCAACATGAAGCACTGATCGTCATGAAATATTTAAAATACTATAACGAATTGTACGGATATTTTTATTATTTTTATTTTTTATTTCATTGCCATTGTAACTAGTTAACATAAACTAACGAACAATTTGTTTTGCTTATTGTATAATACAAAATAATTAATGGTGCTCTGCGTACAAATTGCAGAGAATCTGGTTACTGTATAAGGTGATACGGCTTTTTGCGCTTAAGCCTTTCTTTCCATTCACTTCGAGTGACAAGAGCACTGGCTTCAGTGTTCACATGGTCAGAAAGTCTTTCCATATGAGACTTTGCACATTTTTTAATTGATGCAGCAACTGAGTCAATTCCGAGATTGCGTTCAAGATCGTGGCTGCGAACGTACCAAGGCGCATTGACGGCACATCTTAAAACTTTGTTTTGAAATCGGTGGATTTGTGCAACGATGCTAGGGCTTGAGCAGCCCCAAAGTTGTATCCCATAAGTCCAAACTGGTCTGAACACCTGCTTGTAGACTAGAATTTTGTTATATGTAGTACAATACAAGTTTCTGAATTTTATTTCTAATTCTTCTTTTTTCTCTTAGACATGTGCACTCCTAAGTTTTGTGCCCAGGGTCATGCCTAGGTATTTCGCGGTATTATGATATGGTATTTGTACTCCGTTTAAGTACAGAGGCATATATCTAGTATTGTTGTATCTGAATCAATGTGTACTGATTTAGTCTCGTTTAACTTTAATCGCCATTTAGCTGTCCATTCAAATATTTTGTTTAAATGTTCCTGCAATCTTGCAATTGATGCAGTTTGTGTTTTGCCGACAGACAGAACCGCAGTATCATCTGCAAATGTTGCTGTAATACAATTGTCGTCATGTGGTAGATCGCACGTAAAGAGTAGGTAAAAGATGGGCTATAAGACACTACCCTGAGGAACACCAGCCTTTATTTCCTTTAAATCAGAGTACATATCTCCATGTTTGATTCGAAAAAAAATGGTCCGAAAGGTATGATTTTCAAATATTGTAATATTTTTTGGTAAAAGCATTTTAATCTTGTTTAGGAGCCCGCCATGACAAACTTTATCAAAGGCTTTAGACACGTCGAGAAAAACGGCCGAGCAAACTTTTTTGTCTTCGAAGGCATTTTCAATGACTCGAGTTATTCTATGTACTTGGTCAATGGTGGAGTGATTTTTTCGAAAGCCAAACTGATGCGCTGGTATCAGCTTCCTCTCTTCAATTATGTTGTTAATACGCACAGCAAGCAGTTTTTCCAATAGTTTTGAGAGTGTTGGCAGGAGAGATATGGGCCGATACGAAGTAATTTCGTGCGCTATCTATACCAGGTTTATTGAACATAATCACCTCTGCAGTTTTCCAATAAATGGATACGTATTGAAGATTTATAGTAGCATTTATTGTGGCAGTAATTTTACATATAACGTTGTGAGGAAGCTGTTTTAGTATTTCACTGGTAATAAGATCAAACCCAGGCGATTTTTTAGACTTCAGTTTTTTTATTTCTGCACATACCTCATCGTTAGTTATTAGAGGAATTTCGGTATAATTCTCGTAGGTATGAGTTTCCATTTCTGCTGCATCGGATGTGTCATATCGTTTGAAGACACCTTCAAGGTATGCCGAAAAAACATTTGCTTTCTCGATATCGCTCTTGGCCCATGTCTGGTCTGCTTCTCTGATTGGATGATGCTGAGTTACGGGTCGAGAAAAACTTTTTGTACACTTCTAAAGTGAATAATCATTCCTAAGATCGTTAGATAAACTTTTCAGATAATAGCTTAGAGTCATATTTTTAAATGCCTTTATCTTGTGTCTTTTACACAATTTGTTGAGACAAATTTTGTCAGATGGAGATCTTGTTTGTTGCCACTTTCGGCGTAATCGGCGTTTTTCTGCTACCATTTCTTTAATTTCTTTGGTATACTTATGACCTGCTGTGACGTTTCTTTTAGTTGGTGTACTACTCCAGGCTGCATATTGAATTGTATTTGTCAAATTCATGATTTCGTTATCTAGATCGGAACTGACAACTTATTTTACGTGACTATCAACATTGGATAGCATTTGCTTAAAGTATTCCCAGTCAGCATTTTTATTTGTTGGCGAAAGCGGACGTTCCTTAATAACAACACTTTCGTGTAGTGTTAAATATACTGCTGAATGGTCATAGGTCATATCTAAACCACTTTCTATGCACATATAATTTGAGGAGATATGTTTTGTAATGAAAAAATCAATATAATCGGGTGTTTTAAGTGAATCTGTTGGCCAATAAGTTGGTGTTCCTGTAGACATGATACTGCACCCAGACAATTGAAGAGCTTTCAATAACTCACTGCCCTTCGTGGTTATGAGCCTCGAACCCCAGTGAGTATGTTTCGCATTATAATCACCACCCATTATAAATCGGTTTTTATGACTATTAATCAGTTCTAGATAGCTATGACATTTTATTTGATGTCTTGGGGGACTGTAAACTGCTGTATGGGACAAGTTTTTGTCACTATCTATCGTGACCGTTATTGCTTGAAATTCATCTGTAGATGTGCTGTTTTCTTCGTGGTGTTTTATGTTGCTTCTTATTATAATAGCAGCTCCTCCGCGTGCACAATTGTTCGGATGTATTGCATGATACATTTCGAACTTTCTGAATTTAATGTTAGTTTGCTTGCTAAAATGGGTCTCAGATATTAAGCATACGTAAATTTTTTCAGTAGTGAGTATTGTTTCTAGCTCATTTTGGTGTTTAGTAAGCCCGTTTGCGTTCCATAGCATAATTTTTAAGAATTTTGTCATATTTACTTATTTTTTTGTACTACTTTTTCGAGCTTCTGAAGCCTCTTCTCAAGTGCAATGGTAAACTCATTTTGTTTTGTAAGCTTTTCTAAGATTTGTTGAAGAATGCTAGCTTCATTTGAACAAGTGCTTTTACAACTTGCGAATAAGTTAGCTCATTTGCTGTTGAAACTGTATTTTCAGCCATTGGTTGGCGTATTGCGTTTTTTGGGAGGCTTTTGGTATCTTTTACTACCGAGCTTTTAGGACGTGGGTCGTTTTTCTTTGTACCAGATCTTTGGTCACGAATCGTTTGCAGTTCTTTCGCAACTACGCATCCTCTGTAGTTAGCAGGATGAGCCTCACCACAGTTAAAACATTTTGGTAGATTGTGATTAGGTTCTTGACACTCTATGGTCTTACGCTTTCCCGCACACTTCACACATCTTGCTTGCTTACCACAATAGTTTTGAGTATGTCTATATGATTGACACAATTTGCATTGTGGTATGAGCTTTGACTGCTTTACGGCCTCAATGACAACAACTGAATGCAATATGGTTTTTATTGCATATATGTTATTTATATTTTCTGTTGCATCGAAAGTAAGAAGAAACATATCTAACGGCTCTTTCGTTTTCCACTTCAGTTTGTTGACTGCGTTCATGGCTTTGAATCCCTTTTTATGAAGGTCTGACATTATAGCCTCTGGCTCGTTTGAGTGATGTACATTTTTAACCATTACCTTAATTGGACGAGATAACTTATTTTCATAAGAAAACAACGGTAAATTCTGTGTAGACAGAGTTTTGGTTAACTTTCTATAATCATCAGAGTCTGATGTATTGGTTTTGTATGTATTATTATTTAGAAGCTTAATAGTAAATGCTTTTTTAGCCTCATCATTCCTAATTTTATATATTTTTTGGTATTCACAGTCACCCGATATCATTATTGGAGGAGGTCGTGAGATTTTCGTTTTTGTTTGATTTCTTCCGACTTCTCTTAATTGTACGGATATAATGTTGTCGGAATAATTTATTATGAAAGAGACATCAGGACTCTTTACTGGACTGATAATTCTTTTGGCCTGACTGACCTTAACATCCCCCAAAGTGGTATCCAAATGTGAGCCCTAAGTGATCCTATATATATAATTAAACACAGAAAGTCCTTACTTGTAAAAGATTGCTCTCAATTTGGAAGACATCGAACTTCACATCAAAACTTTTTCGAAATTTAGGAGAACGGTAGTAACTAATGCAGTAGTCTCCATGTGAGAAAATATGCCAAAAAATGAAGCCACACTTTCATTAAAAAAACATTGCATCATTGTTAGACCAACGAATTTTTCAGCCCACACACATATTCCTTACATACACGCCCATAAGCATGAGATGCTGAAAAGTTTTTACCTCATCACAGCGACCTTTCAAAGTTTTTTAAACTTTCTGCATATTTCCCCATTCCACATTTTTCCATACTTCATATTAGTAATGCACTTAAGTATATAAGCACTACTACTTAGTACTTAATAATAATAAGCTCTGCCCTTTCCTGCTGCGGTACGAGACATCGTTTATTACAAAAACTGAACCACTCACACTTAACGTGTTAGTGATTATCATACACACACTCGACACTTTGGTCTGCCAACATGCTTTTTGGCGCTGTCAACGCTCTTGATACAGGCATTTTTTCACTTCCTGATCTGTCGCTGTTGCCTGCGGCTTGGCGCATGTCGTACGTGTCGGCATTTATGCTAAGTACTTAAGTACAAAAAGTGGATATAAATGACTGTTGGCTGAGCGGTGCGGTTGGCTTACAAGGATTTGCTTGATAGCACTTTTGCATATATGTATATTGCAGGCATTTGTGGTAGAGCATTTAAGCTTAATGTTGAAATGATATGAAAGACGTGTTAGTAATGAGCAGAAATTGAATATGAGGAAAATAGTTACCTTACCTGTATGGAGAGGAGTTATTTTTGAATTGGTAGAACTGATTGTACTGAGTTGGTAGTCATAGATGTAATTTATTTTGCTTTTATTTATAATCATTTCAATAAATGGTAATAATAATAATATGTTTAATAAATGATTCCTTGGAGACACTTTAATCAAAATTCATATAATCTATTTACTGGTTGATATCATATTTTCTCAGGCTTTACGCTGTAAATTTTAAAATCTATGGTACATTTATTGCAGCAAATGTTATCCATACGACCTGTGTCACTTTTAAAATTAAACAGCAAAATATTACTGTTGAGCTTATTAAAAGGATGCACTAAATTAAAAAAAATATGTATAAGTAAGCAATTCCCACTTCATATTTTCATATATTATGTAGCATCTCCGACATTACATAACGCTACTCATACGCCCCACATCTCCGCATACTAATGTTGGCATGTTGGAATAATTGGACGACTACAAATGTCACATTTTCCTGTAACATCATAATAAATTCTTATACATATGGAATGCCTTGACTTTGTGGGCTGCCTGTGTAACATAAATCGATGAGGATTATGATTCATCATTGAGCTCTTCAACTTTTTTTTGAATTAACTGAGAAAGATGGAGTAATCTTGAGTCGTTCAACCTTACAGATTCATTGCACAGTGTTTCCAAATATTAAGTATATGGAATGAGATGATTGGATGATAAATTCTGTATGTCTCCTGCTTCTATGTACCAGGTTTTCCAATAGCGATGATAGGATTTCAAAGAGTCGTTTCGACCATTTTTAATACGTCGTGATCTGTATTTTTTCCATTATACTCAGTAATGTTTACAATATCATGGAACAACTTTAACTATTCAATTTTAGTACTAGAATAATCCTTGTCCAATTGCAAATTTTCGTGCGCATTTAACATTTTATGGTCCTATTAGTCGTTCATCTGTCGCGCTATTCGCCGAATTGTTGAAAACTTCGAGCGTACATTTTCTTTACATAATGTTCAAGTGGCAATAAGATTAAGAAACGATCGAAATAATGCAAATATTGCCGCAGGTAAGCTAAAGACTGCAAATAATCGACTGAAGCCCATTCTTATGAATGAGATGCACTTTCATCTGAGTGGTGGATAAATAAACAAAACTGTCCCTTCTGGTGCGAAGAAAATCCATAATCTATTTATGAACAACTATTATATTCACCTAAATTGGCAGTATGGTGTGATTTTTTAGTCTGGTGGAATCAGCGGCCCATAGTTCTTTCGTAATGAAGCTGATGTCACTGTCGGCATAAATATATGATGACTAAGTTTTTATGGCCACAATGAGAGGAAGTTGTGTGTCAATTAAATAGTTCAAATCTTTGAGTTGAACTATCACTTTTATGTTAGCTCTCCAATTGTTGTTGACAACAAGTTGCAACCCTTTCCACTTCCGTCTAACACAAATGTGGTTAATCTGGTTACGAGTTCTATATTGGTTGGAGTTCTTTTATATGTCTATGTTTTTTGTGAATAACGTTGTGTGGAAAGATGGGACCGTCAATGGCCAGCTGAAACAACTGGAGATAGGAAGCTATGTAAAAGTCTTAGGCAAAACCATTCGCAAATTCTTGGTTTGCACATTACTATTCATAGTAAGGGAACTATGGGTAAGTCGGGTAAGACAAACCTTAGATGCTGCTACCAATCATAAATCTACTAAAATATAAAATTTCGTGCTTATATCAGCCTTAAGACTAAAAATTGTATAGGTATTATAATCAAGAGATGAGCAATATAAGATATTATTATAAAAGGTTTTAAAATTCATAAATGAAATTAAGCGCATTCGTTTCTTTAACTAAAAAATATAGTATATATGGCCATAGTGATCTCTACGAATTTTATGAAAGTGGGGTCGTACCTGTGTGATTACGATTAAGATGTAGATTTATGTACTTTATAGAGCCCACTCGAAAAGCTGGATCTAAAATTGATTCACAAAACTTCTCGATATGAATCATCAGACACTTACAGATCGATTAAGTTTTTCGAGTTTTCGACAATTATCAATCTTAGCCATTTTGTCACATATGTTACAACCTTAGTCTGGCAAAAGTTGAACAGCTGAGTAGATACATCTCCATACAGTTTCGACAATTTGCATCCAACATGATAGGTAATCTCTCCGCAGATGAGCTCATTAGACAGCGCGCAGTCAGAACATCAACCATTGCGGCGAGATGAACCTTGCTAAGAGCAATTAGTTCAGAAGACCTCTCGCAACCGCTCAAATTCTGGCTTGTTAACTAGCCATTGCCAACTGCACGGCAGGTTTATCGATCAAAACCTGAAGCGCATGAGGATAGCGGAGTACCAGCTCGCTCCTCATCTGTCAGGCAGCTCAAGGCCAGAATGGTCGTTCAGTTACCGAAGTGAGTGAAGACATGTCAGAAGGAAGCTGCGTTTCGAGTAGTATCTACATCTACCAATCTACATTGATGACAGCCAACCTCGCTTGAAAGAGATACTATTCGTCTAGCATGTTAAGCTAGAGTTGATGGAGAGCTTCCGATAGAAGACTCTGCCTCCACTAATCCCCTAAGCTGCGTTTATCTGCGTAAAAGGTACCTGAAAACAGGCTTTGGTGCTTCCAACAAATCCTTCTAGAAATAAGTTGACAGGGAAATAACAGAATGTCTCTACCATCCTTTGGTATTTTAAAATTATGCCAAGAGAGTTGGTTAAATTTTTATTCAAAAATCTCTGAGTCGTAGAACCATTCAGAATGTAGCAGACCTTTAAGTTTACAAATTATACATGTTCTTCATTTAAATTATTTAACTAATTGTTGTTGCAAAATCATAGCTATGCGCTAGTTAAAACATCTTCAACTCACAGTAAATAACTACCAAAGGACTTGTGCATTCCACTACGCAAATGCCCTTTTTTCGGGCTATGAAGGTGATACTCATAGAAGTAGGCAAGAAATGCTAGGTAAAAGGAAGTAGAGCGTAATGTAGAAAGTGGTTTAGATTATATACTAAATACTATTGCATGTATATGTATGTTTATACGTATAAGTATTTTTCCACCATGCCACATGCAAGTTAAAGCACATTTGCGCAATTTGTTATCCTTGATGCGCATGAACTAATTTGGTTGAGTGGCATGTTTTTAATTATGCGAAACGTCACTTTAAATTCCAAGGCTTCCGTCGTGTGAATCTCCTGAAACTCAAAACCAGCTTTTGTGTGCGAGAATGTCTGTCAACACCATTCCTCAAGTCTAACAGAAGGTAATTACGAAAAAAGTGGCATTCCCAAATTTGCATGTAAACATGGTGAGATCGACGTGCAGCTACTTTAAGTACTTGTAATCTATGGCAAAACATCAACATACCCTAGGTAGAAGTGAATTTATCAACGTTTAGTCTCATCTAAAGCATTCTTTCAGGTAGCAAGAACACAAATATTACTCGCCTTTAAATATTTTCTTCATTTTTCGTTTTTATTTTAATTTTGAAGGAAAATTTATGTTAGTATGTGTTACAATTTGTTGACAAGAAATGCAAGCAATTCCAATTAAACAAGTAAGAAAGGGCTAAGTTCGGGTGCAATTGAACATTTTATATTCTTGAAACTTGCAAGAATCAACGCTAGGGAAATACCCTAAGATGTAAAATATCAAATTCGGCATCAGGTTTGTTAGTAAAATGAAAATCATTATTCGTAGTACATGGGAGTTGAGATAGTATCGGCCCGATTTTATGTATAATAATTATTATCACGCTACATACTAAACAAATTTTTCTTTAAGTTTCCTCACATTTCATTAAGGTACCTCACATATAATCACCAATCATATGAAGTAAAGTCAGGCGGGTTTTCGAAAGTCATGGTAGCAGTTATATGAGGGTAGGTCAAGTTTTGGCCCAATTGTAATTATTTTAGGCACAAAGATATACCGTTCGAAGTAGAACATGTTGTGTCATTTCTATTGTACTACTCAAAGATTGGCGGATATATATTGCATAAAGTAACCTGCAAATTCGAAAACCTTTATATTAGGTATATTGAGACTCAGGGTATAATTGACCTGATTGAACCCATTTTTGATACACAGATATACTTTTGTCAGAAAGGTTTCGTCGCTATACTGATATGTATAACAGATACATAGTCAGACGTTAATCGGTGTTACAATTAACATTGGCTATTCTACTATTCTGGGTATAGGAACACATGGATCACATTTCCACCTGCAAACCGCTGCTGAATTATAATAAATCGATCAGTATCTGGTGATGTAAAGTAAGTCACTTATGTCAAGCGCAAATGGTCGTGGTCGAATTGCGCCAAGGCAGTATTGACGGCCAGGAAGGTTTTCTTATGTGTTTGGTGGGATTGTCATGGAACCATCTATTATAAAGTGAAGTGAAGGTTAAACTCCTAATTCTGATCACATCAATAGTGACACGACAAAAGCTCCGCGTACTTGGTTCGGATGTTTTTACCTACTCACCTTCCATTTAGGCCTTGAAGTTATGAGATTATTACCTGATTGCGACTGTGGAGATTTATTTTGAAAAAGTCCCCTCAAAAGATGCTTATGAAAATAGACTATCCTAGTTATTTAGTAAAACAGTGCATATGTTGCCTAGTCGAATGGTTCTAACTATGGTAAATAAAAACATCAATTATTCGCAAACATTATGGTTTAAATTTACTGGAACTTTTTAGTGCTACATAGGTTGCTATATATATTTCTGGACTAGGCAACACTAAGTGTTGCCAGGTGCAATCTGACATTTCCATTGAAAAGTTTGACATTTTTTAGCATAACATCACTCAGATCGTTTTGTCATTTAATCGTGAATTGTTTTATTTACAGGGAATTAAAAAATTCATCACGGCCAAAAAATGGAATTAACTCGTGAACATTTTCGTGCGATCATTTTTCACAACTTTCGACGTGGATTATCACGACAAGAGTGCATCGATGAACTAAAATCTTTGTATGGCTATGAAGCACCATCCTATAGCACTGTGAAAAACTGGTACAACGAATTCAATCGTGGCCAACGCTCGCTCAAAGACGAATTCCGTGAAGGTCGTCCAAAAACAGCCGTTGTGCCAGAAAACATCGATGCCGTACGTGAACTTATAATGCAAGACCGTCATGTAACATACCTTCAGATAGAGGCATGCCTATGCATTTCTCCCACCAGCATACATTCGATATTGCATGAACACCTGGCCGTAAAAAAGATTTGTTCACGTTGGATACCGCACAATTTGACAATGGCTCAAAAAAAGGCTCGTGTGGATTGGTGTAAAGAAATGCTGAAAAAATACGATCGCGGTGCTTCAAAAGACGTTTATAAGATCGTCACAGGTGACGAATTATGGATCTATGCGTATGAGCATAAGCCAAATCCAACGAAAAAAAAAAAAATAATAATAAAAACATTTTCGTTGATAAATATGCCTATTTCAATAGTAACACTTTATTCATACTTTTAAAATTCTTAATTCATTCTTCTAAACCTATATTGTTCCCCTCAAAGTAATCTATCTTGCACTTGTTCCAAAGTTTTTTCCAAACCTCGAAACAGTTGTTAAAGTCAATTTCCGGAATAGCCTTCAATGTGCTAATGGTTTCCCCGGAGCGATTATTTACGTTTGCTAGACACTTTTTTGTAACCCAAATGATCTTTCAAAATAGTTTTCACTCATCCAATAACATCTTTGACTGGTAATTGTCGATTTACCAGCACCACTTCTTTTATTTTATTGACGTCTTGATCATCACTTGATGTTGATCGACCTGGATGATTTGATGTCATCCATTTTCGACCTTTTTTGAATAGTTTGTTCTAATCAAAAACACTTAACAAAAATTATTCCCGAAGGACTTTTCCAATATTATGAATATTTCGGCACCAGACATTTGATTTGGCACACAAAATTTAATGGAGCCGATGTCACTGTCAGTCCGACCGCGCGGAAATTAAAAATTAAAAAGTCTTACTATTTTTTGCTCACAGTAGTATTTCGGATTGGTATTGGAGTTGAAAGCACAAATGAAATATAAATAATTTTGAGCCGATGCAATTTTTTAGCGTGAAGTTTCTGAAAGAAATAAAGCCGAAGATTCAACAAAAGATTTTTACTTCATTGGATTCACGTCCATTTTCTTCGGAGCGTTTTAAAATATTACTTCCAAAATGGTAACAGTAAATTAAGAAAACGACACGGATTACATTGATTATTACTAATTAATTATTATTGAATTTATATTTTATATTGGACATATACAGCTTTTGTTTGATACAAAAATACACATATGCATCTAAGTCAAATTAAATTTAGATCTCAATTAAAGATGTAAAGCAAAACAGTTTCGAAATGCTCTCCACATGCCGCTCCAACACGCCGAAAAGCGCCAATTAAGTGTTGCTGCAACTACACACCGGACGGTGGACACAAAGCAGAATGTAGTTGCAACAAACCAACGTTGGTGGCCAACCAACCGACGCAAGCATTGTCAGCAGCCAATGTTGCCACAACTGCGTGCTACTAGCCGGCCAGCGGCAGCCTTGTTGATGTTGTTTTGTTTTGCTGCACACATGCTTGCGCAACACACTATATCGTTGGCAAATGATGTTCGGTGCGATGGAGCAATGTGGCATTCTTATTAATCGGTTGCAGCTTCACATAGTCCGCATGATGATGCGACAGCTGGGTGTTAGTCAGCAATGGAAGCGATGTGTTTGAAGTCTACACAATAAAAATAAGAGATAGGGAAGAGAGGGGGAGAAACAATGTTGAAACGATGAACAAACTGAAAATGACACAAAGAGACGTGGCAGAAATGTGCGCAATTTTCGTAAAAGTGCGCAAAATTGCCAGTTACTGTTAGATTGCTGCGAAATTGCTGCCACTTCTTAGCTTTGTTGTTGTTTTTTGGTAGTTTTTCATTTGGCCATTACCTTAGATTTGTCACGCGCCGCCTGCGCTGCCAGTAGCAAGGGTGTTTGCTGTTGTTGTTGTTGCTGCTGTTGCTGGTGATGTTGCGCCTGCAGCGGTGTGTGTTGCTGAGATTGTGGCTGCAATTGTTGACTATGTGGCTGTAGTATCAAATGTTGTTGCAACTGTTGTTGTTGCTGTAGCAATTGTTGTTGTCGTTGAAGTGCGGCCGACTCGAGGCTATTAACATGCTCCAGTTCACGCTGTTTGGCCACGTAATCATCGAAGTATGAGTGTTTGATGAGCTTTTCGCAGGACCAACGCTTGGCCGGATCCTTGTCGAGGCATTTCTGCAAGGCAAACGTAAGCAATTTATGGGTTTAATAGAGTTTCGCATCTCTTCTACTATCTACAGTTTCTATTTCTTCTTCTGCTATAATTTCATAATTCTTTGAAAAATTCGCTGTTTCTTCTTATATGTGTGTACTTACTTTGAGAAAATCTATGGTGAGCGGATTTTGTAGTGATTTTGCTGGCATTTTGTCTTCGAGCGGCTCCAGCGTTGGCGGCACCGGCAGTGTAATGCCCTAAAGACAAAGAAAAATTCGCATGAACAATTGAATTATGGATATCTGAGGCAGTCCGCGCTTTTTTAATAGTCGCGAGCGAAATGGTTTTCTTATTCTGCTTAATGCAATGTAAACGAATTTTGTAAAAAAAGAAACAAAAATATATGTTTGGTCTCAAAAGGAAATAGTCTGATATGCATGATCACCCTTAAAAGCTTTTTGTGGCCAAAATTTGAAAAATAAGAGCTCAATATGCAAAGTGAACTTTTATCAAGACAATTTGTGCCTCTGACTATAGTCTCTTCCGCCAACTAATTGGTTCGCTAACCATTCGCTAACCATTTGCTAACTATTCACAAACTGCTTACTAACTTTTCACTAACCGTTAATTTCCCATAACCTAAAAATCTAGCGAACGTTTGTACACTGATCGTATGAGAAAGAACTTAATATATAGGACAATTTTTTAGGTTATGGAAAGCTAACTGGCTGAATCAGTTGAATGGACTGCAGTTAAATATCGAGAAGGGTACACTCAAAAAATTGTATAGTTTCCCTAGTAATGCTATAAGATTTTGTAGTACGAAACCAAGCTTAGAATTTTTAAGAGAAGCATTCAAGCGGAGTACAACTGTTGACCAACAAGCTTAGATTGAAATTTTGTGGTCAGAATATATAATCTTGTCATTTAAATTTGTTAAATCAAAAAGATTGAATTGTGAAGCTGTGTCAAAGGGACTATTAAAAGGAAATCCAAGTCATTTTTATTGTACTGTGTAAAGAATAGTTCTGAAGTACTCACGGTGGTGTAAAAGGAAGTCTATTATTTTTACCTTGAACTGCAAGCTTTATATAAATTAGTTAGATGATCCGACTTAGAGCAAATAAACGTGGATTTATTCGATAACACTTAGCCATATTGAATTTAATTTCATAATATCAATCTCATAGAAACTCGCGTCTCTATTGACAACCAACAAAGTTTTCACCAGCAAAATCAATCGCGATAGTCAGGAAAATGTAGTGATAATTTGGTGCCAGAACCGGATTATAAGCTGCGTAAAAATCTCCCAACCAAGATCCCGCAGCCTTTGATGTGCCACTATCTTGGCCAAAGCTATCAGTTTTTTTTATTTTCTTTTTGCTGATATCCCTTACGCAAATTCAATGATACTACAAAGACATGCAGCCACAAAACAGTCTCAGAAGTTTTTATACTCTTGCAAGCAGTAGCTACATATATATATTATAGTTTTGTTCACATAACGGTTGTACTAATCGAGATAGATATAGGGTTATATACCATACATATAAATGATCAGGATGACGAAATCCGGTTGACTGTCTTTCTGTCCGTCCGTATGTGTATGCTGCAACATGAGTAAAAATTGAGATATCCTGATGAAGCTTGGTATGTGGGTTTCTTTGTACAAAAACAAATTCCAGTTCGTAGATGACCGTAATCGGACCACTGCCACGCCCACAAATCGCTATTAACTAAAAATATATAAAATGCCATAACTAAGCACTAAATTAAGATATAAAGTTGTAATTTGGTACAGAGGATCACAGTAGCAAGAGGCTCCTGCGGGAAATTTTTTTTGAAAAAGTGCCCGCCTTCTAACAAGTTTCATGTACATACAAGGTGCTTTCCAAAGTAAACAGGACTTTTTGAATCTAGCGTCTCCTGGTGGCGCAATCTATATGCCGATTGGTGGGTGAGAATCTGCTATCTTGCGTTTTGAGTATTAGTATGTTTATCGGTGCGAAAATGAGCTTCGAGCAAAGAGCTAACATTAAAATTTGTTTAAAAATTGGAAACATTTTTACCGAAACGTTTCAATTGATGAAACAAGTTTATGGCAAGTTTTTTAGTGCACGAGTGGTTTCAAGGTTTTCAAAGTGGGCGTGAGGACATAAATGACGACCAACATCTGACCAATCAAAATCCGTGATCACCGGAAATGAAATTGAACATCTCCAAACCATTGATTTATCGCATTTTTACCGAACATTTGGGATGACGAAAGGCGTGTGCACGGTTTCCGAAAAATGCATTTGCCCATGAAAGGAATGTGTTATGCAGACGTAAAGGTCATACAAAAGGCTTTCACCGGAATACTGGCGGCCATACCAACCAACAACCTAAAACACTAGTTCGACATGCTTTTGGACTGTGAAGAAAGCTGTATTGAAGCAGAAGGAGACTATTTTGAATACAATGAATTGATTTTGTTGAAAAAACCGTTTGTTATGTTTTTTTTAAAGTCCTGTTTAGTTTGGAACGCACCTTGTATCTCCTAAACCACACAAGCTACAACAAAAAGTAATTGCTGAGTACAAATTTTATGAGAACTTCTACCAACAATGTGGAAATGGATGAAATCAAAAAATAACGCCGCTCACTCCCAATATGACGGTACTATTAAAAACTACTGAAAGTGTGATAAATCAATAACTACGAGGTGTGTTCAAAAAGTATCGCGAATTTTGTGTTTTTTCAAAAATTATTTATTTATTCATGAATATCTATTTTGTCCCCTTCAAAGTAATCCCCATGAGATATTATACACTTGTGCCAACGGGTTTTCCAATCTTCGAAGCACTTTAAAAAATCATTTTTTTCTTTATCTTCTTCAGCTCCTCCTTCGATGCCATCTTTATCTCGTCAAGAGAAGCGTAACGTCGTCCTTTCATGGGCCTCTTCAGTTTAGGGAACAAGAAAAAGTCACAGGGGGCCAGATCTGGGGAATACGGTGGCTGCGGCATCATTAGTGTGTTGTTTTTGGCCAAAAAGTCGCGCACAAGCAACGATGTGTGTGAGCAGGGGCGTTATCGTGGTGTAAAAGCCAATTTTTGTTCTTCCACAAATCTGGGCGTTTCTGGCGGATTGCTTCGCGCAGATTGCGCATAACTTACAGGTAATATTCCTTATTGACCGTTCTTCCCTGTGGCAAGAACTCATGATGCACCATGCCCCTGCAATCGAAGAAAACTGTCAATTACGATTCGCGATACTTTTTGAACACATCTCGTACATATGCTAGAGACATTAAATTTCATCACCGAGATGGTATAAGAGATTATTATGAGAGCCGGTGTGGAAATTAGGCACTAACTTTTTGGTGAAATCCCATATCTCAAGACCCGACCAACCGATTTCGAAAAAATTTAGTACGTCACTTTTTTATATCAAACTGTGAAAGTGGACGAAATCGGACAACAACCACGCCTACTTCCCATATAGCACATTTTTAAATTCCACTTGATTTGACCTTTTTCCAGCACACAAATCAAGAACAATTAATATAACGATACAACTTTGCACGAATAATTTCTTCAGTGTGTGCCACCCTATGACCAAAAATTGTTTAAATCCAAAAAAAGAACTTATCAAGCCCCTACCGAATATTTAGATCACGTAGCGAAAAGAAGAAACGACTGAAGCGCTGTTGTTAACTCGGCTATGATCGCGTAAGCGGTGTCTACGCCAATTAAGAAGAAGTACCTATAGTACAATTTTGATAGAAAATGTCGATATATAGTATATAACATAAATTAAGGAATAATACTTTCTGTATTTGTCTGTATTTCTAAAATGGGTTGAATCGGAGATTTTCGAACTTCGGGGTAACTTTGTACCGCATATTTCGGCCAATTTGTAAGTTTTCCCAATGTAAATAGGTGAGCGTGTTTTGTTTATAACAGTGTATCTTTGTGTCTAAAATAGAAAAATTTGAAAGAAAACTAGGCTTAGCCCCTACATAACAAATATAAAGATTTTCCAACATCCGGCTGACTTTACTCTATACGATTGGTTTTACACCTTAACGTACATATTTCGCTGGATTTGATTCTTGCAAGTTGCAAAAGTATAAATGCTCTGTTGCACACGAATTTAGCCCTTCCTTACTTATTCTAGTATGAAAACTTAGTACTTTTCTAATGGCTTATAGAGTATTCCGATTACGTTCTTCTTAGCGCATCTAATGGTTCGTATGCCAGGTAAATTGGTTTCTTTTGCCACAAATTTAAAATACAAAGTTTAGTTTATTTCTAAATACAGATTTTAAAAATCATTTTGGGTGCTTCGAAGGTAATGCTTTTCAGTTTGCTTAAGGTTATACTGAACGGCTGTACCGCCATACCTATTGGTCCTTAGTAATACCAGTTGGAGGTTTATTTTAATTTGAGCTGAAGTATTCGATACACAGGACGATCTAATCTGGACGTTGGTCGTCAACGCTTTTTGTGAACTTTAAGAGCAACTTAATATTCCAAATTCCATGGGACTAGCCCTTGAACTGCGAAGCTTCTAAATATCTAAGGCGAGTTACAATAGGTTATGAGCTGTCGCTTATAGCAACAAGTCATTTCGAGGCCGTGTGAGTAAGAAGTATGCGTTTTTCCTTTTGGAGTTTTGCCTTTCGTTAAAGTTCTTATATATTTCGCTATAACTTGTATTAAATCATTTTCTATTATTTCATAGAAATAATAATTAATAACAATAGAAACTAAAGGACCGCGGCATCATCTTCAAATTTCAAAAAATGTATGATATCTTGCTCTCTCCTCATTTTAAGAGCGAATGCAGCTGATAAAATTACTGGAGTTGTCTTCCAGTAACTAATGTTCTAACCATTAGTAGTTATGTAATAAAAAGTTAGTAGGGATAAATAAAATATTTTTTCGAACTGTAGATGTTTACTAAAATTTATCATATAGTATATATATTATATATAAGATGTAAACAATTTTATATAAAAATTTATATGTGACTTTAGTGAAGAAGGTAAAGCGATACCATCAACATTCTATATTAATTCTGGGTCAACGGGTTTGTTTTGGTAACGTTCCGAGCTTTTTCATATATGGGCTCCGAAACCATCATCTTCATATGAAGTCGTCGAGAATGTACAGAGGGTAAAACTCAAAATGGTTTCTTTAATTTATCCCAGATGTTCGTACTTTGTCCAAAAAAGCGGTTGCAAAAATATCTCCTCAAATAAAACCGATGTGAAAAACCAATGCTCAGTTCCTCTTATAACACATTTGGCATAAAGAGACCATTTCCTGATCTTTAAACTAAACTACCCGAGCTGGAAACGCTATTGAAGTTATGAAAACCAAAAAGAATTTATTTACGAAAAAAGAAGTTCCTATCAGTAGGCTAAAATCTTTGGAAACTGTAAAGCTGACTAAATCGAAAGAAATAAAATTCGATATATGAGCGTCATGTTAGTTTAGTAAGTGTTGATTAACTATTAGAATCTGTGCGGTAACACGATCCTTCTGGTCAGAGTAGAACATAATATATATGTATTCATATGGTGAGGTCAAAGATTTTAGAGAACGCAAATTGTCTGCAAGGACGAAAGGTGATGTGGAAACATCATCCACTAAACAGTTTTCACTAGGTTAAGGTTGAAGCACTTTAGTAGTCATACCTTCTGCGAACTTCTATGAATCAAGACTTTTTGTCGATTTGACCGATATATAGAAGTTCTGGACAATAAAAAGAACTGATGTCTGAGAAATGAGTAGTCCATGAGGGATCATTCCTTTCTTCACGAATATCGGCTTGATTACTTTACCTTACCTGGAGATTTACAAAATATTCTCAGTGTCATTGATATAGGAGCAGAATATCTCGTTCATCTATTATTTAGTCAATATACATTAATAAACCGACTCTAAGCCAAAATAAACTCTCTTCTCTACATTTACGATACTTGAACATAGTCAGACAAATGATCAGTTTTCTTATTAGAACAATAAATATTAAAATTTCTTAAGGATAAATCGTCCATCTCTCGCATGAAAATAAATAACACTTTACACTTTGCTCACCTTAAAATATTCATTTTGTGAGAAAATCTGTATATGCCGCGGCAGCAGGTCACCTAAAGTTTTGCGTATCAAATACAGCTGGTCGACGTCGCTACGACCGGGCCACAATGCCTCGCCGCGCACCAGCTCCGCAAAGAGACAGCCGATGGCCCACACATCTACGGCGGTGCCATACTGTGTATCGCCGACAAGCAGTTCGGGCGCGCGATACCAGCGGGTGGCAACATAGTCTGTGTAATTCTCGCCAGGACCTGCAGGTGTCAAAGGAAAAAAGAAGAAAATAGTGAGATAAAATAAATAAAAGTGAAATAAAAGGGAACGAAATAAATGCTTTGGAAAAAAGATGTTGCCACACAGCAGCGGGAAACAACACAATGGTGTAAGTTGTGCGCTTTAGCACAAATGTAGGCAACTTTTTTCTACTTGCAGCTGTTAGTATGAAGGTGCAAAATATCCTTTCCTTCCCTTTTGTACTTACTCAGCATGCGCGCAAAACCGAAATCGCACAGCTTCACTTGTCCCTGCGCTGTCAACAGTATATTCTCTGGTTTAATGTCGCGATGCAGGCAGTTCTGCTTGTGGCAATACGCCACACCCAGCAAAGTTTGGTAGACGATCTGTTTGGTTAAATGCTCCGGACAGCCTTGCGGATGTCGCTCCAATTCGTGTAACACTGTCAGCTCGCAAAATTCAAATACCAAATGCAAACGTCGCTTACGCCGGAATACCTCCAGTAGTGAGACCAGATTGGGATGCTTCAAATTCTATGTGAGAAAAAGAAGAAAAAGGTATGAAGATAACAGGAAACGTGCATTAGTTGTGAAATTGAAATAAATTCAAATTAAAATAAGGAAATTTCAACATTGGCGAAGTCAAACATCGCCTGATATTCGAAGAGGAATGTGCTCAAGCGATTGAGAGCGAAACATACGATATAATGTGTACATGGGAAGGTACACATGCTTCTATTTCACTACGCAACAAGAATACCTGAGTGTCGCTTTCACCAGTTGACTCTAGCTTTTCAATGTTAATTTGTCATCAAAGATTTTTAGTAGAATTGTATGCAAGGTGGGCATCAGTTTTTGACAATATGTTGACCAAAGTCGTATTGCAAAAAATATAAAGGCTCGTATATGTTTATACTTTGATTTGCCTCACTTTTAAATAATGGGGGTAAGAAAGAAGATATCTGCATAGTGAGTCAATAAAAACTGGGGTTTTACACCTAAGGCAGGGTACATTAGATTAGCCACGAAGTTTGTAGCACTCAGAAGAAATCGTCTTAGACCCTATAAGCTATATGTATGTGTACACCGCCTGTATATGCACGAAGCAGTCTCTCCATTTTAACAAAATTAAAAAAAAAAAAATTGTATGGAACTCTTTTTTATTTGACGAGATATATTTACGAAATTCGTCATAGGATATTTTCCAAGGCAACGACTATTTGCGACCAAATAGTTCAGAACGGACTGCTTTTTCTTTAGTGGCGTAGACACCGCTAACGCGGTTATAGTCGAAATTACAAAAGCGCGCCAGTCGTTTTTCCTTTTCGCTCTTTGGCCCCGATTGGAGATTCCAAGTGAACCCTGGTTCTTCTCCACCTGGTCTCTCCAACAGAGTGGGGGTTTTCATCTTCCTCTGCTTCTCCCAGCGGGTACTGCGTCAAATACTCTCAGAGTTGGAGTGTTTTTTACCCCTTCGGAGGACATGACCTAGCCAGCGGCGCCGTCTCGTACAGTTCACCGTTTCATCGACTGCGGAACTCAATGCGCAAAGGACCACAAATCTTCCACAGAATCTTTCTCTTGAACTCTCCTAAGGCATATAACAGTGCGGGAATGATGAGTGACTTGTAGAATTTAGTCCTTGTTCGAGTCGTGAGAGAAGTTTACTCAGTCCGAAGTTGCACCTAGTGGCTAGAGTTATTCTCGAGTCTGATATTGTTGGTGATGATGACGCTGGTTCCAAGATAGACGAAATTATCTTCGAATTCGAAGTTATGACTGTCAACAGTGACGTGGGGGCCAAACCGCGAGTGCGACAACTGTTTGTTTGATGACTGGGGATATTTTGGCCTGCCATCGTTCGCTATCCAACCCTTTTGCTTCGCTTCTTTGTTCAACTTAGAGAAAGCAGAACTGACGGCCAATGATATCGATGTCACCTGCATATGGCAGTACTTGTACACTCTTGTAGAAGATTGTACCTGCTCTATTTAGATCTGCAAGCTCGAATTATTTTCTCCTGGAGTTATTGAAAAAGTCGCACGAAGAGAAGTCGCATTATTTGAAACCTCGTTTGGTATCGAACGGCTCTGAGAGGACGTTTCCGATCAAGAGGGAGCTTTTGGTATTGCTCAACGTCAGTTTTCGGGGATACCAAATTCAGACGTCGCGGCATAAAGGCAGCTCAGTTTCGAACAATCGGCAATCGAACCTCTACCCTATCGTTATCGGTTGTGGAATCAACACAACATTTCATGGTGTTATGCTTTCATCGCCATTCAGAAGGCTGGAGAAGTGTTCTCTCCATAACTTAAGTAAGCCCTTGACATCAGTCACTAAATCACTTCTAGGAGTTCTACAGGAGTACGTCTTGAAACCTTCTGTAAGTCGCTGCATCTTTTCGTAGAATTTTCGAGCATTATTCTTGTCGCCCAACTTGTCAAACTCTTCGTACTCATTCATTTAGACCTCTCCCTTTTTTTGTCTGCAAATGCGTCTCGCTTCTCTCGCAACTCTCGGTATCTATCAAATTTTGCTCAATATTTATTACAGGGTATTTTGCTTTTTGTTTGAAAGCTGTTTTTTTGGCGACTACGGTTTAGTTGCACCTACAGTACTTTAGCCATTATTATGTCCGTATTTAAAATGAAATAGACCATTAAAGATTATACCGAAAATTTTGTATAGAAAGCTTAAGATTTAAAACCTATGTAGGTCGGATCTATACTCGTATAACACTTTAAATTGTAAAACTCAATGAATTTCACAATGGCAATTATTATCTTGTTTTTGTAGATGGTAAAAGAGAAGTCGGGTCTTATCTATCAAGGGATGTGCTCCAAATGTCAACTAAAATTACTTCCACATTTCCTTCAGTCTATGGTCGCATGATCAAATTGAGTGAAATGTTAGAGGCTTGAATGTTGTCCAGATACTCCCCAGATCGCATCAGAGATTGTAAGTCTTCGTATATTTTTCCGATTTTATCGTGTTTTAAGAATTCCTCTACTTCTTATGAACCTCGTAATTGAACTGCCACTGGTACTGCAAAGAACCAAAACTGCTCTATGCGTGGCTCATTAGCCTAACAGATTAACCTAACCTAACCGAATCATAAAGAGCATAGGAATGCATGACCAATAAGATTGGCTGCCATAGTTTCATAAAAGTAATATTGAATTATTGCCGACATAAATTAATTGAAATATGTGCATATACTAACCTTTAACAGTCGAATTTCGCGCAACGCAATTTTTCTTATAGCCGGATCATCTTCCGATTCCACAAACCTTTTGACAGCCACTAAAGCGCCCGTTTCACGATCACGACATTTGTAGACGACGCCATATGAACCTAAAAGTCAAAAGTAATATTTAATTGCATTCACAATATTTCTCTTCAATAAAAAATTATACCTTCGCCAAGTCGACTCAATTTCTCATAGCGATCCATTTTACTGCTACCCTGAGGCCTAGAAAAATATAAACAATTTGTTATTAGCCTAATGTTTTGTTGAAATAACTAGTTGATTAGTATGATGAGAATAAGTACATACACAATTTTATTATAAAGGAAATTATTTAATAAAGTGCCGTTAACTGGTTTGAAAGTGGTATGAGTAATTTAAATATTTTTTTCATATATTGGTGGAACTTATCGATGTGTTTGTCTAGGTTTCCAACAATATTTTCATGTTCTTTAAATAATAAATTTTTTGCAGGTAAAAACTCGAAAATTTTCATATATATTTATACTAATTTTGTTTCTTCTTGGCATGTGGGTCAATCCTTCAAGAGAAAAGACATTGAAAATTCGGTTGTGCTATTATTAACGATTTTATACTACACGACTTGCACTCCTGCTCTCTAAGAGTACTCATCAGCAACTCGTTATAAGGGGACTGTGGAACGGTACTTCAAGCTCCTTACGTACAGCTACAAATAAAACCATTGATTGAAGACTGACGAGTCGCAGAGGAGAGAAAGCAAGCAGTCTACCTCGCAATGTTGCGATCGACCATAACACGAGCGGGGTGGAAATCTACCGAGAGCAGCAGAGGGAAGCGAGACGCATATGCAGGCAAAAATAGAAAGAGACCGAGATGCGTGAGTATGAAGAAACTGGCCGACAGGGGCAATCCTTGAAAATTCTTGTATGACCCAAAGGTCTGATTTGGAATCTTATGTTGATAGCATATTGAATTTTTGGAGGGAACACTTCTTCAGATGGAATAAATATTCCATTGCCTGACAATGATGGCGGCCGAGGAACTGATAAGGTGTATGCATTAGCTTCCTTGCAAGATATGGTCGGATGAAAGCATGCTCGGCAATTGGAACCTAAGTGTGCTCTGCCCAATCCCACAATCTGTGCCAATTAGTGTAGGATAAGCCCTCTTAATATCGTATATAAGGTTCTATCGAGAGTAGTGTGTGAAAAACTGGAGCCCACCGTCTTCAAGCTGATTGGACCTTATCGGAGAAGTTTTAGGCCGTCTCCGAGGTTTCTTCATTCTATGGCTCTGCCATCAGACAAACATTTGACGTATCATTACTTGGCTCCCACGTCACTGTTGACACTCATAACTTCGAAGACGTAGATAATTTGAAGCAGTATCAACACCAATAACGAAAGCCTCGAAGTAGCGCAGAAAAACTCTTGTTAACAGGTGCTACTTCGAACTGAGTAGGCAATTGAGAATTAAAATCCTTTCCCGACAAACAAACACCAAATTCTACAAGTCACTCATCATCCTCATCCTGCTAATGTGGTGCAGAGGCACGGACGATGACAACATGTAATTAGTCGACGTTATGAGTTTTCGAGAGAAAATTTCTCACCGTGCTGGGAAACCTGAACCATGCGTAAGGTGTGCTCCAAGATGGTCCCATCGCCCCGGGTCACACCGCTTTTATTGTGAACAGCTGCCTAACCAAGGCCGGAATCCTAACGCGTCCGCAGCCGACCTACAGCCCACACGTGGCCCCCAAAAGATGAAAGAAAGGATGCAAGCAGCATGCACTTCGGCTTTCAAGGCTATTCCGGAGAATGCCTTCCGTGACGCCCTCAATGCTTGGAAATCGCGTTGGCAGCGCTGCATCGGCGAAGAAGGAGTCTATTTTGAAAGTTTTTAAAGAATTGTTATGATACATAATTAATACATGTTTCAAATCGACTCAGTCCTATTATAACTTAGTTCAGCGAAGTAAGAGACAGCGGCTACTCTGGCTAGGTCATGTCGTCTGAATGGATGAAAATATTTAGCTCTGAGGGTATTCGACGCAGTAACCGCCGGATGAAGCAGCGGAGGAGGAAGACCTCTACTCCGTTGGAAAGACCAGGTGGAGTAGATCGGACAACACTTGGAATCTCAAATTGTCGCCAAACAACGACAAGAAAGAACGACTGGCTAGCGGTGCTTACACCAATAAAGCAGAAGAATAAGCTTTGTATTGAAATTAAGAATAATCGTAGGCGTTAAATTAACGTTCAATATTCCTGCAAACCTTTGTTTTTCAACAAAGTAGTCCATTGTTTCTATATCCATACAAAAGCCAAGGTGTTTCACAAATTCATAATATTAATCAACTATATGTATATTGCCACTCGTTCTTATTCAGTTTTACGTATATCATCACAGAATTGCAGGTAGTATATCATTAAATCTAAAAAGTTATTAATTACCTTAAGCTTAAACTTGGGCCACGCAGCAAATTGGAGCGGCGCGTTGGAACTTCTTTGCGTGGCAGCATTTTAAAAGGACACATTAAATGACTTATATGTTTTTGTGCAAGCAATTTGTGGATTTGTATGTGTGCAACAATCAATTAAATTGTGATTGATATCAATAAAGCGCGTGTAAAGCGTATAAACTGCAAGCGTTCTTGTGTATGTACAGCGTTTTTTTGTTGATTAATTCGTTATGAAATGCGAACTTAATGGCGGTTGAAATGATGAAATCGATGAGCGCAGCAGCAAAGCTTTTGATTTAAGCAAAAAGTTATAGAAATCAGTTGTAAACAATATTACCAAAAGAAGAAAAAATATAAACTTCGAGAGCACCGAAGTTATAGTACCCTTCACAGGTGAGTTCTTATAAAAAGGAGGTTATAAAAAGATATTTTTTTTATTTTATTTGGTCAGTTTGTAGAGCAGCCATATGGTTATGGTGGTGCGATCTGAATTATATGTTTTAAGATTGTACTGTTATCTTAGATAATAGCTCGTGACAAATTTTAAGAAAATTTATTGTCAAATAAAAAAGTTTTCCTTACAAGAACTCGATTTTGGTCGTTCAGTTTGTACGGCAGCTATATGTTATAATGATCCGATATGTTGGTTCGAAAAGAAAAGGCTGCATACCAGATTTCAGATCGACATCGAGAAAACTCAGGGCATAGCTCGTGTATATGTAGACAGGCGAGCGAAGGAACAAACGGATATGGCTAAGTCGACTTAGCTCATCACCCTGATAATTTATGCATATATTATACTTTATAAAAATTAAAATTTTCTTTTTGAGTGTTATCAAACTTCATATACTCTGTTCAGGGTATACATATATACATATGAAAAAGAGCGAAGAGAATTTTATGATTTGATATTTTGCGGACAGAAAATGTTGAGAAAAAATTTAAAATTATTTTTCCATGCACTAAAGACCTAAATTATTTATTTACAGCAGTTAAAGTTGTAAGCTGCTTGCACGAATTGATGGCTATTTAATACTTTAGCTTACACACACATACATATGTATATATAAGCAGATATGCGCTCACACATATATAACACAACGGTATTTTATGGATAAATGCATATATTGCAGGTTACAGTTAGTTAACACAAACAGCTGCGCACCGGAAAAATCAATAATTCACATAGTTTTTTCATAAGCACAAAGAAAGTCGGAAAATTCCTGAATCACATATGGCTTTTCGGCATTTCAATGTCGTTAATGTCAGCGATTTACGAAAGGTGATTGAACTGCTTTGGTCGCAACTCGGTTGGTAGTGGTGTGGGTTGTCCACCAACCGCAGCGGTTAGTAATAAAATAATACTGTTTTAATTGCACACTACTTCTGCCACACAAACACGATCGAAACATATACACACACACAAACGAATATCGCACTTCACTTGGCGTTTGTTATGTGACCGTAAAATATTTTCGCCTTCCTTTGCAGACGTTAAACTAGCGGTTTAGTGGCGTACAACAAACCACACAGCTGTTGTTTGTGATTTATACTGTTGCTACTTTTGCGCCTGCAGGTATGCTACACCTACTGCTTTGCTTAGCCAGCTGCCGCTGTTGCTATATTATTCAACCCATTTTGCGCGCGTTTGTATGTGTATGTGTGGTGGTGCCATTATTTCTTGTGTCCTTTAGTTATATATTAAAAAGGGTTGTTGTTTTTGCTTTGTTTTGTTTGCTGCTTTCGACAGCGCCGCGTATCGTAGCAATCGTTGCTGTGATAGCTTCAACCACAACAAATCGTTAAGCTACGCGGTGGCGGTGCGGTGGTAGTGCGGTGGAGCGCATTCAGCTGCTCTGTGTTGTGCTTTTGCTTTCCTTTATGAAGGCGTGTACGGTTGTTCTTGTTTTTTATTCATGAAT
Source organism: Bactrocera zonata (assembly GCA_037783105.1). Taxonomy (NCBI): domain Eukaryota; kingdom Metazoa; phylum Arthropoda; class Insecta; order Diptera; family Tephritidae; genus Bactrocera; species Bactrocera zonata. The sequence continues at coordinate 20,206 of JBAWJQ010003811.1, read as the reverse complement.
ATGCCAAGCTTTAGCTTGAATTGCGCAGCATTTATGGCACAATTGGTTGTATTTGTTTTTGCTTTTTTTGGGGTAATTGGTTTCAATCGAGTTATTTTCCATAAATTGAACATGTTAATTAACGGTGAATTGGAAATAGACATTTATGGCACTTAAAGTTCAATAAGAACGGAAGAGAGGACGAATAGATTAGTACTGGCTCGCTTAGTGAGATTTGGAACGCATTGAAGGCGAAAATTGAAAATGGGATTTCATCTATCATGAGTATATATGTATCTACATATGTAAGCTTAAGTCGAGGGGTTGATCTAAAATCAATGAATTTCACTTGGACGGACCTTTTAAACATATACTCTTAAACCAGATTCTAAGTGTTAATATCAATATCAGAAACTTCGCTAGGTTTGCCATAGGTGTGCCTACCGAGATGTTTTAGTCTCATTCTGGCAAAAGCTGGGCAATAGAGAAGAAAGTGACGAGATGATTCCCTTGCTTTCCTAAACTTTCTTCATTCAGCTTTGAAAAAGATTGTACGGCAGAATATTTAGCCACATGTGAACCAATTGGACAGTGCCCAGTTAAAATACCTATATCTGTGGGAAGATTGACTTTACTACTTACCAGTAGTTCGAATGATATCTTTCGTTCATTTGTTGACCAGCGCTTGCTGAACTTAATGGAGGTCTAAAGGTCCAAAGCCGGAACGCAAACAGACATTGGAGAACCGACTCGATTTCAATCTTTTAAAATTTAGGAATGTGTGTATATAAGGTCTTGTAAAAATAAATGCATTATGTTTTACAATCTAATTTTAGTACTCTATAGTTGCATTTTATTGTTGTTATACGACAAATTTTAAATTAATTTTTATGTTGTCGATTTCGCTCTGATAAATTCGATGTCAAAGTTGCACCAGCTCTGAAATGTCAATTGTCAAAAACAAAAACGGATTTTTTCGTAATATTGAGCTCCTGAACTATCAAAACGGTCTAGCGGACGGAATATCATGCCAACACTCTTTTGATAGTTCAGGAGCTAAATACCGAAAAAATCCGCTTGGAACCATTTAAATAAGGGTGGATATAGAAACAAGCGTTAGAGTGGGGCTGTTTAGTTGAAGAGACCGAAACCAATAATACATATGAGAGAAATTGTGCTCCATCAGGGCAACGCCAGCCGATAAGTTTATCGATAGTGACACGCTAAAATCTCCAGGAGATTAGTTTTAGATTCTTACAAACCCTGTGGTGCGGACCTGACACCGAGTGATTCTTATCTGTTCATGTCTATGGGGAATAATTTTCTTGTTGAAAAATTTGTTTGAAGATACGCTTATGAAAATCGACTCCCCTTTGCCAATTGGGACTAGGGTTTCTAGGAGAGTGGTATTGTAAATTTACCTTCGCTATGGCAAAAAGTTATCGAATAAAATATTGCATATAAGACCTAAATCTGATCATGCGTTGCCAGTCATCTATGGTAAAACTATGCTAAATAAAAGCTTCTACTATATTTATTGAAAAAATAGTGAAATTATTTATTTTTAGTAATAGATTTCTAGATACTAGACCTAACGTTTGTAGTTACATCATTATAAATGCAGAAGTGTGTGATAATGGTTTAAATCGAAGTCCTTCATGTGGATCCCATCTTCTTCTTCTGGCAATCAGGGTCTGAAGGTAGGCATTGGTTGAAGTTTTTTCCTTGACGTAGTTTGAACAGGAATGTAGATTTCAGCAGGCAGACCGCATATGTACACGAATATAAAAAAAAGTAAGCAGTCGTCACCGTGTACTGACGTATTTTTTTCTGCTCCGCGCTTTATTATTTTATCTTTTTTAATGCCGTGTGTTTGCGGGCATAGGGTTGACCGTGCTCAGCCCAAGATAAATTGCAATAATTGCAATCAATTTTTCCACTTGACGTGTGTAAATTTGTCGCAGGCTGACGTGGATTTTTTGCAGAAATCAAAAAATTCTTTTTATTGTAAAGTGTGCGCGGTGGTTCGGAGAAATTCCATTCGGTCGCCGCCTGCGTCGCCATCATTGCGCAATGCTCAGTGCACTCAAACTCCAAGTTCGCAACAACAAAATGATGAACACTCGAACAGTGTAATTACTGAACCTTTGTTGGAGCATAATAATCTTAATAATGTAAATTCAGTGCTTAATTCTCTGGCATTGGAAGTAAGTTCACTGAGAAGTGAACAAGCGAAGGCGCTCGCGTTAATACAACAATTATGTGATGATCGTAATTCGTTAATCGCTAAGTTAAATGAACTTAAATCAGAGATCGGCATTGTGCATAAGAAAGTGTCCGATAATGGCAAGATCACTACACCAGCTTCGAATGTTATCTCTGCTGCTAACGTCTCTCTCACTGCTGCGACTACTGTTGGTACAAGTGACTCTACAATCGCTGCTCCGTCTATTGCCGCTGTCTCTGCTGATAACGAGTGTGGGAATTATCTCGCTCCCGCTACACCGAAGGAACTCTCTGCAGCTTCAGCTATTGCTAACTCTATCCTTACTTCTACGACTATTGTGGGTACAAATGCTCCGTCACCTAACGTTGTTGTTTCGGCTCCCACTGATAGCGTGAGTATGGATTATCTCGCTCCCGCTACTACGAAAGCAATCTCTGCCGCTCCGTCTGCTGCTGGCTTCACTCTCTCTATTGCTGCTGACAATAAAAACGCTAATACATATGCTGACGCTGTTGCTAGGAATATCAACACTCATTTGAAAGCCAATAACAATTCAACAGTTGCTGCTAAACCAGCTCGCAACCCTGTCGCTGTCAATGCTGCTCAATCTGTCGCCGTTGATGATTCTGTTAACCTGAACTCTTCTACTTCAGTTGCTGCTAATAGAAATTTGAAGGTAAAAGTGAGTACTAGGAACAAAAAATCCCAAGCCACTTCAACTGTCGTTGGTGTTAATGCCAATTGTGATCTTGATGTCGTCATACCTAAGAAATGGATTCACTTATCTGCATTTAAGAACTCAGTTACTGAGGAGATATTATATCTTTTGTTGTTAAACATGCTAATGTTGATAGAGAGCATCTTCTATGTTATAAATTAATTAAGAAAGATACAGATATTAATAATCTTAAGAGGATAAACTTTAAGTTAGGTGTGTCCCCATCTTTTTTTAATGCCGTTTTCTCCTCTTCAGTGTGGCCTTCTGGCATTAAGTTACTTCCCTTTAAGTTTTTTCCAAAGGGAGAGGAAAACAGTGCTGCAGATTAGTTGATGCGCCTGTTAATCACGATTCTATTCATGCGTTTTCTGCACCTTCCTCAACTGGCTCTTGTCTTAAGGTATACTACCAAAATTTATCGGGCATTAGGTGTAAATCAAATATTATTCGCAATTTTTCTTCACATTTGGATTTCGATATTATCGTTATTGTTGAGACTTGGCTGAATTCTAGTTATTTTGATAGCGAATATTTTGACTCTAATCTCTATTATGTCTTCCGCAAAGACAGAGATCACGAAAAAACTGGCTGTCTAAGAGGGGGTGGAGTTCTCTTAGCAGTTCATTGCAAATATCGTCCTCGCTTAATTATGCTTGATAACGAAGATTCTATTCTGGACCAACTATGTATCTGTATCAATGATGCTCTGTTCATTGCAGTCTCATACATCCCTCCTAATAGTCCTCTAGAGTTGTATAAGCTGCACGCAAATAATATTTCCTCGCTGGTATTAGGTAAGGTGAAAGAGAATAATATCTGTGTTCTGGGTGACTTTAATTTAAGCAATATAGTCTGGTCTGGTTGTTCCTATAGTCCTGCTCTTATTCCTTCAAATTTTACATCAACTCAGGAGTTATTTCTCATTGATAGCTTGCTTAGTCTCAGTCTGATTCAAATCAACTCATATTCAAATAGTCTCAATCGATTTCTTGACTTAGTCTTTCTCAGTGATAATTTAAAATTTAGGTTTCTTGATGGATTCTCTTCAATTACCCCAGCCACCATCCATCATTCCCCGCTAGCGTTTGAGGTGGATACTTACCTTTTCGCTCCTGTAAAACCTATTGATGGGCTTGGTTTTAATTTTGCATTTTGTGATTTTGAACGACTCAACAATCAGCTCTTGGAAATTAAATGGGATGATTTACTTTCGGGGCTAGATACAGCTAATAGTTTCTCCATTTATAAGAAATCAATTCAGGAATTCTGTCATTATAATATCCCGCTAAAACACATACAACCATATAAGTTGCCTTGGTACACTAAGGACCTGAAACGTCTAAAAAATCTCAGAAATAAATACTATAGAAAATTCTCTTCAACTAAATCTCATGTTTCCTTTGTTCAATATCAGCACTACACAAAACTGTTTAATGAATTGGATAAGTCTCTCTATAAAAGGTTTATTAATAATACGGAGTCTACAATCAAGTCGAACCCTAAGTTCTTTTGGAACTTTGTAAAATCTAGAAGAGGGTGTTCGGCCATTCCTTCTGCTTTACGCTGGGGAGATAAGTCGGCATACACTCCGGTCGAAATCTCCAACTTGTTCGCTGAATTTTTCAAATCGAACTATGTTCAAGAGGATCCTGGTACTAGTTCCACTTTTTCAGCTAATGACTTCCCATCCATAAATTTTGGCTCACTGTGTCTTTCACAGGATGATATTGCCAAGGCTATCGGTGATATTAAGTCTTCTACCAAATTGGATTTGGATGGGCTTCCGCCCGTACTAATAAAAAACTGTACTGCCTTAGTATATCCTCTCATGCTTATCTTCAATAAGTCTCTCTCCTCCGGGAATTTTATTTCTGACTGGAAATTGACATGCATTACCCCCATACTTAAAGGTGGTAGAAAGGACGTTATCTCCAATTACAGGCCTATTTCTAAACTGTCTACTATTTCAAAAATTTTTGAGTGTTCTGTTAAAAATAAATTATTTTTTGCAGTTAAATCAATAATTAATGTCAATCAGCATGGGTTTGTCTCTGGGCGCTCCACTGTGTCAAACTTAGCAGTTTTTAGCGACTATTGCATGTCTGCATTCTCCGCTGGATTTCAGGTAGATTGTGTCTACACAGATTTCTCTAAAGCCTTTGATAAAGTATCACACAATATTCTAATTAAAAAGTTATCATCTCTAGGATTTCACTCGGTCTTCTTGCAGTGGATTAAATCATATCTGCAAAACAGACGATGCGTCGTTAGTGTCGATGGAGTGTCATCTGATTCATTCATTGCGTCTTCGGGAGTCCCACAAGGAAGCGTCTTGGGTCCACTTCTCTTTGTGCTGTTTATCAATGACATTTCCTGTTGCTTCTTTTTCGCTAACTATCTGTTATATGCAGATGACCTAAACATTTTTGCAATAATCAAAAACACACAAGATGTACTCAAACTTCAATGTGATATTGATACTTTTCATAATTGGTGCCTGAAATCGAAGCTTTTTCTGAACCTCGATAAATGCTCACAGATCTCTTTTGGTAGGGGACGCAACATCCTATCTTCCAGCTACAATATTTCTAATTGCGTCCTAAAATGCGTTACTGAAATCAAAGATCTTGGGGTAATCTTTGACAACAAATTTTCTTTCAGTAATCACATCAACTATATCACTTCAAAAGCATTTTCTGTACTCGGCTTTGTCCGTCGAAATTCTACAAATTTTTCCGACCCCTACACGTTAAAATTACTGTACACATGTTTTGTGCGGTCCATTTTGGAGTATGCAGTGTTTATTTGGAGACCATATTGCATTTCGTCAATTAACAGGATCGAGCGTGTTCAAAAGATCTTTCTTAAATACGCTCTCCGCTCCTTAAAGTTTGTTGACCCAATACCATCGTATACATCGCGTTTATTGCTGTTGCATCTTAAATTACTGGATAATCGAAGGTCCGTTCTCTCCCTTTCATTTGTCTTCAATGTAATTAACGGAGGTATTGACTGTCCCTATTTATTAGCGAAACTTAACTTCAATACTCCCCAGCGTTGTCTCAGGTCCATTTCCCCATTTTATTACAAAAAGGAAAGCACTAATTTTGCTGAATATGCTCCCCTCAAGAGGGCTATGCGTGAGTTTAACTCGATATCCGAGAAAGTTCTTCTTGATTTCTCTCACACTAAGGATTCCTTCATTAATACCCTCAATTCTGTTTTTTAGTTTAAGTTATCTATTCATATTATTGTAATTTTAATTATTCTAGAATTCTGATATGCATCCTAGTTTTCATTAGTCTGTAAGAAGTAATGTTCATAGACTTTACTAAATAAATAAATAAATAAATAAATATAGCGATGAAGAACGAGGTAATTACCGAAAAGACTGAAAGATGTGTATGGTTTCAAACAGTAGAAGTTACACCTAATTTACCACAGACTAACGATTCGAACCTTTCAGTCTGTTTCAAATTTTAACTTTTAATTGATGACAACATAAATTTAGTATAGGGCCCTATAGTCACCGGCCTGGAGTAACAAGGAAATAGAAAGTACAGAGTACTGTAAAAGGCATTTATTATTGAAATACAAAGTTTTTGAATTCTTATAAACCAAAAGTTTTGTTTTGTGTTTAAGATTAAAGATACCGCTAAGGCAGACTTTCCTTTATGAACTTATTGATTTTTACTAATTATATAAATATAAATACTATATATGTACCTACGACTATACCTGCTTTGATCCCTCTTACTATGCTTCCTGTTGCATCAACCTATTTCGTGACAAGAATTGTATAGATACTAGACCAAAGCGGAGCTTTAGGTTTCGCTGTTCCTTTGTAGTCTAGCATCAGCCGGTTGGCATAAGGCAAGCGCAGTAGAACTTTCAAAGTTCAGCTTGCCATGTTTGGAGGGGTTTCAAATAAACGCTGTCCATTAGGCGTATAGGCGGTGAGACTAAAAGTGTTGATGGAGGAAACTGTAAAAATTTTTTCAATAATGGTTAAAATGACTGCCCAGTATTTGATACAATGAGGTTAAAAAGCAAAAGCCGAGCAAGGCTTTTTGAGCCAGAGGTTTTTAGTTTCTCTAGAAATCGTATTCTTCATCATCAACCAGCTGGATCATTTCAATATGAGAAAACATTAAATTCGATATTGGATTAGAAAGTGTGTTCTTATGGTTGGATCTTTAGGTTATATAAGTGCGGAGCACAATGTGTCCAATTTGAACAGACTTAGAAGATAGAATAATAAATATATATAAAAAATACAGTGAAAGCTCTGTTTAATAGAAATTAACTGGAACGAAAAGCTGTTAACCAGACATGTAGAATTTTTTTTACATGAACATATTCAAAGCTAAACTTCAATCCTTTGGATTCTTATACCGACAAAAACGTTTTCGACTTTATCCGTAAATAAAATTTTCACTGTATTGAATAGTTTATTAAGTGAATAATATGTTCCATAAAATCGCGTATTCTGCGGATCATTCCGCATTCGTTAAGAGACTATGGGTCTGTAATCGGTTTCAACCAACGATTTTTAAGTCGAAGTTTAAAAAACCTGTATTATCGAACTTATAACCGATTGCAACATACTCAATAGAAAAATCAAATTGCACCTACGTATTAATTTTCATTCGGGTATCTGAAACACTGGCGAACAAAATTTTACTATATGATCTATAAAAAACTTCGTCTTAAAAATCGCTGGCACGAAACCGGTCACAGACCCATAGTCTAGGCTTAGGCAATGTTGTTCAGAATCATCCGTATAACACTAGCCACCATGTGTAATACACTTATGACAACGACTTTTTCAGTCCTCACAAAACTTTTCATTAGCACTTTTTGGGATGGCTTTCAGCTCCTTTAACGAATACTGTTTTATCTCTACGATCGATTGAAAACAGATTCATGGAACGGCAATTTCAGTTTGAGAAAAAAGAAAAAATCACACAGGCTAAATCTGGTGAATACGGTAGTTGATCGATGGTCTTCATTGCGTTTTTGACTTTCAATACGCACATAATCGTGGCTCAATGCGATATTGAATTGCCATTGTTTTTCCACAACTCCGGCCGTTTTCAACGGATATTCTCACCCAAAAGCCTCAATCCGGCCAAATAGAACTCGTTATTGACCGTCTATCTCTTCGGAACAAATTCATCATGCACCAAACCACGAATATCGAAAAAAGTAATGAACATTACTTTGAGTTTTGAGCGGTTTGGCGTTGTTTTTTTTTTTTATTTATATAGGTTCGTTTTTTCCCTCTACTCCGATGATTGTTGCCTTGTTTGCATGTCAAATTCATAAACCCATGTCTCATATGTAGATATGTAGATTTGCTTAAGAGACTATTAATCTAAAACCGGTTTAGAGACAGCGATTTTTAAGACGAAGTTTAAAAACTTTGAAAAATCGGTTGTATAGGAAATATGTGATATAGTGTCTGATTTAATGAATATTAAATTGCATCTAGGAGTTCAATTTCATTCGGATGTCTCAAAGACTGACGAAAAAACTGTATAATGCTAAAAAACTTCGACTTAAAAATCGCTGGTTCGAAATCGGTAATGGGCCCATAGTCTCCTAGCCATAGTTGTACAGAATGATCTGTAGAATATTTCTTGCATATGCTATATTTTCGTTTTTTGGACTCTCTGTAAATCGACACTCTCTCTATATATTTAATTTTATATAATTTATTTTTGAATTCAGTCAACTATTAAAATAACAATTTATATATAATATAATAACTACCCAGTTGCATGAACACATATTTAGCTGAAATCCAACACAATAAATTACAATTTGTTGTACAGTGATCCAAAAAAGAAATTATTTGTTATCAGCAGACACAAAATATATCGAAATGATTTAAAAAAAGTGATTGAAAATTTGTTTGTCCACTTGAAAGCCACTCCGCGCTTAACTCATCGAATAACAATATAAATGTACATCTGCGTAAAAGAAAAGTCCTTGCCATCCACGTCATTATTTGCAGTGGCTCGGAAAAAGTTATAAAATCTATGCTGAAACCCAATCAAGGAAAAAAATACTGTATACAGCGGCGAATAATTTTTTAAAAGGGGCTGATGGGCATGAGACCAAACCACTGTTTTGTCGAGCGATTGATCTGTTTTTGGAGTTAGCTTCCGCAGTCGCTAAGAGTCAGCTTTCCTAAATATTGTACTAAAAGATTAAAATGATGGGCATTATCTAGGTTTCCTGCTAATTTCAACGGTGAATTGGAATTTTCTGGTGAATCTTATACTTCTGTGACAGATGTTATAACGTGCAAACTTGTGGCAGTATTTTCGAAATATACAATTTTTTTCAAATATGCGACTCTGATCCTTATAACATCTGCCACATACGCTCCAGCGATAAATGTTATAGAGCATTGAAGTGGAAAAAAGCTTTGATAGTGCCATTGCTATTACATTTTTAGGGTCTTACTTACTGAAATTAGCAATAAAACTAACATAAATTCAATTTCGAAATTCGAAAATATAGAATTTGTGTTTTAGAGGCTAGGTTCGTAAAACAGAGATATTCAATTTTCATTTAAGAATCAATTTATCTACAAAAACTAGATTGTTTCAATCCCAGAAGAGTTTTTAACCCTAAACAGGTTTCGCTATTTTGCCCCTGTTTGCAAAACACGACGATTGTTAGTCGAATCGATTAATAAAGCACTTACAGAGATAAAGAGTAATTTTTTATAATTTGTTGATTTTTATAGAAAATAATAAATATATGTATGTATATAGCAAAAGTGTCAAAATGACTGTAGAACAGTCAGAGAGTTAACTTGCCACGGAAAATATGTATGTATATGCCGGCCATTTACGACCGCAAGATCTTCACTTAGTTTTGCTGTATTCGAATTTCTTATTTTATTTTATGAGATTTTGACTAGAGAAAAACCGATTTCAAACCACTGTAAAAATCCATTTTGCAAACGTAGTATATTTACAAATATTTCAATGCACTCATTATATGTATATTTATTTAGTTCTAAAAGTGATTTTAGAAAGTGAAAATCGTTTCGTTGAAAGTTCGTTTCAACAATTTTTATTTATCAACAACTATAAACAGTAATTAATTTAAGCAGGCTTTAACTAATTTCTTACAAATTCTTAGTTTAATTACATGGTAGTTATAAAAAATATTTTTATTTTTCATTTACACAACCTTTTCTTTTTAAACTGGCGAGCTTGTGTCATTCGTGGGCAATATTTAGATGTGTTTAATAAATAATAGTGGAATAACACAATTGACAATGAGTTGAGCACTTTTTTGTTGATTAAATATGCACCAAACAGATTAGACCGATCAAGATCGGAGCGATAAGTTGCAACTTCTCCGCGTGTTAAATGGCAACTGGAGCAGTCAGCTGCTTTATTACCTCATTATATTACGGCATAGAATTAAAAACTCAATAGGTCATATTTGCACGCATGGAAAATTGTACGTATATACATATAGATATATATGTGTGGATGTGTGTCATGTACAAGCAGGCATTTAGGCGCTTACGCATTTGGTAAAGTTATACGGTTTAAAAATAGCTATCTGCTTACCGTCGCAGCGAAAATAATTTCGAGAGCTCGAACATGTTTCTTTTCCACAGTTTTTTTTGTTAACAATATGAACAAAATATGTTATTAAGGCACGTCACACGTAATTTGCACTAAAAATAGTCACTAAACTTGCTGTTGCCGAAAATTTTCGAATAAGTCTTGTGACGTCAAAGCGAACAAAAGCGCTTGCTGGCATATGTAAAAATCTAAAAATGTACAACAATTGTGTTTTTGTTATGTTTTTATCGACCGTCCGACAATGCGACCAAACGACCGATCAACTCAAGACGACTATACGGAATGTCCTTTCGCCTAAGTCCAAGAGTGCTGACGTTATACGCTATTGAAGCGTGCTGCTGAAGTATATACATACAACAACAAGCCATTGTGCAAACAAAAATTATTGTATTTAACAAGTCAAAGGGTGTTTGTGGTGGGAAAACTGTGTATGTGTGCAAGCATGTGTGTGTGGCGAGTGGTAAGTGGCGCTAGTCATGTGGGGCCAGCTGCTTGTGAACTGTATTCCAACGTTAATTAATGTGATTGCGTGTGTATATCCATAAGTAAGTTTGTGTGTGTGTGTGTGAATTTCAACATGCATATAGATATGTATGTTTGTATGTGTTTTCCCCTTGTAATGTTTGGTTGGCCGCATAAATGCAGTTGTTGAATTTCAATTAGTACAAGTTACTCATACGCCATGTAGCACCATGTGCTGTGCATATCTCCAGCTGCGTGTTGACATTTGTTGCGAATTCCACACATAAGCGTGATCCATGCAAATATATATAACTACTTCTGCAGTTTGATTATTGCTCAGTAGACTTTTAGTCCGTTTAACCTCGCTGCTCTTGCAATTCTTGGCATTGCAGTTTGGGTCTCAGGCGCCGTCCTCGCACGTGCGTACCATGCATTAAAGTCTGAGCGTTGCAGTTGAGAATGCGTGTTTACTTTGCTTTTAGCGTTTTGTTTTTTCGTGCAATATTTTTTCCGTTAATTAACTTGAAGTTTTGTTTAATAACAAGTTGCATGCGTGAGAAAATGCACGAAGTAATTATACGCTTGCACGCATGGAAATTTCATAGAGACCCACGAGAGTTAGTACGCAGCTAAAGCAGAAATGGTGCGTGAGCTGTGCAGCAGCGGATTTTCTAAAGGCCGCTGCATAAAAGTTTGAAACACCTGATTCGCTGAAATCCATATTATTGTCTTTCTAATAAACATTTTGCTAAATCATTTTGTAGGGAAAGGCGAAAAATATAGTGTCTTATCGATTTTGGTGAAAACGGTGTATCCAAAACACAGATTATTATCTCCAACAGAAACAAATTACAGTGAGTGACTGAGCCTCAATTCCAAAGCTGAGTGCAATAAACGTCAATTTCATCTTTTCTACTGATGCGATGAACTACTCTGTTGTCATAATAAAACATGTAAAAGCAAGTATTGCAAGGCTAAGTTCGGTTGTATCCAAATTTTTCATACCCTATCAAGAATTAAAACTGGTCAAGTGTGTATCTTTAGGTGTAAATCAATGTATGTATATAAAAATAAATATATTGAAAGGAATGTTTTGAAGAATTCAAAATGACGCGGTGCTCTGTCTTGGTGAATCAATCCTTTTTTCTTCAAATGCGGTCGCCTTTCGGCGTTTTCGTAATTTATACGGTCTCACATACGTAACACTATGTAATAGTCGCTGTTGATAGTCTTTCCTATGTCAAGGTAGCCCAAAAATATTATTTGATGTGCATCCCAAAATAAAAACACCACAATCTTGCTTTCCACGCTTTGGAGCGGATTCATCGTGCGCAGTCCACTCGGATGAATACGTAGGGGCATGATGGATCCATGCTATCCCGAACGGCTTCACTTTATGGACGTCCGAAATTATTTTGCAGACTTTTACGGACTTTTGGACTCTTTAAGACGTCCACCGCTTCATCGTCCTCGGTGCTCATTTCTCCTCGATCAAGTTTATAAAACCACTTTTCATGCGTGACTTTCCTGGTGGATAGTCCAATGTTGATCAACCGAAACTTGGCTTGAATAGTATTTTTCTCCCAAAGTGATATAATTTACAAACTAATAATTCGACTGTCGAATTCATATACGCGCCTTTTGAAGGTTGGAGCCAAATAAAATTCAAATGGACTTAATTCTAGTATCGCCATCTATCATCTATCTATGTATCACGCCGTAGACGAAATTTTATGAAGAAGACATAAAGGCATGAAGTCTGCTAAAATAACCATTCTCTATGTGAAATTTATTATATCTGGCGCATTTAGATATTATTTTTTTGCCTTTTAGTATTTAGCTTTTAAAATACCGGTATTTGAAAAATGATGGTCATTTTCCGAGTTAACTTTTTTGACACTGCCAAAGAGGATATGTCCTATGTAAATTTGGGTGATATAAAACTTAAACGCATAAGAAGGAGGGTTCAAACAGATAGCAATTTGCGATAAAATTGAGAACATAAAAGTGCTTATCATGAGGGATACTGTCGTAGTCGGGTATACTGACTCACTATCAGTAAACATAATTCTATGCACGGTGTGTTTTTTTTTGGGTAGAACTGAGATAATATAAAAAAGGTGAATAACGACACACACCACCTTTTCGTATGTTTTAAACACGCCTCTATGCCGCAATGTTCGAACTTGGTATCCCCGTAAAGCTTGTACGGCTGTGTAAACTAACGTTGACTAATTCCAAAAGCTCCATCGAGATCGGGAAGGACTTTTCCGAGCCGTTCGATACCAAACGAGGTTTCAGACAAGACGACTCCCTATTGTGCGACTTCTTCAATTTCTTAAATTTCTGGAGAAAACAATGCGAGCTGTAGAGCTAAATAGAGAAGGTACAATCGTCGATGATATTGATATCATGGGACTCAGCAATCGTGCTGTTTGTTCTGTTTTCTTCAGACTGGATAAGGAAGCGAAGTTAATGAGTCTGGTAGAGAAAAAGGGCAACACGGAATATCACCTGTTATCAAATAAACAGTCGTCGCATTCACGACTTGGCTCACACGATGTTGACAGTCGTAGCCTTAAGGTCGTAGATATTTTATCTGTCTTAAAACTAACATCATCACCCATAACAATCTCAGCCTTGAAATCCAACGCAATCAGTTAACAATATGGAAACCCCTTTCAGGACTTTCTTACTTCTGCTCAAAACGTAATATTTTGTGCAATGTTTAAAGTAATCTAAAAGCAATTTATTTTAGCAGATATATATTTATTCAAACTCGAACATGGCTTAGAATTATTTAGTAAACCTACAAATAAATCAAATAATTTTCCAATAGTAATTGACTGACTTAGTAAATTATAAGGCATAAATGTAAATGAATCTCAAGTTTTCAAATTTGGAATTAGAACAATGTTACACCAGATGGCTTATAATCAGGAAATACTTAAGTGGCGCAGAAAATTGCTGGTCATTGTCGAGGAAGAGAGCAAGAAGGCAAACGCCACGAGTACAAAATTGGCATGCAGCCGAGCACGAATTTAAGCGCACAAACACTACTAACCAAAGTGAATGGTAATAATGGTAAACAAAAGAATGTGTTTGTAGTATATATATATTTTTGGGCTTGTATATATGTATGTATATTTCCGTATATTTAATGAGTTTTGCACCGCAAATCAGTTTGTAATCATTTGCCTCGCGGTCACCGTTTCGCATTTATAACACTTTAGCATGCGGTCGGTTGCCTTCTGTTTCACACTCAGACAAATATATATATATTTATATATATATAATAAACGATAACTTATACTATATAAATGAAATAAACTAAACCTCCTTATAATATTCATATCAGTGGCGGCGTATCGTGTGGTTTGTGGTCGGCTTTTGACCTTTGTGTGAAAATTTTGTGGGCATTGTTTACATGTAAATGTATTGCTTGCATCGCATACATACAAATAGTCGTTGTTGGTATGCTGACTGTTAGTTGCTGAAGTATTTCTTTTCATGGTGTGTACTTATGTTCGAGCTCTGTATTACGCCTACTTGTGTATTATTTCGAAAATTTATTTCTCACACTTTTAAGTTGCCTGCTTTTAGGCGGTCAATAGCTGTGGCGCCCCTGTGGAGCTTTGTGCTACATTTCATTGTATTATTGCTACTTAGTGTTACTTTTCCGTTAAGTGTTTTACTCACATTCAACATTTTGTTGCTGGATTTTAGCGCTATTAAAGATATTTGATTTGCATAATTAGTCAGTCAGCAGTCAACCAAATGAAGTTCGCTTTGTTTGGTGGTTTCTAGTGTTTTATACGAGTGAAAAATATTTATGAATTTCGATTTAAACTGTGCATCTATAAAAACAAATATATACAGACCGAAGATTTGACAGTCTTTTTGTAAGTAGTTCTAACTTTCGAAAATCTTTGACAGACATTAAGAAGGTTCGTTTCTGCATATAGATTGTATTTACAGATTGCTCAGAGGTTATTTAGACCATTAGCATGTAAACGGAGCATTGATCCTCACATATATTATCTTAGAGAAATTTGCCAACATTGTACATGAACAGCAGTGATAATGAGTTTCTATAGTGTATTTAGAGGCGATTTTGTGGTCCAGCTGTCCTTTAAAGGGGTATATTCACTTCGGATTTTCAAAAAATCTTGGTTTTTGCTTGTAAGTCGAACGTTCATATATTTGAGAATCGTGTAATTTTCACATTCTATCCTTAGATATATGTATGTTAAGTAAAGACCGAAGAATGACGATTTTAGATAAGAATTTTGACTCTTAAAGCCAAGTATAAAAAAAATTTATCAAAAATAAAAGTTTGGATTAGTCCCGCGCTTGCTAACTTCTTTTTGAAAATTTTATGGTAATTATAATTTGTGTAATTATTTTGGTTTTTGGGCTTGAGATATTTTTTTTGTTTTATTAAAAGTCTTTTCCTCGTCAGACGTTTTCCTCCTGTAGCTTGTTAATTAAATTCTGTAGATTCATTTGATAAATAAAATATCTTTCCACAAAAAAGTTGAATATCTTATGATTTGCAAGCGGATATAATTTCCTAATTAATTATTGCTCCATACTAGATAATAAAGAGTAAGCGGCAATAATACGGAAACATTACGGAAGACAACAGTTCCCCATCCCACATTCGTTCCTAAACAGAAGGTCGCAATTTCAGATCGGGTACAGCCAATTCGTTCTTATTTCAAAAATTAATTAAAAATAAGTGTTTATATTAAGGGGTCAGTAGTGTAATCAGGACTGTTTTTTGTAATTTTTTTTTATAGAAATTTTTATTATTTTCTTGTACTTCGAACGGCGAGCGGTATTATTACTTTTGGACCTTTTTCGAAACCTTTCAAGAGAATTAATATCAACTGTTGCCACTTTTTGTGCAGCATTTTTTTTCTTTCAATCAAGAAATGTTTCCAAAACGCTTAGAAATTTCTTTAGTTTGCATAGCGTTCAATGTATTTTCGTATTTTTAATTTTACTACATAGTTTTAGGCAAATATTTTATTTAATTTTTTATTTCCACTAATATACTCTGGCCAAAAGTTACTCTTCGGTTTCATGGGAATTATGTCGGTCCTTCCTTATATAATTTTCTCTACTTATTTATTTACTAATTCTTTTCTCTTTACTCATTGAATATCACTCGAACTTCGCTGCTTGAGTTATTCGGAATCGTTGAACTAAGTGTATGTACGTATGTATAAACATAAATTCGAGTCTATTCTCGTAGTGTTCTAGCTACTAATGGTGTGGTAAGTGGTCTGCCTAATTAGCATTTCTTGTTTGGGGGTAATTAATTCGTACAATTAGTGACTGCTGGCGACGTGGCATAAACTAAAGTGGTGAGATGTAAAATTATACTGTACAGTATACCAAGAAATAATTAGCAAACATTGTGAGGCTTGAAATATTTTGGCAATGGCATGCAAGAAGTTCGAAAACTTGTGTGGTAAGAGACTGTAATTACCGTGTTAGTAAGTAAGTAGTAATTAAAAAGTTTCGTAATAAAGTGTGAGTGAAATTTCTGCGGTTTGGGAAATAATTATGACACTTGCATGGGATTTAATGAATATTTTTTATATCGTAATATCGTAATAGTAAAAATAAAAACTTATTTTTGTAGGGAAATTTGAGACATGATTTTGTGAAACAAATATTAAAAATTGACTCTTACAATTTAAACTTAAATTTAGGGCTCTATATTTTTTGAGTTTTTTAGCTTGTTAAATATTAATATGTACTAAAATCTCTTTAAATTTGGCTCGAATTTTTTTGGTCATTTAGATATTTAGATGACATTTTCAGGGTATCTAAGACAAAAGAAAAAAATGTATATAAACAATATAAAGGGAAACTTTCTACGCAGCTAGTATATGCAGCAATGGAGCTCTTAGATTCAGGCACTAAATGTCATTTTAAATTTACTGCTAATAGAGTGACAGCGAAGTCAGTTCTTAGACTGCAAAACCTCAATTAATCGCCTGTAATTAGATGCATTATAAGATACTAATAAGTTCCTTTTTCTACTAAATATCACTAATTTTCTTATTAAAAACATGTTCCTTTCCAGATCAGATTGGAAAATAGGCGGGGTGGACGGAGACGCAGGGATAACCATCTATATGAATGGGTCTAAACTGGCTAATCGAGGGAAGGTGGCGTCTCTTCAGCAAAATGAAACATGCAACAGAAGTCGCCTTTTGTTTATTAAACCAGTGCAATGTCTTGAAATCAATCAATCAATTTTCAAATCGCAATCTCACAAAAAGAAATATAGAAGTATAGTATATAAGAATAGCTAGGTGGCTTTGAAATCACTAAAGTCTGAGCGGTTTGTAAAATAAGCCGTTGATCTTTTAATGGATTTAGCATCCTATATCACCTGCAATAAGTTCCATAGTGATATTCCTGATAACTGTGAAGCAAATGAATTAGGAAAAGCAGGAACCACCCTTCAATAAGACCCCGGAAAAAGTTAGCATTTATATACTTATAATTATTTATTTAGCAGAGTTTTGACCTTCGTCGCTGCATGGAACCTAGCACTCTCCCCCATTAAATCCACAGCGAATCTGGACGAAGGAGTACAGACTTGATCTTAATACTGCAGTCGATGGCGTTAACACCCCGACTGTTAAGAACCCAAAAATTTTAGGTGTTCGACAGTCTGCGCTCACACCTCTTATGACCACATTTATCGCCAACGTACAGAGCCGCAACAAAATCCTCAAGTCGCCAGCCGGCAGCAAATGGGAAAAGCACAAACGTTGTTAGCAACATATAAAACAATCAGCCTGCCGGTCCTTAACTACGCGGCACCAATATGGTCGCCTAGATGCAGTGAAACGCCACGTAGAAGCTGCAAACCTGTCAGAATACTGCAATCCGGACTATGACAGGATATCTCTTGATGTCTCCCAACGAAAACCTGTTTAATGAGGCCCGTATGCTCCCAGTTAATGATAATGATATAATAATGAACTCTTTAACAGAAATCACCCCTGCAGTGGAGTGGCACCATCTCTTAGGATCATCAAGAGATGATTATAATATGCTGACCAGACTTTGGACGCAACTAACTTTCGAAAAGCACTGACAGTGGAGCCATTAACACCTTAACCGATTTACTATATGGAGTACTTGGAGTCAAACCACCACCCATTGCAGGCGAAGAGCTCGATTTGACACGAGAAACGACAGTGATCCTTACACAGCTTAGTTCTGGATACTGAAGCAGGTTAAGCTCCTACTTATTCAGAGTAGTCCCTGACATATTAAATATATGTCCTACGTGAAATAAGTCTCTGCATGACACTAGTCGCCTCTTCCTTTAGTCCAACCCCGTCAAAACTGCACGTTTCCTAGGCCTACCGTTGGATGACGTCGATGACAACTTATCTAATCCTTACCATCCTAACGGGGATTAGATACCCGATACAACCACAACAACCTTCAGTACGAGTACTAATAGATCACCGTCTAATTGATCGATGTGCCAGAAGAATGAAAACACTATAAAATGTCTATTTCAGAGAAGATATAAGAAAAGGATATAATAAAAAATCTTCTAAGTATAAGAATGCAAAGCTTAGTATAGGAAAATAATTGCAACTAGGAGGTTGCACTGATGAAACTTTTTGTATTGATTGAGTTTCATAAGACCGAGGTGGATTTTAATCTCAGTAATTAAAAACTACTTAAGGCCCGGGTGCCTTTTCGAAACCCCTTATATTAGGTATTTGTCTGCAAGAGGATGTATTGACCTGCTTTTATCCATTTTTGACCCAAGGGAAAAGGATACTAAAAACAGTAAATGTAATTATATTTCTAGAGTTCTACCAATTTTTTTGTATATTTGTAAGAGCCGAATAACTCTAAAACAAAGGTTTCACCAACATGGCCACAAAACGAAGGCATATATGTACTAATAACAGTAAAGAGGAAAAGGTAAAAACCACAATACTACAAGTAAATAACAACTCTTACTAATATATTTCATAAGTTCTATAAAACATAGTCGCACGAGCAGACAAACCAAACTCTACTGAACAAGTGGAACATATCATTTATTCAGCAAGGCCGTTTGGCGAACTGAATATTTAAAATATATATAGACAAATAAATAAATATATACGCACGTACAACACGACATGTGTTGACATGTGACTGCTTGCACTCGTATGTGTTTAGCTCCTTTCAACGCTTTAAGTTGCTTGGGATTGAAGGAGCGTAAAATGACAGGCGAGTGGTTAGTCATTTTTAATAGCCTTGCACATGCAATACGAGCTCATTTCGTGTAATCACATAGGTACATAAGTACATATGTATATAAATTTAAGTGGTAATAGCACATATGCGTATAAGTTAAAAAGCTGTTGCATATTTTAAGGCGCATTCGCCCGTTGTTTCGCATGTTTCGTTGTTATGTAGCCGCCGTTTGCAAGCGTTGAAGGTTAAGGCAATAAACCTCACACAATAACAGATAAATGATTTGTGTGCGTTTTCAAGTGCAGTATTTTAAAGGCCAAAAGAAGCAGGCTAAGGAGAGTGGGAGTGACAAGGTCGCGGCCGTAGTGGAGTAGCGTATTCAAGATGAGTTGAGTGTGGGGTTCCGTTGTGTTTTGTTTACTTTCAGATGATGCATTTTGGAATTCAATCAATTTCAATTTGATCGATTGACTGAGGAAAGGCTTTTAACCGCGGTGTAGCGAAAACTGGATACCTAAAAGAAAATTTCGACATATTTCTGCCGTGATTTCTATCACTTAAACCAAATATTTGACGTCGATAAAAAGTTTAACCTCTTGACCTATATGTGGTATATTTCACCGAATACTTGTTAAACTCCTAATTTCTGGGGCAAAAAAATACGCTGAGTGCATGTCCTTTAAATAATCCCTTACATTCTAGTCTGAGTCAGAATTTTGTTGCGACTGTGTACTTTCTGATGAAATCTCTAGAGCAATAAATTTTGCAGTGGTTGAGGAAGTGGAGCCTGAAAACGAAGTTAACTGGGAAGTTTCCGACAGATTAATTATCAACCCTACAAACAATGCGAATATCTTGTGATGAGGCTGGAGTAAGAGGTTATATCCACTTGTAATTTTGAAAAAAACTTTTTTTTGCATATTTTGAATGTATATTCTTATTATTCGAGAATATTATCTATAA